>ML782540.1:92678-116977 GCA_009831015.1 Picea engelmannii | reverse complement strand
TAATATATATATATATATATATATATATATATATATATATATATATATATATATATTTGATATTTGATATTTTTGGAAGTCAAAATATCAATTTGTTGTCTCATATTTGATTTCTCTTATATTGTTAAATATGATGTTGTTAATTTATGTTAATTTCTCAAAATACCAATTTATTGTCTCAAATTTATTAAGCTATCTATATAACATAAGTATGGTTTTCATATTATAACTTATGTCTTTATAGGACATTAAATTTTTTTTTATAACTTTTGTCTTTAAAAAGTGGCAAAGTTGTTAGTTTTGAACTAATGTTTTGTATATTCTCATTTTTACAATGCATTAAATTAAGCATCAAACTCTTAAATATTTTTATACTATGTATTAATTTAAATGTTTTATTTTATGTTCATTGTGGATTGTTAAAAAACACAGGATAAAATTCAACATATTTCATTGTGGACTCTTCTTGAGCCTATAGGGACTAATAAAATTTAACATGTTTCATTGTGGACTGATAAAATTCAACATAAAGATGAACTCTTCGGTCTATCCTACTATGAATTAATTTAAATGCTTCATTTTATGTTCACTGTAGACTGTTCAAAAACACAGATAAAATTCAACATATTTCATTGTGGATTGTTCTTGGGCCTATTGGGACTAATAAAATTCAACATATTTCATTGTGTGTGATAAAATTCAACATAAAGTTGAACTCTTGGGCCTATGGGGATTATTATTACTATTTTCCTACTTTTCCATAAAAAAATTGATGGTTGCAGGAAATTCCAAGGTCACTATCGATTGGATAAATTCCAAGGTCACTATCGATTGGATAAATTCCAAATCCAATCTAAACTTGATATATCTCAACAACTGGAAAGACAAGATCATAAGATTAAATAACATATTTGAATCTATCAAATTTATGCACGTACATAGACAGTTCAACAAAGTAACAAACAAGATCAGAAGCTTAAATAATAGATTTGAATCTATCAAATTTATGCATGTACATAGACAGTTCAACAAAATAGCAGACAACCTCCCCAAAAAGGCCCTCAAAGTAAATTTTGGTTGGCTCTTTTATGAAGAAATTGTTGATGGAACTGTTGTATGTACATGAATGTTTTATATTTTCTAGCTTGGATCTTTACATATGTCCATTTTTTGAATAATTTTGTATATGACACTAGATGACTTTTTATAACTTTACTACGATGTAAAAATGTTTAAGGAAGGAAAGACTAAAGATCTTTTCTTATCATAACTTTCTAGAGCCATATGTAACAAAATACTTCATTTGATTCTAATAGAATAACAGTGAAACTGTTCTTTTCGTGTGAAAAAAGAAGAAGAAGAACTAAGAAAATTAGTGTAACAATGGGTTAGATGACATAGAAAGAAAGAATCACTTGAACAAATGGAAGAATGAAGAAATACACTATAAATATTACAAATTAAGAGAGACACACACAAGGGGCTCTACACACACTTGAATTTGAACCTAGGACATTTACATGGTTTTTATCATTTTGATATTTTCAGAGAGACATGGTCTCACATTTACATCAAAATCTCAATTTACATGAACATCTCAATGAAAGGTTTTAATGGTCTTTGAATTCACCTTTTTTCTCATATGAACAACTATGAGAAAACTACAAAGATGATAACAAAAGCACAATAAGAGATAGAAGAGATATTGAGATCACTCATGTAATATTTTTTCTTGTCTTGATTTTACTTGCACTATGTTTATTTATATAAAATATTAGATGAAACAATTTCAATATACTATTTTCTTGATTTCAAAAAAAATTATCAAATTTTATAGTTTCTTATGAAATTTCAAAGTGAAATATTCAAGAAAATGTGAAATAAAAATTAAATTTTATAGTTCGTCAAATTTTATAGTTTCTTATGAAATTTCACAATGAAATATTCAAGAAAATGTGAAATAAAAATTATAGTTTCTTAGTTATAATTTAAATTTTGTTTGATTTGGAAATATGGTTGAAAATAGTCAAAACAAGTCATCAAATTTAATATAATTCAAACAATGAAAATAGTCAAAACAAGTCATCAAATTTAATATAAGTAAGTGATCTTCATTAAAATTTATATTGATATTAAAATTTATCAGAATTTAAAGTTTTTCTAAGCCATCAATAGCCCCTTCTATTGACATGGAAATGGATCCTAGTTTTGATTTGAAGTTATCATTTTCATATGAAAAAACATTGAGCAATCAAATTGCAAATAATGAATGCATTTATACTATATGTAGTAAATTGGTTACATGCATTAAAGGATTTGTGTATACGATTTGGATAATTTGTAGGATTAAAGTATAATCATCCAAATTATAGGTCAATTTAGGTTCCCTAGATACAATCTATAGGTTCTTTCATGAAATTGTAAATAAGGCTTGGTAAACTTTATTTAATTCATCAAAAATATAAATTTTCTTAATTGAATCTAGACCATGAAACTAAACTAAACTGGAAATGATTCTAGAATCCTAGATATTCATAAATATGTGTACTTTCAATGCAAAACAAAACATTCTGGAATGCACATGTGTTAGTTGTTTAAAGAAATTGTAATGGTATTCCATCTTCATTTATTCATTCATGATCAGCTTTGGACATTTTCCATTTTCTAACTTTTGTTTTTTTTCTTGATTGAACTTCTATTAACCTTATGCATGTTGCACATACCAATGAATATATTGACAAATTATGACATCTCACTCGTAGTCTTAAAAGTGAACATGAGTATCAGTTTGATGGGTTTCTTGAAAAAAAATATCCTTTCAATACAATGGATCCTCTTTCATATATAAAACCGTTATCATCAAAATCTTCTAATAGCCTCATCTTTTGTTCTGTGCATTGCATCAAATAATATTTCACGTTTTCAATGTTGTCTACAGGTGCAACCATGGAAAAGACATCTGCAGCAAATAATTGGATATATTGGACAACAAATAGTTCGTGTTATATTATGACACAAGTACATCTACAAGTTATTTGAAAAAATTTAAACATAAAAATTACCTTCTCTAACAAGATCAGAAACTCTATCTCCATCAACTGACACTATAATTTCATTTGATTCCATCTCCTCTAAGCTTGCAAGTGGTATTTTCCCTTTCACATTAAGTTCGGTATGTCTCCAAGCTTTAACATATTCTGCATTTTTGTTTTCGCAAATATCTATGGATTATGTGTCCTCTATGCAAACTGAACAAAAACAAGACTCATTTCTTCTATAAAATGCAAACACATTTTGATAATGTTTTGTTTTAACTGAATATATTTTTTGTGTCCCAGGTATTGTACTGGAGTCATATTGGATTGATTTATTTACATCTTGGATTCCAACATACCAAAAAGACCTGCACAAGACAAAAACTTGTTAACTTGAAATCTCCAAAGAAAATGATTGAAGATTGAATATAAATTTGAACACATTCAAATAAAAATATCCTGTGTACATGTGTAACATTTATATATAGACACACCTACGCACATCCCTTGACGGATCATATTCATGGCTTAACGTCATTTTGCACCATTCAACAACTTGTTCAGTGGATTCAAATCGATCGACATGAGGGTTCATCTGATACCTTCGAAGTGCTCGTTTTACACATGCCCCTACACCGTCGTGCTCTCCTTTTCCATGACCAGTCTAAAAAAATTCCAAGAATGTGTAATGTTTGATTTTTTATGAAGATGACATAACCAATAGAATGATCTTGAAGATTTGAACTGACCCACACACCCATCTCACCATATCCAATGTCTATCGAATCTGATTTCACGTTCTTTCAATGAATCATAAAATTTATCAAAACAATGTTGTATATAATGTGTGTCGTGTGCTCGATCATCACTTATATAAAAGTGATATTCTTTAATAACATGTCGATTATCATTGGTTCTTTCTATGTTATCAAGACTCCACTGAGCATGTCTATATAGAATGTGGAAAAATATCGAGACTTGATCAGAATGATAATATTCACTCTGTATTTTTTTGTGTGCAACGAATGTGTAATTCTTTGCAAAATCAACTATAGACAAAATTGTCCCTGGTGGAAACACTTCACGGGATTGTTTGAATTGTAGGTCTTTCCATCAAGCTCTATGTGAATGCTTGGTGTATTTATAAATTTCTTCCTCAAACTTCTTCAAAAATCTTATCACATTGATTTTATCTACTTTCAAATCAATCCTTTTGGAAATAACATTTGAAGAATGTGGAGTCGTGATGTTGATATATTCATATCTCTTCCAATTGACTGTTATATTAGAAAATGATTGATCATTCATATCAATATGATACTCTGAATGAAACAAACTTAGATTTCCACAACGATCACATTTCTTTCCACCAACACATTTTTTTTTTGTAAAATAAATCATCACCTTCTCTTTCACATAGAATTTCAGATATAAAAGCACGAAATGTGGAAGGAGGAGGTGAACTTGGCCATAAATTTTTACCCAAATCCGAAAAAGTGTCCTAATACAACTCAAATTCCAGATGATAACGACAACAACAAGTGTCACAAACAATGATGGCTCTATCAAACCATGGTTTTTGTTGCACAAATGTATTGATGGAAATTTTAACTTCTCTGTGCTCTTCTTTGAATTTATTGAACAATTATATTTGTGTCATTGGAAATATATGTTTTGGATGTTCTTCATATTGCTTTTGTGCTATTATTCGTGCAACACTTCCCTTGTATGTGGTGAAACACTAGATTCTGGCAACCAACAACTATGGGCCAATTCTTTAACATTTTATGCAAGTCTATCTTTGTAGGTTTGTCTAGAAATCACTGTCCAACAAGATAGTTCATCATTTGCAATCAAATTTTTTTTATGTTTGTGCAATGTTTTTCTTTACGTTCCCATCATTTTTTCCATGTGTCATGTCAAACGATATTTTGTATTGCTAGATGAAACAAATGTTGTTTGTATCGCTCTACGTGCAACACTGACATCTTTTTTTTTAGGTTTTCCAAAAGCTTTTAATACACTACTTATATTGTCAAAGACATTTTGTTTCACCTTTTTATCTTTTGTCGACTTTTAAATACCCAATAATGATGTAGCTTCTTTTAAATTTCTTGACTTTATTAGACAGAGTAAAAGTTGAGCTTGTACTGTTACTGATTCATCTTTAAAAAAAGTGTTATACATATTCTTAGTTCGATATCTTATATAATGCTTCTCTTTTTTCTTCCCAAATTTGTTAGTATCAACATTTTCTAATATTTCATCATCAATGTTGATAGATTCTCCTCCATATTTCAATTTAAAGTTTATATTAAAAAACAAAACCCGAACATAAATTCACTAAACTATATATAGAAGTCTTTATCTTATATTATCTAAATTTATGTACATACCTATAGGTGATTCTTCTTCTGCTTCAATTTCAGTTTCAACATCTTTTGCTTCAATTTTGGTTTCAACGTCTTCTTCGACATTATGAGATAAATCTATTTATGTTTTTTGAAAAACATCAAATTGTAATCACAATCAATTATATTAAACAATATTTTAAATTTGAATTCTATACTTTTAATATAGACAATATGTGCATGCATACCTGGTTGGACTTCTTCTTGTTGAAAATCTCTATTTGCATTATCGTCGTTTCTTTCTTCAATATTTGCAAGTTCTCGTTTCTTTCTCCAATAATGCTCTTTCCTTTGTTCGTTATGGAGAGTATCATCTCAACTGCGATCAAATTTTCTCTTGCACAGACTTTTGTTTCCCATGAATTTTATAGTTATCTGTAAAAGATATGTTCAACAAAGACTTCACCTTGAAAAAATGCTCAACATTTATCTTTCAACATATAAATTGTTATTCCAATAAAAACTTGAACAAACATCAATTACCTTATTCAACAAAAACCAAAAAGATGATTCGAAACTTTGTTTAGGTGCTCTAGAAAACCATCAAACAAGTGATGAATTGTGTTAAATGTGTTCGGCCGAAAGCATATTTATATGATTTGGCGTGAAATGAAGCGATACAATGTGTCTTTTCATTTTTTCCGACCGACATAATTTTCTCAACCTTCTTTCAGCCGAAACAAGGTTTTTTCGGCCGAAAACCTTGGAAACTGTTTAGTTTTTATGGTTTCCATTATAATTTATTCTTTCGGCCGAAAACTAGAAATTGAGACTATAAACAGAAACCAGAGATTTGCCCCAAGCTTACCTGAACTTTGGAGGTTGCAGACTCCTGCAAATACTAAGAATTTGGTTTCGAAAATGACACCAGCATTTGCAAAATTGAATCTACTTTCAATTCCTATAATTTGTATTTATTTTCATTATTTTTATTTAATTTTATTTAATTTAAAAAAAAAAATCACTGCATAATATGTTCAGCAGACATTATGATCCAGTGAAATGAAATATTTGTATCTTTAAAAATACACAGTGAAAAATTTAGAAAAAATGATATTCATAATCCTTAAACTATTATTTTAAAAAGGGTATTTTTATATTTTACTTTTAAGTAAAAATTAAGGTAGATACAAGGTGGAGGAAAACATGTGTCTAAAATATGCAACATTTTCAGCTTGGTCAACTTCAAAAAATTCTAGAAATTATAATATTCATCCATTAGATTCAAAATTATAGTCATAATAAAATAGAGTCTATGCATATTGTTGTAGTATATTTCGTTTGTTAAAAACATAAGTTTAATAATAGATACATTGATGGAGGAAAAAATAACTCATTATCATTCCTTTCATGTTTAAGAAACATACTATTAAACAATTGTCAAATTGACATATCAAATCTTAATAAAAAAAATTGAAAAATAGTCATTGGAAAGCTAACAAAATTCTTCAGAAGTTTTGTTTTTACTGTAAAATGAAATTCTAAATAAAATAAATACTTTTGTATGCCATAAGTTGAAGAACTTGTGAAAATACAGTTTTGTTTCTCATAAAACAAACAAAAGTGTTACCCATCTTCATGATTTTACCCTTTGATAAAAAAAATATAGAAATAAACCTCTCTATATGTAAAATTTTGAATTCTTTCCCCAAATTTATCTATGGGAAATAGTGAAGCTAAGATTTCCATCCACGATGAAGAGAAAATTGGTGAAAGATCTTGGAGAAGCCAAATATTTCCAAAGGTGATTCTATCAGTGTAAGGGCCATATACATTTAAGAATGAAAAATAAAACCCTAAATATTTGATGATAAGTTTAATTGATATGGTTGAATGAAAGGAAGGGAAGGAGAGGGATTTGTATGTTGGTCCCCAACCCATAATCAGGCCACCCGACATCCCATCCATGTTGTGGGAATAAAAATCCCAACTCTTCAACCAGGCTTCTAGGGTACTTCTAGATTTTGTGCAAGAACACATCTTCTCTTGTAGTAGAATGATATCTATATTTAGGCTTCAGATAACCCTTTTGAGGGATATATTTTTGATAGCACCTCTAAAGACTCTCACATTGAATGAAAGGATGATCAGTTGAGAGAGGGGGGAAGGGAGTTTCGTGCTTTAAGGGACCTAGTAATTGATATTTGTTTTCCTCTGCAAATATCCAAAATTTCCTTCTCTTGAGCCTTAAGGAGGTGGCATTTGCGCCGCACCAGATTGAACTAGGGGGCTCTAGATCGAGACCCAATTGAGAAGGATATGATGCCTTCCCCCCCCTTGTATCTCAGGTTGTAAGACTTCCTTTTGGTAGCTACCAAGGGCTTATTGGAAGGCCTCAGTAAGACAGATTCATAACATGCATGTCCTCTCTTTTCAGGGTTACCTACGAGAGTAGACCAGAGGGTCTTGTGGGGAAAGGATAAGGGAATAATAGGCTCTTGGGAATAGGTGGGGGGGAAATGGGCTTAGGGGGAGGGGAGGGGACAAGGATAGAGATAGAAGAGGGGGGGTGAACATAAATCAATGACAAGGGAAAGAGGAGACTTATACATACCTGAAGAGATCAGATCTTGTTGGAGCTTGGGAGGAGCCTAAACCAGACCTTATGTCTTATCTGCAGGAGGTTATAATTTTTCCATGCCCTACTAAGCATGGATCACTTCCTTTGACCCTACTTTAATCTTTTTCTTGTGCCACACTTTAGTATTTCTAAAGAAGGAAAGAGAGACCTTTGAACAATGGGCCTAGACATGTCAAGTTTCATGGAATTTGAAGCATCAAAATGGGATGTTCCAATAGTCCACCTTTTGTTTCCACACCTTGACACCATGAACCATATCTATATTTCCAATCAATCCATCCCTATCATCAACTTCTATATGAATCCATACCCATTGACGACCAGGATTTAAATCCCATGAGGGTTCTAAGTCAATGAATACCCCCTATTTGTTTCCAATTTCCTCTAGAGCATCCCTAGTAAAAACTGCAAGGGGTATACCAGGAAGAATGGACTAGATCTTCCACAAGACCGCGGGTTCATGTGCATGATCACAGTCAAGTGTCCACAATTTCATCACTAATCTAGAGATCCCCCAACTCGAGTTGGATCTAAGGATTGATTTGTAATCTTATTCAACCTTAAAAAAAATAGGGGTTTCCAATTTAACTCCACCCAACAATGCATAAAATTAGCACCGACGTATTTGCTACAAAAATTCCCTATAAGGGTTTTCCCGACAAAATTTGTGACCTATTCCATAGAAATTTCCGTACCTACAACCATTGAAAAGGTTCCCTTTTTCTCCTACAAACATTTAGCTAAGACTCGCGCTCTAGTAGGGATTTCAGACATACTTTCAAACTTACCAGAGGGTCGATTTTCCAATATCCTTCTAGAAATGCTTACATATACTAAAGAATGCCTTGGATCAGGACTAGTACCATTGTTTTCCTTCTCCTCTTGATGGGGTACATCGGAAGATGATCCCACGTACGAAGGAGAGATCGAAATCCTTCTCCATGCCCGCTTGAGCATTAAGTTTAAGAATAGATGGAATAAGAGGATCGTGGGAGCCGAACATGCTCTTCCTCCCAAGAAATTTGACATCAGTGCAAAATGATGTACATGTCTGGGGACTAAGCTCGAAGTCCAGGGCTTCAAGCTCCATGTCCTCCATCATACAGGGTGAGGTGAAATATGGATTCCCACACCCCCTCCCAGATATCTCTCATGTGATAAGGGCACAACGGATCAACAACACAAAATTATGATCACCAGATATTATAGATTATGAAGAGGGTTTCGCAAGGCTCGGCCCTAAGGCCCTCACATATGCGACCTAATATTGAACTTCTATAGGTCCAAGACCCATGAAATAAATTAGCCTCAATATATATATTAAAAACCAACATAGATCCATCTTAACTTCAGATCTATCATGTGTTGAGAGGCATCAAATATTTCAATATGTAAACCTTTTTTAGAATACAAAACTTTATGAAAGGTTCCCATCTTGAGCGATTTGATGTTAGATCCGAAGTTAATATGAATCTATACTAGTGGATAGTTTCAATGTCTAGCACAAATAAATCACAACAATTTGAGTTAATACAATCATGTGTTTGTCAATGATAATGATCCTAACAAGTATAGACTAGTTGATGATGTCATACTAGAAGGTTTGATTACATACAATTATCATTAGGTAATATACTATTATGAGGAGGAATTAGGTTTTCAGAGTACTAACTGGGATGCCACAGATGTTTTTCCTATGTATGTTTTTGATCAATTTTAGGAGTTATTCCTAATCAAACCCTCTAGTGTTTGTAGTGTTATAATTGGTTATTATTATTGAGCCAACAAACCCTTAATATAACCGGTAAAATTTTAGTATAAATTTCTCTCTTCAAAAGGATAGATCTAAAAGAGTCACGATATTTATTTCCATCATAAAATAGGCTCATTTTCTCTTCCACCTTCAATGACAGCAACCGCACTACTCAGAGCACGCTCGCCTCACCAGGACCTTCTCTTCTCTCGGCCCGAAGAATACGAATCCTCTTCTATCTTCCTATCGGAATATCTACCCATAGATTCTTCCTTGTTCGATCCCCTTCTCTGCACTGGGAAGATCGAAACTTCGCGCCTTCGTGAGTTCGAATTTGAATACTGGACTCTCGGATCTCCGAGACCCGAGACGTCGGTCAACGCTGACTTTCCTTTCGTCTACCGGGACTTCGGTTCTGTCGCAGCCTCGCTACGTCGCAACCTTCAACGATACTTCCTCCGCCATCCGAGCCCCGATATCCCGAGACGCCGAGACTCCGATGAGCTCGCCACCTCATCTTTTCGCGACCTCGCCACCCGCGGGATAAATCTCTTGACCTTTCAACTCCCGAGACCCGATGCCCCGAGATCACCTGCCACGTCACCACTCTTGTGGTCCCCGCAAATTTCGAAATTCCTCGGAACTTCGCACCTCGTGATCTCCACGGCTAATTTCCAATTTCTTCCACACGAGATGCTGATATACTCTATCCACGAATAGAGTCACGCCCCTCGTGATCCTGATCGATGCCCTTACTCTCCTGGACTTCAAACTTCTTCTTCCTTCACCGTAGACTTCACGTCCACTTTCCACTGAATTCCATCCCTGAACAAGAAGTGTCTCTCCACGAGACTTGTACGCCAACCTCCTCGCTTCTCTTTGACTTTCTTGCGCAACTTCCCCTGCTGGATTTAATAACCTTGAAGGCCTATCTCTCCTGAGCTTCGAAGACTTCAATTTTCGCAGAAATTTTTCTTGCACGCACCCCTTGCGGCAAATCTTCAAACACGCCTAAGTGTTGAAGTCACTCGACTCTGCGCACTCCTGCAACAGCAGTCTTTCAGTTTCTTTGCTCAGAATCACAACTCTGAGTCTTCGTCCAGCCTGTGCACTCCTTGCACGACTCTAGTGTCAAATCTACACTTCTGAGGACTTAGAACAAAAGTTACCTCTACTTGAACCCTTCTGTCAACGCACTCCTTGCAGGAATTCTCTGGTTCAAGATAGAGAAACAATTGAAACTAAATCCTTGTCTTCACAGACTTCATTTCAACCATGAAATCACATACACAACATATAAAGAAAATGTATAACAAGAAGCAAACATTCATGAACAAGCTATCAGCAGTACACAGAGAACAACACAACCATGGAATTGAACCAAATCTCTTTCTATTAATTCAATGTATGTACATGGAGGTTCTTCATACACTTATCTGCAGCTCTCTCTTCAGAATGCTTAATTATTTTACAATGTACAAAGGAGGGTGTCTATATCTCGTTTCCCTCTCGAGCTCTAAAGCTATCAAATCTAGAATTAAATATTCTATCTACTTTACATTAAATCTAATCAATGCCTCATCTACCTAAGGACGTGAGCTATCCGCTCAAGGTCCATTACAATATACAAAGTGCGCTTCATCAAATCAACACATTAATGTTTTGCGCAACTATATCAAAGTGCTTTTTTCAAAAATAAATTATGTTGGCTTGTCCAGCTGTCTCCTGCTTTCGGGCTGGCTCGCTTGACGTGGGCGATGCTCCTGCATCATACTCCCTCGCTTGAAAAACTTCATGGGCTCCTGTACATGAGCTCTTGCACGGTCTGTCCATGCTTTTGTATCACTGCTTCGCTTTCCCAGCTGGCATCCTCCACTGGATGATTCTTCCATTTGACCAAATACTCGAAGTATTCTTTTCTTCTGGTCTTCTTCCCTACTCACTTGTCCAGTACGCACTCCATCTGTGGCTTCTCTGCAACTGGAAATTGCTTCATCCACTGGATTATTGGTTCCTCAGTTCCAGTCTCTGCTTCTCCGGCCTTGTATGGGTATAAATATGAAACATTGAATATCGGAGATATTCCGATGCCATCCGACAACTCAATTTCATAAGCATTCTCGCCAAATTTCTTCAGGACTCTGCACGGTCCAATTTTTTTCATTTTTAACTTGTTGTATGTTCCCCTTGGGAACCTTTCCTTCCTCAGATGCGCCAGAACAAGATCCCCAAATTCAAACTGAAGTTGTCTCCGATGCTGATCTGCTCTGCGTTTGTACTCCTGATTTGATTTCATCAGTCGCTGCTTCACCTTACTGTGAAGTTCTTGCATCGCTTCAGCGAATTCCTCTGCACTAGCGCTGCTAGTCGCAGTCTGTTCTGACTCCCTGAGTTCAGAAACTCCCCTCGGTTGTGTCCCATACACAATCTGAAATGGACTTTTTCCTGTACTCCGATTCACCGAATCATTGTACGCAAACTCTGCCTGTGGCAATATGTTGTCCCAGTTGCTATGGTGTTCTGTCACCAAGCTTCTCAACAAGTCTCCAAGACTTCTGTTGACCACCTCGATCTGTCCTTCTGTCTGCGGATGGTAAGCAGAACTAAATGCCAGATTAGTTCCTAGCTTCTTCCATAGCGTCCTCCAAAAATAACCTATGAATTTAGTATCCCTGTCCGAGACTATGCTTCTTGGCAATCCATGAAGTCTAACAACCTCCTTGAAAAAAAAAATTGCGATGTGCGTCGCATCGCTGGTCTTCTAGCATGGAATGAAATGTGCCATCTTAGAAAACCTTTCTACGACCACAAAGATGGAATCAACACCTCTTTGCGTCCTCGGCAACCCTAATACAAAATCCATGCTTATCGCCTCCCATGGCCTTTCGGGTATGGGCAATGGTTGATAAAGCCCTGCATTCTTCTTTTGGCCCTTCAAATGCTGACAAATTTGACACCTATCAACAAATATCTTGGCATCTGCTCGCATGCCTGGCCAAAAGTATAACTCGCTCAGCTTTGCGAATGTTTTGTCGTGGCCAAAATGCCCTGTTAAGCCCCCACTGTGCTTTTCCTTCACCAAATTCTCCCTCATGGAGCAATTTGGAATACACAACTGATTGCCTCTGAACAACAATCCTTCCTGGATCATGTAATCTATCCATGGGCTTCGGTCTCTGAGCACTGGATTCTCAGTTGCTTCATACGCTTCTCCGAAATCTGCATCTCCGGCGTACATATCCTTAAGATTTTCAAAACCCAATGTTTTGAATCTGAACTCCTGTAGAAACAAACATTTCCTTCTCAAAGCATCAACCACTTTGTTAGTAGTCCCTGAAATGTGTTTAATCACGAACGTGAAATTCTGCATGTACTCTACCCATTTTGCATGTTTCTGATTCAACTTCTCCTGTTGACTCACAAACTGTAATGCATGATTATCACTATACAATACAAATTCCTTTGGGATCAAGTAATGCCTCCACTTTTTCAGTGCATGTATGATAGCATAAAATTCCTTATCATACGTGGAGTATTTCATCTTTGCGTCATCCATCTTCTCACTGAAATATGCGACTGGTCTGTCATCCTGACTTAAGACTGCTCCTATGGCATATCCACTTGCATCACATTTCACCTGAAATGTCTTCTGAAAATCAGGAAACACCAACACTGGTTGCTCTGTGATCTTCCGCTTCAATAGATTGAAGCTTTCCTCAGCCTCTGTTGTCCAATGAAATGTCTTATGCCGCTTCTTCACTATGTCCATCATCGCTGCGCTAATCCCACTGAAATTCCTGATGAACTTTCGGTAGAAACTAGCCAAACCATGGAAACTTCTCACCTCGAACACATTTCTCGGTGATGGCCAGTTTTTTATTACTTCCACCTTTTCTGGATCCATCTTCAACTCATTAGCCGAAATAACAAAACCCAAGTAAATGAGCTATGTCTTCATAAATGAGGACTTCTTCATATCAATCAACATCTTCTCCTGCTATAATTTCCTCATCACAATGGCCAAATGTTTCAAATGTTCAGCCTTCGTCTTGCTGAAAATCAAAATATCATCTAAATAGACGACAACAAACTTTCCGATGAATTCCTTTAGGACTTCATTCTTCAGCCTCATGAAAGTACTTGGCGCATTTGTCAAGCCAAACGGCATGACTAGCCATTCATACAAACCTTCGTTTGTCTTGAATGTTGTATTCCATTCATTACCTTCCCTCATGCGAATCTGGTGATATCCACTTTTCAAGTCTATCTTTGAAAAATAATTTGCCCCACTCAGGAAATCCATCAGATCATCCATTCTCGGCAGTGTAAATCTGTACCTGATGGTAATTTTGTTGATCGCTCTGGAGTGTGTACACATTCTCCAGCCTCCATCCTTCTTCGGACTAATTACTGTCAGAACAACACATAGACTTAAACTTTCCCTCACCAATCCTTTGTCCAACAAATCTTGGACTTGTCTCTTGACCTCTTCATTTTCCTGTGGCGTCAACCTGTACGCAGCCTTATTCGGCAAACTGGCTCTTGGTATGAGGTCGATGTGATGACTCACACTCCTCATCGGTGGAAACGAACGAGGTAGTTCATCCACGATGATATCAGCGAACTCTCCCAGCAATTCCTGAATCTCATCCGGTAAGTCATCCACTCTTGTGCTAGTCAGGACAATTCTCGGTTTCCTGACCACAAAGAATTGTGGATCTTCCTTCTTTTCCATCTCTGTGAGAAGCTCCTTCCCACTCATGAGAAGTATGGTGTTTCTTACTTCCGGCTTTATCTCTTTATCCTTTATCGGAAGCAACTTATGGGTTCTCCCATTTTTCTCCAATGTATATGTGTTCATTCTCCCATCATGAATCACATTTCGGTCATATTGCCATGGTCTTCCCAGCAATAAATGACACCCATCCATGGGAATAACATCACACAGAATCTGATCATTATAATTCCCAATTTTAAATTCAACTAAACACTGTTTAGTGACGTTCACTTGATGTCCTCTTTGTAGCCACGTGACTTTATATGGACTCGGGTGCTTAGTTGTCTTCAGCTCTAGTTTCTCCACCATCTCGGCTGAAACGAGATTGTCGGTGCTTCCGCTGTCCACAATGACCTTGCATTTCCTGTCCTTGGCTGTGCAAGCTGTCCTAAACAGTCTGGTCCTTTGCACTGAGCTTTCCACCTCTTTCTCCGGTGTCAAAAGGAATTTATGCATTCCAAGCGATCTTCCGTTGTCTGCATCTTCTAATTCATCATCATGCCTCTGCGCTTCAGTGATGTGAGCTTCCCCAACATCCTTCTTTTTCTCTGGACACTCGAATGACTTGTGCCCATTCTTCCCACATGTGAAACATGTGATCACTCCTCCTCTTCCTCTACCTCGACCTCTAGTACGAGGAAGAGTATTTGCATCAGCGAAATCCCCTCGCTGATCAATTTGCTGTCCTCTCGGTCCAACATATGGCTGCCTCTGCTGCGAGGTTCCACCTCTTTCAACCTTACCCTGAGGTCTCTTCCATTCCTCTTTGGGCTTCTGATATTTCTCCTGGGCAACTGCTTTTCCTCTGGGCTGACTTCTGCCTCGCCCTCGCTGACCTTGCCTACGGCTCAGCTTCTCCTCGGCTTTCAGAGCCAATTGGTAAGCATCTTCCACCGTTCGGATGGTTAGCATGCTTAGCTCATCCTGAATGTCATATCTCAGACCATTCAGATATCTCGCCACCTTCTCATCATCGTTCTCCCGATGACCTGCTCTGATGTTGAGCTTATAAAACTCTTCAGTGTATTCCTTCACCGTCATCAACTTTTGTCTCAGGTTCTGCATTCGCCTGAACAGTGTGATCTGGTAATCCCGTGGGATGAACTTCGCTTTCATCTTCGCGATCATTCGATCCCAACTTTTGATCTTCTGCTTGCCCTTGCAGCGTCTATCAGCTTGTAGCTCGTCCCACCACAATGTTGCATGTCCTTTCAAGCGCGTAACCGCATGCTTGACGTTCTTATCTTCTTCCACATCTTCATAATCAAAGTATGTGTCAAGAGCCCTTATCCAATCTAGCATCTCCTCTGCATCCAGATTCCCTTCATATACTGGAATATCCATTTTCCCCTTCGCACCCATCCTTGCGATGGCTTTGATCAATCGCTCGGTCGATGCGTCTTCTGCTGTGACCTCTTCTGCATGTCCAGCTTCCTCTTCAACCTCGGAATCGCTAAGATCCCCAGTACCAACTCCGCGTCTTTGTGTTGTCTCCATTTCCTCGAGTCTCGCTCGGAGATCTCTCATCTGCCGCTCCATTTCTGGATTTCCTGTCGGCCTACCTCTTCTTCTCACCTCCCTATCTTCTGGGTCTGGTGACTGTCTCTCTCTTCTCGGCAGCATGATGTATCTCTCCTCTACTTCAGAAAGAAAAGAAATCCGGCTCTGATACCACTCTGACAGCAACTGCACTCCTCGAAGCACGCTCGCCTCACCAGGACCTTCTCTTCTCTCGGCCCGAAGAGTACCAATCCTCTTCTATCTTCCTATCAGAATATCTACCCACAGATTCTTCCTTGTTCGATCCCCTTCTTTGCACTCAGAATATCGGAACTTCGCGCCTTCACGAGTTCGAATTTGAATCCTGGACTCTCGGATCTCCGAGACCCGAGACGTCGGTCAACACTGACTTTCCTTTCGTCTACCGGGACTTCGATTCTGTCGCAGCCTCGTTACGTCGCAACCTTCAACGATACTTCCTCCGCCTTCCGAGCCCCGATATCCCGAGACGCCGAGACTCCGATGAGCTCGCCACCTCGTCTTTTCGCGACCTCGCCACCCGCGGGATAAATCTCTTGACCTTTCAACTCCGGAGACCCGATGCCTCGAGATCACCTGCCACGTCACCACTCTTGTGGTCCCCGCGAATTTCGAAATTCCTCGGAACATCGCACCTCGTGATCTCCACGGCTAATTTCCAATTGCTTCCACACGAGATGCCGATATACTCTATCCACGAATAGAGTCACGCCCCTCGTGATCCTGATCGACGCCCTTACTCTCCTGGACTTCGAACTTCTTCTGCCTGCACCGCAAACTTCACGTCCACTTTCTACTGAATGCCATCCCTGAACAAGAAGTGTCTCTCCACGAGACTTGTATGCCAACCTGCTCGCTTCTCTTCGGCTTGCTTGCGCAACTTCCCCTACTGGCTTTAATAACCTTGAAGGCCTATCTCTCCTGAGCTTCGACGACTTAAATTTTCTCAGAAAGTTTTCTTGCACGCACCCCTTGCGGCAAATCTTCAAACACGCCTAAGTGTTGAAGTCACTCGACTCTGTGCACTCCTGCAGCAGCAGTCTTTCAGTTTCTTTGCTTAGAATCGCAACTCTGAGTCTTCGTCCAGCCTGCGCACGCCTTGCACGGCTCTAGTGTCAAATCTACACTTCTGAGGACTTAGAACAAAAGTTACCTCTACTTGAACCCTTCTGTCAACGCACTCCTTGCGGACAATTCGACTGCACTCCTTGCAGGAATTCTCTGGTTCAAGATAGAGAAACAATTGAAACTAACTCCTTGTCCTCACAGACTTCATTTCAACCATGAAATCACATACACAACATATAAAGCAAATGTATAACAAGAAGCAAACATTCATGAACATGCTATCAACAGTACACAGAGAACAACACAACCATGGAATTGAACCAAAGCTCTTTCTATTAATTCAATGTCTGTACATGGAGGTTCTTCATACACTTCTCTACAGCTCTCTCTTCAGAATGCTTAATTATTTTACAATGTACAAAGGAGGGTGTCTATATCCCGTTTCCCTCTCGAGCTCTAAAGCTATCAAATCTAGAATTAAATATTCTATCTACTTTACATTAAATCTAATAAATGCCTCATCTACCTAAGGACGTGAGCTATCCGCTCAAGGTCCATTACAATATACAAAGTGCGCTTCATCAAATCAACACATTAATGTTTTGTGCAACTATATCAAAGTGCTTTTTTCAAAAAGAAATTATGTTGGCTTGTCGAGCTGTCTCCTGCTTTCGTGCTGGCTCGCTTGACGTGGGCGACGCTCCTGCATCATTCAACTCAGTTGTATATTTAATATGAAAAAAAATATACATTCAAATATAGTGAAACATATTTTTATTGGAAATCATCCTCCAAATATCTAATTTCATGTTATGCTTTAACTAGACATCAAATTAACAAAATAAATCCTTGTTTGTGTGATGAAAGTCTTTACATGTGAAAATTTGAATTATTTAAACTCACCACCTCTTAATTTGAACTTATATATTAGGCCAACAAAGTAATCATTGAAATCCTCCATTCATTGTCCAATAGGAATCTTTATTTATTGTAGGTAGGAAGATTGGCCGCCTCCTCTACCTCCAACCTTCCTTTGAGATAGTGGAGATATCAATCAAAATCCTTACCTTTTTACACCCACTTTTTTTTTTTTTTTTTAAATATTTGTATATAATGGTATTAAACATATTTGATTCATGAGTGATACTATGAAAGTTGTGTGGATATGTAATCTAAATATTCATACAAAGGATTTCGAAAACTAAAAGTATGCAAGGGCCCTTTGAATTTCTGTTTTTCTGATTTGGATGTGAGACTTTTGGATGGATGTGTTATATTTTTTACTTGAATCTGTTATGGGTAAAAAAAACTATGTGTCAAGTTGATTAGGTATTGAGGATGGAAAATGCTGTTACTTAATATAATATATGTATGTAAAAAAAATTAATAATAATTAAAAAAATTATATATGGATTATATTACATTGGTTACAACAATTTATAAATTAATAGGGTCATGTGTATATTAATGAAAATGATACTCACAAATACAATTAATTTCTGATAAGGTTTGATTGCATACAATTATTATTAAATAATGCAATATTATAATAAGGTATTAGTTGTTTGGGAGTAATAAGTGGGTGCCTTGTATGTTTTTCATGAATTCTAAGACGTATTCCTAATGAAGCCCTCTTATCCTTGTAATGCCATAATTGGTTATTGTTATTAAGCGAACAAATCCCTAATCTAATAGGATAACCTTTAGTATAAATTGCTCTCTTCAAGAAAGTATACATCTAAAAGAGTTGAAAGATATTGTTTTTCATGATAAAGTAGTAGGATTGTGGATCTTTAAAATGAAAAATATCTGCATTCAAATACTGTGGCACATATTTATCCGAGAACTCAATTTCCGAATGTCTAATTTAATGTTATGGTTTAGCTTGACATCAAATTAACATATAACACTTCTCTATAATGAGAACTCAATTTCCGAATGTCTAATTTAATGTTATGGTTTAGCTTGACATCAAATTAACATATAACACTTCTCTATAATGAGACAAATGTGTCTACTCGCAACAATTTGACTACTTTAATCTATTTAAGTGTCCACGCACAATACATCTTAATTTAAACCTTAAACGATGCCCACCCAACAAGTAAACTCTCATTCTTATAGGTTGACCCATACATTAATCCAAAAGAAAAATACAAAACGCTCAAACTATTTAAACTGAAGTATTTTTTATTGCCATCAATACTTGAAAAAAACCCCATTATAATGCCAAGCTAAATATTGGAATATTTTATATTACTCGTCTTCAAATGCTAAATAAAACCATAGCAAGCTCTAAGCAATGATATTAAGCCGAACATTCACCATATGCGATGCGTAACAATAACGATATTAATCAATGTATTGCAATATGCACAATGTAATCATTTCTATGTTGGATGTATTTAGTATATTTAGAATTTATATAAATAATTGAGTTATTAAATAAATTAGTGTAAGTTTATTTTAATTTTGATTTATCATAATTTATATAAATAATTGAGATATTAAATAAATTAGTGTAAGTTCATTTTAATTTTGATTTATCAAAAGAATGATAAAATTTATAAAAATCAAGAAGGATAAAATTTATAAAAATCAAAATTAATGCCCCATGAATGTGTAACTTTCTGTATTAATGCCCCTCGCTGCTGAGTTAATTGTCAGTTTGTGATATTTTCCTTCAACGGAAAACGCGGCGTAAATCCAGGTTATGCTGTTTTTCGACGGCGTGATTTCCGGGTTAGCGGGTCTGGCCTTAGTCAACCTGTGCTTTATTTTTTAAAAGTAGACAGATGCCATCATATAACGCTCGATTATTGTTACTGAACGCCGAACGAGTCACGAGCATCGTATTAGCCAAAAGTTTCCCCATCCAGAACTGTGGCTTTTAAAAAAAAAAAATTTCGACGTAACTCAAATGAAGACCAATAGCTCGATGAATCCTTTTCCACTCACAAATACGGTAAAATCAGAATTAATGTGAAAATTGTGTAATTATTTTCATATTCAACATAGATATGACGATGTATTAAATATTTTAATATTAATAACAAAACAAAAAAAATATTTCAATATCCATTTTCACTAAAATAATTATATATCAACTTTATATATAGAAAAAAGAAAGCTATAAAAAAATTCTTATAGTTGATAAGTAATTTCTGTTTCCTAAAATGAGAGATATTTAATTTCAATGTTTAATATGAATTTGATATATGAAATTAAAAAAATATTAATAACAAAAATAATATTTCAATATCCACCTTAAATGAAAATATTTTTATATCAACTTTATAGAGAAAGTAATTGATAGTAAAACAATTCTTATTTAGTGAATAAGTGTTTTCTACTTTCTCATATGATGGAGATGTATAATTAYTTCAATGTTTAATATGGAGTTAACCCATGCCATTTCAAAAAAAWRTTAGTAAGAATTAAATATTTCAATATCATATATATAAATAACAATATTTTATATATATATATATATATATATATATATATATATATATATATATATATATATATATAACAACCGAAAGTAAAATAATTTATGGTTAAAACATTTAAATGGTGTGTGTTTCTTAGTATGTTGGAGATGTGTAATTCCTTCCGCTCTCAACATACAGTTGACATGTGGCATATTTCTGCATATATATATGGATTAAGAATCAACATAGATCCATCTTAACTTTTCATCTATCATGTGTTGGGAGGCATCAAATCTCCTTTTTTATAGTACAAAACTTATGAAATGTTTACATCTTCACACATTTGATGCCATTAAGTGCATGATAGATGAGAATTTAAGATGGATCTACACAAATGGATAATCTCAATAATTGCACAAAGAAATCACAACAATTTGAGTTAATATGATCATGTGTTTTTTCAATGATAATGATCCTAACAATTACAGATTAGAAGTGCAAGCTAGAAGTTAGAAATACAAGCTACTTGATCATGCCATATTACAAGGTTTGTTTACATACAATTTATTATTAGATAATGTACTAGTTTGAGGAGGATTTAGGTGTTGGTGGTAATAAGTGGGATGCCATGTATGTTTATTTTGTGTATGTTTTTAATGAATTTTAGGAGTTATTCTTGGATTCTAGTAATTATTCCTAATCAATCCCTCTAGTACTAGTGCTCGATTGTATGTTTTTAATGGATCTAAGAGTTATTCTTGGATTTCTTGGATTCTACTAATTATTCCTAATCAAGCTCTCTAGTGCTTGATCTAAAAGGGTTAAGATATTGTTTTCTATCATAAAGTAGATTTATTTTCCTTTTCACTTTGGACTTGGTTGGATATTTAATATGAAAAAATTGTATATTTAAATATAGTGGTATATATATATTTTTAAGAAAGTTAACTTTTAAATATCTAATTTAAAATTATGATATAACTAAATATCAAATTAACAAATAAAATCTCCTTATTTATATGACAAAGATCTTTGCATGCAACAATTTGATTACTATAATTTATTAAAATATTTAAACTCATCACCTCTTAATTTGAACCTATATCTTATCTTAAGTCAACAAAGCAATCATTACAATCCTACATCACTTGTCCAAAGGGAATCTTGAATTGTAGGGAGAATGGCCTCCTCCTCTACCACCAACCTTATAATGGACATCTCAATCAAAATCCTTATCTTTTGTTACACCTTTTTAAGATTTTATTTATTTTCTCGTTTTTAATTAATAATTGTAGATATTGGTATTAAACATAGTGAATTTTTGTCTTGTGATTACCCATAGCTTTTGTGTGAATTTCGGTCTTGTGATTTGGATGTGAGACTTTTGGATTGATATATTATATTTTTTACTTGAATATGGTGTAGTATGGGTAAAAAAACTACGTGTGCACGTGAAGTTGAGGATTATTGTGTAGTTGAGGTTTTGTTTTAATTTCATTCCAAAAACTTGTATACTTGTAGAGAAACCATTTTTCTTATGCCGTGTATTTTTTTGGAAATTTTTAATATTAATTTTGTATATTTTTTAAAATTATCAAAGTCGACACGTGCTTGAAATTATAATGTCTTTTGTTCGTGTAGGATAAAAGGGTCTTAAAATGATCAAAACAATTTATTTATTTTTATATCGTGGGTATCGGTCTCATCTTCTGCCACATATAACTCATTTGAGAAATGGTTAAGCTGAGAAAAAGTTATAGCATAAATAAGACAGGTATGTATTCTAGGCTTTTGATACATGTGAAGACAAAAATAGATTAAAAATAGTAAAAAATAATAATTTTAATATATATATATATATATGAAATCTAATTAGCTGACTCGATCTATGTCTATAATTTCATCAACAACTGAATTGTTTAGCCTATAGAAAAATAACCTCAGTGACTGAGATATAGAGGGGTACTCACATAAATGGAGGTTTTTATGAATTTGGAGACCAAACCACTAGGTTTGTCATCCCAAACCTAAGTCTGAGCCAACTAAGTTAACATACACCTTGTCAATCCCGCCTAAAAAATTTGAATTCAAACAAGCGTGCATGTGGTCCTAAAAATCATTTCCTTCCTTCTCTATCTTTGTCCTCCCTCTCCTATATCTACCCCCCCTCTTTATCTCACTCTCCCTCTCCCTCTCTACCCCTCCTGTCTGTCTCCTTCTCTCTCCCTCACACTCTTATACATGGTAATACCTAGACATGGAAATATTTAGACATCACAAGGCATGGAAAGAACTAGAGCTAGACCTTACCTTGACATGCCTCAGACTCTCACACCCACTCCCTCTCTATATCGCCCCTCTTTCACTCCCCGCCCCCCTCTCTCTCTAGATCTACCATTTTATCCCTCACTCCCCTCTCTCTTCCACCTCTCTTCCACCCTTTCTCTCTCTTTTCATTGTTAGTCTCAGTCTCACTCTCTCTGCCCCACTTTCTCTCTCTATTCCCCCTCTTTGTATCCCTTTGTATCCCCCCATTCCTCTCATCTCTCACTACCCCACTTATATGTCTCCCTTTCTACTTCCCTTCCTCTCACTATCCCTCTCTCTACCCCCCATCTCTTTCTCCCTCTTGTCCCTCTAACACTCTATCTCTACCCCCCCTCTCTTTCTCCCTCTCGTCCCTCTGACACTCTGTCTCTACCCCTCCTCTTTGTCTTTCTCTCTCTACTTTTCCTCTCTCTTTGTCTCTACCCATCCTCTTTGTATTTCTCTTTCCCCCTCTCACACTCTCACACACTCTCTCTTCCCCCCCTCATCCCTCTCTTTCTCTCGCCCCCCCATGCCACTATCTCTCCTCTATCTCTCCTACATCTACCTCTTTCTCCTACATTTAGCTCTCTCTCTACCCCCTGTTTATTTTCCTCTCTCTCCCTCTCACACTCTAAAACACTCTCCATTTCCTTATTATTCATTTCTCTCTCTCTCTCTCCTACACACACTTTCTACCCCCCCTATATGTTTTCCTCTCTCTCCCTCCCACACTCTAACACACTAACTTTCTACCTCCCCTCTTTGTCTTCCTCTCCCTCCCTCCCACACTCTCGCACACACACTTTCTACCCCCCCCTCTGTTTCTTCCTTTGTCTCTCTCCCACACTCTCACATAAACATTTTCTATCCCCTCTCTATGTCTTCCTCTCTCTCTCTCTCTCCCACACTTTAACACACTCACTCTCTACCTCCATCCTTTGTATACATATCTCTAACTCCCCTCTTTGTCTACCTCTCTCTTCCTCCCACATTCTCGCACATGCACTTTCTATCCCCTATTAATATATTTATATATCACTACCCACCCTTGCCTCTATCTCCCCCCTTCCTCTCACAATCAGTCTCACTCTCTCTCCACCCCCTCCTCCATCCCTCCCTCTCTCTCTCTCCCCCTCTCTCTCTCACTATATCTTCTCTCACAATCAGTCTTACTCTCTCTCCACCCCATCCTTGTCCATCCCCCCTCTCTTTTTTTCTCTTCCCCCCTCTCACACTCACACATTTTCTCTCTACCCCCATCCTACCTCTATATCTCCCCCTCCATCCCACTATCTCTCCTCTCTTTCTCTCCTACATCCACCACCTCTTTCTCTCTCTCCTCTACTCTCCCCCCATTTCTCTCTTTATATCTCTCTACCCTCCCTTCCCTC
>ML782540.1:47316-91168 GCA_009831015.1 Picea engelmannii | reverse complement strand
CCCCCATTTCTCTCTTTATATCTCTCTAGACACCCTTCACTCTATCTTCCCCCTTCCCCTCACACTCAGTCTCACTCTCTCTCTCCTTTTTGTTAGTATCACTCTCACTCTCTCTTTTCCTATCTCTCTCTCCCTCCCTACCTCCTCCTCTTTTCCCCTAGTTCTACCTCCCTCTTTCTCTGTCCATATAAAGGCGAGGTATGTCTCAAAGAGAATAAATGATACATGTGCAACAGAGAAATATAGCCTCACTTGTAAGGTGAGTTTTAAGTTTTTTTTATTCTTCCAATGGATTACTTATAAAAGTATTTATATGAACATGACCATGACCTACACCTTGGACTAGACCTAGACACCCTTAGCTCTCTACCCCCCTTTTTTTCCTCTCTTCCTCTCACTCTCACTATCTCCCCCCATGACCTAGATCATGACATAGAGCTATACCTAGAGTTAGACATTAACTTATAGATTGACATAGACCATGACTGTAACACCCCTGTTTCCCCCAATTTGTAATTAATCATAGAATAGGAATTAGCATGCTAATGCATGAAGAAAATGTAAATGTATTATTGTTTGAATTGAAATAACTAACTGTGGGGGTGAAACCTTGAAAGTATTGGCCATAATATCACTAGTGGAAGAATGTGAAAACCATACAAGAGGGTTCATATATCAAATAACCCCCAAATCTTCATGATAAGGATGAAAAACCTCCTTCGAATCCCAAGGAAAGGAAAGCAGTCAATGAAGAAAGAACGATGGTTGAATCACCAACCACCCCCATGAATGGAAACATGGGTTTTCAACCCAAAGTACTGCAGGGACCTACAGACCTAAATTTCCTTCTGGCAGAAGGAACAGGATAGGTCGGCGAAACTGTCCAAGGTAAGAGGGACCTAGAGGAGAGTAGAAGGACACACGAGACGAGAACGAGAGCTCGCAAGGGAGAGGCGTGAATCTCTCCAACAGATCAAGAACAGAAGGCCACGAGCTTGATGCCGAAGAGAATCTGAGAAACCTTATCGAGGCCACGAACAAGTGAGAAATCTTCGAGTTGCAGAAAATAGGACCCGAACAGAAACTGAAATAGAGAGAGAACCCTCGAGAAGAGTGAGAGTTCCTTGGTGATATCATGGCTTGACACGAGGGTGGCCAGAGTGCTAATATTGAATTCCTCTAAGCCTATGGTCGGGTGGAAGGATGAACACCCACAGTCAGTTAGTTGGAGGCAACCTGTAATAGATAAGTGATTTCATACTCTATGTAATTTAGCTGTAACTGGGCATGAATTTGGTTATACGGTGTATGTTTCAAGAATTGTGCTTTATTTCGGAATGGATATACTGTGTCTCTTTCCTTATTGCTTGGATGTATAATTAGGCCAGTAAGAGATTTTATGGATAGGACATGATTGGTACTCATAAATACTTTTGTCCTGAGGCGGCTTGAGTTAGAGCCATGAACTGTGAGTTCGTCGACCTTAGGCATAGTCTCATGTACACATGCCAGCCTTCCTAGTTGTCTAGAGTCCCTTGGAGGACGAATTCTATTAAGCTCGGGAGAGGTAGTGTAGTTATGCACAGGATCCATATGAGGAAAGTAGAGACCGAGACTCACTCAACTCCTAGACTTGACGAATGAGTGCAAGGGGTGCGTGGAAGACTCTTTTAAGATTCAAGCCTAGGAGAAAGAGCACAAAACTCTTAATTCCTTCATAGATGAGAAAGCTCGGGACGGACAACACTGTTCGTAAGTGCTGGAAAGACCCAATAGTCGGCTTGCAGTAAAATATCGAAGGTTGAGACCTTTGAAGTATCATAATCTTCTGAGACCAGGAAGAAAGCCAAAGCTCGGGAAGAAGAGAAATAATAGCCCTTAGATCAACTATAGAGTGTGAATCTAGACCATTGAAATCCTATGTCCAGGCACACAAGATAGCGCACAAGAGGAGAGGATCTGAACGGACGGTATAGAATCGTCAGATCTGGAGCAGGGACCGATAGTCATTGGATCTGGAGATAGGTGCACGAAACAAGTCCCAAAATCACTTCAATCGTTAGATCATTGGAGGATAGGTGGAGAACATTCGGAAGCCACCGGGGTTTCGGAACATAGGCGTATAAGGGTAGTGAAGAACGAGGATTCACAATAACCGAAATTGTGAGGGTTATTTTGGATCGTTGGATCCAGGATGAGACATGGTAGAGATCTAACCCATTAGTGTTTCGACACCCGAGATACCCAAGGGTAAGTTTCCTTATACTCGCATATCGTGAAACCTCGACTTTCAAAACCCCGAAATAATAATAGCGTGGATAAGTCTTGATGTTTCGGTATTTCGGCACCCAGGATATCTAGAAGCAAGTCCCTGGTACATGCCAGTCCCAAATTCTTGACTTTTGAAATCCCGATGCGACTTAGCGCATGTAGATTTTGTTGTCGGTACTTGGGCACCCGGAAAACTGAAGGTATGAACCCCTCATCCTCTTCTACCATGAAAACCCAGTACGCGAAACTCCGAAAGGTGGGATGTCATGTTTTAATCCAAGGCATTGTTAGATATGAAAAACTATTGGTCCCTTTCGGATTGCGGCACTCTGAGAGACAAGAGAGAAGGGGAACACATGCATTGCGATTTCCTGAATCGCGAAAGCCAGAAGCACCTTTCCGATAAGGCCTATGGTCATAGCCAATGATCAAATGGGTAAGGAAAAGGGATGGTAGGGTCTGGATCAGGCCGCATAGGAATTCGAGGAATTTTGTTCCTCGGTGAAAAGAAGGAAAAAGCCAAAAAATATTAGTCCCCATGGTGGGTGTGTTACAAATTGGTATAAGAGCATGGTTAAAACACTTGGCCTGATTGGGATCATGTACGAGCCGCGTAAGGAGATGTTGTTATCTTCATTTTCTCCTTGAGGAGAAGGGCTGCAGATTGAACTTGTGATTTTGGGATTTCTTGTTGAATTCTAGCAAAGGAATTATATTGTTCCTTTGTCAAAATGATAACTACTCTTATAGGAGTAGGAATGCACTGATCAGTGTTACTAATAAGACCTAAGTGTGAATAAAAGAGGTGGAATAAATTGTTCTATGAAGCTGCACTATCCAGAAAAGGGACATGAACTGAGTTGTTCTGTTATAGTGTGACAATGGCTACCTACTAAAGAAGGTAGAGTCTCTTGCATTTGAGATGGCTGGTTAGGTAAGAATTAAGATCCAAATGAAGAAATCTGAGCCTATAACTCCTCATGATTGAGAGGACTGATGAAAATATGTAGGGTCAGATTACCTGACCTATAATGGATAGGATTGACAACAAGGATAATCTATTTGAGAAAGATTACAAGGAGTCCTTTGGGACTGTTGCTAATTCCCAAGAGTGACCCTTGTTGGTTGTTCCCATAAAGAGAGGGTAATATCCATCTGAGTTATGACTATGAGATTAGTCCTGTAAGTAACTTAAAATCTCAGAAGATATAGCAGGAGAAATCATTCAGAAAAGAGTTTTGAAGATTGGATAGGATCAGGAGTCAAGATCCATTTAGAAAGAACCTAAATGTTTCAAGTTGTTCGATCTCGGAGAAGTAGCGCACTGGTTAGTTACGAGGAGATACCAAAATTTCACAAAACCAAAGGACTTGGGATAAGCAATGAGAAATTCACGAAAATATCATAGCCCTTGATCAAGGAGCGATTTGGACCATTGATTGTCCAGAGAAAATTTTGCAATTTTAGATACCGGGAGTCTGAGAGATAAGAGTTCGGGAGACTAGAGGTCCCAGGCCATGAAGTCTCGAAAGCTTCAGGACCATTCATCACTAGAGGACAAGTGGTGGAGGATTGAGGTTTTGGGAAAATTCATGAAGGGAGCCATTTCGTCACTCCTGGTATTGGGGATGCGAAGGGCAAGTGTTCGAAACTCTTGACCCCCCCAAAAAAATGCTGAAAAAGGACCAGGGTTGTAGGATGTGGATTGGATCATGGTCGTTGATCTCTCAATAGAGGCACGCTGGTATTTTGGGTACCGGGAAGTCAAACGAGCAAGGACCGGGCAATCCTTGTATCGTGGGATCGTCAAATGCGAAATCCTGAAGGCACTGAAGGGACACGATAGGAAGCTAACATTTCAGCATATCGAGATTCGTCATTTCGAAAGTCTTGGAGACCAGGAATCCAGACTCTGGGGGATGAAAACCCCAAAGTTGCAACAATGAAACATAAAGAGGAGTGGGGCTGCGGTCATATCGGGATATCGGGAATCGGTATTTCAGGAATCCCGCAGAAGGAAAGTTGGAACGCTTGACATCAGGAGTTTCAAAGTCACGAAATGCAATGAGTCGGGGAAACATCTCCTTGGAGGAGAAAGCCGGGGATTGACATTTCGTCAATTCAGAGGTCAGCATTTTGGCCTATCGGGTTTCGGGGAATCAAGGAAGTAGATTTCCTTGTAATAGAAATCCCAAAATTGTGAAATGTGAAGCGCCTTTTAGTTCGGATCATGGTCACTGCCAGTGGTCACATGAGGAGAAGGAAAGAACCAGTATGATGAATACTTAGCTATGTTCAAGTGTACTTGAGTGCATGAGGTTAATGCATTGTGAAGCTTCATAATAGGAAGCCTGATATTAATATCGGTAAGGTATGAATGATATTAAATGTGCAAGTAATGCACATGTATGATGTAAGAGTATAAGTATATTAGAGGTCCAATATGATTGCCCTGATGAGTGAAACGTGAGGCAATAATTACACTTGCCAAAATTGAAAGAATACCATGGATACATGGTTGACTCCATTCTGAAGAGTCACGAAGGTTCCATCTTGAATGATAGCTTAAGGGGAATGTGCTCCATTCCCCTAGGAAAAACCAGTGCAATTAAATGAAAGAGTAAACGAGTGAGGATGCTCTAATGTCATGGTAAGAGGCAAATGTTTATGCCTTTGAAGATCACATGAGAAGGACTGTGAACCATCCTGATATGACTGATTTTAAAAATGGAAATGTATGTAGGCTATGGAATATACCTATGATAGCTACATGTAAGCTTAGGATTATGAAAGTGGTTAAGTACATAATAGATGTAAGTTAACAAAGATGCATGTTTATATTCCTTAAGGGGACTATTTGGTAAACCACTAAAAGGCTAACTCAAGGTTAAGGCCATCACAAGTGGTGATGGATTCGTAACAAGGAAGTTGCATGCTGAAGGAGTTCCCAGTGGAGGAACTGTATAAGGTCTCTGTCAGAAGAACAGAGTCACAACCATGATAATTTTTGAAGGTTGGACAATGGGCTGCAAGGCATGTCCATGTATAAGAATCATGGAATACATTTTGAAAGAATCATGTAAGTAATAGAAGACTAATAACTGAATATTGACCATTCGGATAATAGAATGGAAGAGTGTAGGATGCACATGTTCATGATTCATTATGAGCAAAGACTTTATACTAAAGCATGTTGAAGTATCCTAAGAGGTAGGATGAGCCTAACCCAGGGATGCAGAAAAAAGGAGCAGTTGTGGAAACCATTATGGTTGGTAAGAGGCCAATAAACCCCTGAGTATGATTGAATGAATAAATGGGTACATTTAACTGATACGGCTTGGTTGAAGCTATGATTAAGGAAAGGAAATGAGACCTTAGAGATAACTTTATTGGGCTGAAAATCCCCAGGCGATGTAGAAAGAATTGGAAGAAGGGGAGAGCCCTCAATTCTTTCCTTGATGTGCATTACGTTCTATGGGATGAGAAAGCTAGTACATTGATGAACGAAAAATGAATTGACACCATAATAATGATGGTTGTAATGCTGTGAAAACAATTGAGAACTGTTGTGTTTCACTCATGAAAAACATTAAGGATAATGTGATGAAGTGTATACAGATATGCTAGACATGCCTAAAAATGTTTTTATTAATTAAATGCTATGATATTTGCATTTTAATTTACATGATGATTAATGTGCCTATGGTGTATGTCATGTGTATAAAGGAATAATATTGGAATTGTTGAGGAAGATAGTTGCCAATAATGAACAACCTCAAGCAGAGGGTGACCATGGAAAGGCTACGGTCGAAAGGTTGTTGACGGGACTATGAAAATCCCGATAAAGCACTACTGATAAGGTAGAGAACAAAGAAAGGGTTCCAGTAGCCAAGAACCGGTATAAAGATATTCATGCCTGTGTGGCATAGGGTATGAAGGGATTTGGTAAGAACCCCTTCCGAAATATTTTATTACTGCATGTTATACCTGAAAATCGAAAGGTCAGTTGTATGCCTTGGATACCCAAGTAAGGTATGACTCAGGAAGGAGAACCTGAATGATGGAGGTATGAACCTCTGGTAGTAAACATTGTTTGTAACCCTTGGAGGAATTCATGAAATGATATGTCATGAATGCATGGACAATCAAGGAATGCGTAAAGGCATTCATGTGAAACTTTTGAGTTCGCATGTACTGATTTGGGATCGTGATCGACCTATAGCATGCAGTATGGTTCTGCTGTAAGAATGAAACAAAAAACGAATAAACCATATGAGGAAGAGGTTGTTAAATTCCAACACCCCATGGCCAAGAACCAGTCATAAAGTGTGGCAAACTTGAATAACAATGCAAGAGTGCATTGTGTATGAATGTGGCTAGGGATAGTGGCACATTTGTTAAAACCCTTTGAAATGTTGAATTACGTTTTGAAAAAAAAAAAACTATATATATATACACATGGAAAATCTAACAATTTGTTTGGCTGATTGAAGAATGAATTGCAGGAAGCAGAGGGTCATGGATATGGAAGTAAAGTAAGCCCATGGGAAAGCCTGATTGCCTACTGAGCCAAACTGCAAGGAATGGTATTTCCTTTTGAGAAAGTGAATTTGATTGTTAGTATGCACCATTCTGAAATTGTTGTGACGATGTTGTAAAGGTGCAATAAAATGCAGGTGCATGAGAACTAACAATTTGATTAGCTAAGGAATGATTGCAGGAAGATGGAATCTTGGATATGGAAATGATATAAGCCCATAAGGAAGAGCGATTTCCTACTGAGCTAAAATGTTATGGGAAGGAAAGTCCCGTAATTATGAATTTGGTTCTTGTGTGGAACAAATATGAAAACAAATTGTGGAATAGGAAATCTGCAGGTGACAGATTTACAATAGAATTCTGAAAATTAGAATTTATAATGATGTCTCACGAACCTTGTGTACCTGTGACACGGGTGAGAAGAAAAGATTTGTCCTGAAAGGACAGATGAAGGTTGTCACAGCTGAAAACGATGAACGTGGCTACTGATGAGCCATGAAAACCCTGTGATAAGCCATGATCGCCTGAAAATGAATGTGTTGAGGTAACACAAGCCGAAGGGACACCTCGACAAATAATGTCTGAGGGATGCCTTGACCGTAAGACTCGATAGAGTCTCTAAAATTTTCTTGTGTGAGAAAACCTCGGCAGGGCAAGATGGATCTCCCAAGGGACTGTATAACAGTGAAGGGGATGCCTGAGCCTGGGTTTGGAGGGTGAGTGGTGTAACACCCTATTTCCCCCAGTCTGTAAAAATAACTATACTGGCCACAAACTATGGAAAACTCAAAGATGTGAATGTGTGATTTGAATGGACATTAGTAAAAGGTTCATGAATGTAAATAATGTTATGAATATATATATATGATTGCTGAGAGGGGGATGTGATGAAAAAGAGATCACGATGTCTAAAGAAAGATGGTGGAAGTCACTTGGAATGGTGGCGGTAACTTCAACCGAAAACCAATACCGTATTTGGTATTCACTGGCCTGGAGAACCAAGAGAGGCTCGCTGGCCCCGAAATGAATTACTTGCCATGTTGGGAGGTGAAGAGGTTCCTCAGGAGTTAATGAGGGATGGGGGTGAACCACCCATCCATGGAGGCCTCAGACCTGACCACCATGGGGAAATTCGTGCCACACGCAACCTCGTCGGGAAAGAAAAGGTAGGTAAAAGGTGTGGGAGGGGGGATGCGAGGGAGGGATCGTAGGAAGAGATCAGAAGAACTATGGAACAAAACACAGAGTGAGCGATAGCAGAGAAGAAGGAGAGTAACCTTTGTTCTCGATCGCTGAAGAACCGAGACAGAGAGTCTCAAGCATCGTGGTCTAGATCGGGGGTGGCTAGTGGTAAATCCATTCAGAGTCACTGAGCTTACGGTTGGGTGGAAATGAGCACCCCTCTCAACAGTTGCATCACACCTAGTGTTTTTTGATAAGTGTTATATCTTGTATCTTGAATTTAAATAGTCTGACATGTATGCTCATAGTTTGTGAAATTATGAATGATTTCTGTATAAGACTATATGTATGGTGTTTGATCAGAAATGGTGGTTGCATGCTTATATTGGAAATACCATATATGACTTACGTATATATTTGTATATATGTATATTTCGAATGGATTCAATATTCAAGTCTGTTCTCAGGAAATCTATTCCCTTATTTTATCTCAAGTAATGCCTTGGATAAATCTTCCCATAGGGACACCCTTTTTAAAGTTTACCCAAGAATCTGTTGAAGGATTTTATGGCATAAGTCTAAAAAAACCTGCACGAGAGAGAGAATGGTCCTCTTAGACTTAGGACATTTCAACGTTTCGTCACCTGGGGTATCTAGGTACGAGTCCTTTTGTAATCATGAGTCTCGAGACCCCAACCTGCAAAATCCCGAAATGATAGTGTGTGGATGAATTAAGGACCTTTCGGTGGTTCGGTACCCAGGATACCCTTCCTCTTGCTAAATGCATGAATGAGATCCTTTCGGAGGATATAAGGTCTGTTACAACCATTAAATTGGATGAAGGCACGTAGTTGTTAATGCCTCGACCAATTTTTAACCTTCGTACGTAGCAAGGAAATCGGAACCAACAATTCCAAGACCCATGGGAGTACCTGGACCATCTAACTGTAGAGTACACGTGGCAGCCGGTAATCATTTCAGCATTTCGGCACCTGGGGTACCTAAGTGCGAGTTTTCTTGTACTCGCCAGACCTGAAACCCCAATTCACGAAAACCCAAAATGACGGCGTATGGATGGGTTAGGACTTTTCGGTGTTTCGAAACCCAGAACACCCAAGGAAGTATTTCCTTGTACTCGCAAGTCCCGAAACCCTGACTTGCGAAACCCCGAAATTGGTCAAGTGTATGATGAGTGGGTGTATCGACTTTCTACATTCAGGTATTCGAGGCATGTGAATCTTCGACCTCTTGTATCCAAAAAATCTGATATACGAAACCCCGACTTGCGGAATCCCGAATTGGCATAGCGTGACTAGGTTTGGCATTTCGATGTTTCGGTACCCGGAAAACACAAGGGTAAGTTTCCCTTCTACTCGCAAGTCCTGAAATCCCAATTAGAGAAACCCCAAAATGAACTAGCATGGATGAGTTGTGATGTTTAGGCGTTTCGGTACCCGGGACACCTAGGGGAAAATTCCCTTGTACTCGCCAGTCCTGAAATCCTAATTAGCGAAACCCCGAAATGGTCTAGTGTGGATTTGAGTCCTGATGTTTCAGTGTTTCGGCACCTGGGGTATCTAAGGGCGAGTTCCTTGGTACTCACAAGTCCCAAAATCCCGACATGCGAAATCTCGAAATAACAGTGTGTGGCTAAATCCCAATATTTTGGTCTTTCGACATCTGGAATATCCAAGGGAGAGATCCCTTGTACTCGCAAGTCCTGAAATCTCGACTTGCGATATCCAAAAAGATAGAGTGTGGAAAAATTATCATATTTCGGTATTTTGACACCCAGGGTACCTAAGTGCGGGCCCCACATGTTCGTCAGTCTCGAAACCCCCGACTTGTGAAGTCTCGATGGATGAATTCCCAAAATAGTGAAGCATGATAGATCTTGGTGTTTCGGCTCCTGGGAAACTCAGGTGCAAGACCTCCTTTCGTCGCACATCTCGAAATCCCGATGGAGGAAACCACGAAATAGTGAAGCATATTAGAGTTTGGCGTTTCAGAGTTTTGGCTCTTGGGAAACCCAGGTGCGAGACCTCCTGTCATCGCACATCCCGAAATCCCGATGGAGTAAACCCTGAAAGGAGGATTGACATGTTTTAATCCGAGGAATTTCTATTTATGACAAACTATTGGTCCCCTTCAGATTTCGGCACTTCGAGAGACAAGAGAGAAAAGGAAATACGTGTATCATGATTTCCCAAATTGTGAAAGCCGATGAGCACCTCTCCGATAAGGCCTATGGTCATAACCGCCGATCATATGAGTACATATAAGGGATGGCAGGGTTTGTATCAGGCCCCATAGGTAATCGAGGAATTCTATTCCTCAATGAAAGAAGGAAAACATCGAAATTTTTTAGCTTCCATAGTGGGTATGTTACAAATTGGTATCAGAGCATGGTTACAACACTTGGCCTGCTTGGGCTCATGAGTGGGTTGCGCAGAGACTCCACTCGGAGTACTGTTAAAAGGAGTAATCCCTTGTCTTAACATTCTTAATTAAAAGTCAAAGTTAAGAATGAAAAACTCCTATGGTATGTGTGCATGTGAAAAATATGAATTATGTACTGGTTATAAATGAATATAAACATTGACTAACAATCAACGTTTTTCTTTTGCACACGAAGCGAAAAATTAACCGCGGGAAATTTCAGACATATAGAATAGTGACTCACCATGAAGTGGGGGAGGGCTCCCACAATAGAGACAAAGAATATGACAAAAGGAGGGTGGTAGGGACCCCTCCATATCTAGCCGATACTATGAGGAGTCTCATGGTCGAATTACAAAGCTACAAGGCTGACAATGAGAGGATGATGAAAGAACAAGAAAAGAAAACATAAATTAACGCAGTTTTACTACAGAGATTATCCGACCTACAAATACAAATGAAACATCAACCTGAGGTACACAAACATGGTCATATCAGTGGCCACACTGAGAGGAGCACCTCAAAAAAGTTCCATCCCAGAGGTAAAGGACAAGCGGCGGACGATTCCTATGGGAAGGAAGCTAGCGGTTCGGAGGGCTCTTCTAGCAGCATAACTAGTTCTTATTCTCGAAGAAGACAGAAGAAGTGAAATATTCCCAATGGTCATAAATTCGAAGAATTTAGGAAGGCCAAACCACCCTCCTTCGATGGTGAAATAAAGAAGGGAGAGGAAGCAGAGGCCTGGCTGCTTGGACTAAAGAAGTATTTCAGAGTCCATGACTTCTCAGAAAATTTGAAGGCCCGAGTGGCCACCTTCAACTTGAGCGGAAAGGCTTCCATTTGGTGGGAAGACCTTAAGAATGTGAAAGGGGTTCACGAAGAGGACCTGTCTTGGGATCAATTTGAGAAATACTTCTGGAAGAAGTATTTATCAGAAAAATATTTCGACGAGAAGACTAAAGAGTTTTATGAACTCAAACTTGTACAACTCACTATAGAAGAATATGTCAACAAATTCCTCGATTTGTTGAGGTATGTACCTTATATAAAAGCAGAAAAGGAAAAGGTACAACGCTTCATCAACAAACTAACTAAGGACTATCGAAACAAAATTGAATTTGATGAGCCAAAGACCCTAGAAGGCACTATCTGAAAGGAAACCTATTGTCATGAACAACTTGGACATCGGACAAAACCTCGCGAAGGTTGGAAACCAAATAATAGTTTAGGATTTCAGAGAAAGGGGATTAAATCCCCAATATTTAAGAACTATAAAAAGAACTCAAGGATGAGTTTCCCAGCCCAGAGTGTACACCATCAAAATTTTCCCTCCTTGAGCAAAAATAAAACTTCTGGATCTGTACCAATGAAGGTTGATAACCCAAAGAAAGAACCTTTGAAATGTTAGGGTTGTGGAGAAGAACATCTACGGAGAGATTGTCCACACCGAAAACAGAATAGTCGGAGAATTTATAACATCCAGGAAGCTACCACTGTCAATTATGTGGCCAAGAGTGTGCCACAAATTTATGCAGCCTTGGATAATAACCAAGCTGACCACCAAGCTTCAGTGGTGGAAATTGAAGGTATGATCACCAACCATCTAGTTTCTATTTTGATTGACCCTGGTTCAAATTTGAGTTATATAGCCTCTAAGGCTGTTGATAAGTGTAAACTACAACCACAAAATCCTACCAAGACATGGTTGGTACAGTTAGCCACTGGCACCAAAAGAAGGGTAGCAGAGGTCATACCAACCTGCCAATTAATGATGGGTGAATTCCCCACCCAAGAAACCTTTAACATATTACCCCTGGGATCGTATGATCTATTGACTGCTATGGACTGGATAGCTGCCCATAAAGCCAGATTGGACTGTTACCATAAAACCTTAGAATGTGTAAGTAAAGAAGGGAAAAGGATAACCCTTCAAGGGAAGTTAAAACCTGTCTCGGCGAGACAAATATCAGCTCTACAAATGAGAAATTATTGTTTAAAAGGATGTCCCCTATATGCAATATAGGTGTTGAAAACTATTGAAGATGACAAACCAAGCCTCGAAGACCACCCTACCCTGAGAGAATACAGAGATGTGTTTCTGGAAGAGGTACCGGGTCTACCTCCGAGAAGAGACATAGACTTCTCAATAGAACTTTCATCGGGAGCGGTGTCGGTGTTTAGGACACCCTACCGGATGAGCACACCTGAGTTAGTTGAACTCAAATTGCAATTAAGAGAAATTATGGATAAGGGCTATATCCGACCCAGTGTGTCTCCATGGGGAGCACCAGTCCTATTTGTGAAAAAGAAGGACGGTACCCATAGACTATTTATAGATTATAGACAACTCAATAAGATAACCATAAAGAACAAGTACCCCTTGCCGAGGATCGATGACCTGTTCGATCAATTGGCGGGTGCGTCTATTTTCTCAAAGATTGAATTGAGGTCAGGATAATATCAAGTCTGAATTAAGGGTGAATACATCCATAAAACTTCCTTCTGAACGAGTTATGGTCACTATGAGTTTGTGGTAGTGCCATTTGGGTTAACCAATGCCCTTTCCACTTTCATGTGCTTGATGAACAATGTACTCAGCAAATTCCTAGACAAATTTGTGCTAGTTTTTATTGACAATATATTAATTTACTCCAAGAATAGAGAAGAGCATGAAGAGCATCTTAGGCTTGTGCTGCAAGTGATAAGAGAACATCAGCTCTATGCCAAATTCAGAAAATGTGAATTCTTCCAAAAGAAAATACATTACTTAGGCCATGTTCTATCCGAAGAAGGAGTAGCGGTAGACCCTGACAAAATCATGTCTATCATGGAATGGCCTACCCCAAAGGATGTTTCAGATATCAGATCCTTTATGGGATTAGTAGGATACTATAGGATATTTATAAAAGGATTCTCCAATCTTGGTTGTCCAATCATCGCCCTCCAGAGGAAGGGGAAAAAATTCATGTGGACACAGAAATGTGAAGAAAGATTTCAAACCCTGAAACATCTACTGAACCACGCACCCGTGTTGAAGATCGTCGATCTCGAAGCCGACTTCCTCATGTGCACAGACGCCTGTAAGGAAGGGATCAGAGGAGTCCTTATGCAAGGAGGAAGTGTTCTCTGCTATGAATCCCGAAAATTGAATGAGAAAGAAGTCAACTATGTGACCCATGATCTAGAGCCAGCTGCCATAGTGCATGCCTTGAAAATGTGGAGGCATTACCTCCTGGGAAGAAAATTTGTACTTATGACAGATCACTGTGGGTTGCGATATCTGTTTTACCAACCGAAGCTCAATGCCAGACAAGCTAGGTGGATGGCCCTCCTTAGTGAGTTTGATTTCGAAATCAAACACATTAAAGGAAAAAAAAATAGGGTGGTCGATGCCCTTAGTAGAAGTATGAAGACAATTCACTTGGCCGCAGTGAGTACCTACGAGACGAATGTCAAGGAAAGAGTTAGAAATGCACAAGAGATAGACACATTCTTCCAGACTGTGACCTCATACCCGCAGAAATAACCCACAGGGATAAATTATGGAGGCTACCAGATGATGGAAGGAGGTCTAATCACTTACCGAAGAATATTGTATATCCCAGATTGTGACGACTTGAAGAAGTTCATACTGGATGAACTACATAAAAGACCCTATTCTGGTCATCCAGGATACCAAAAAATGATCATGACCACTTGGAAACAATTCTATTGGCCTAGATTGAAGAAAGACATAGTTGAGTACCTAGCCAAATGCATAGAATGCCAACAGGTAAAAGAAGAACAATGACACCCAGCAGGATTATTACAACCTCTACCAATCCCGGAATGGAAATGGGAAACCATATCCATGGATTTCATCACCGAATTACCAACCTTGACCAAACATAATGATGCCATCATGGTAGTAGTGGATAAATTGAGAAAGTCCGCTCACTTTATCCCCATCAAGTCAACTTGTAAGGAAATAGACATCGCTCAGGTATTCATGAAGGAGATATTTAGACTGCATGGTATGCCGAAAGAGATCGTGTCCGACAGAGACACAAAATTTACTTCCAACTTTTGGAAGTCACTAATGGCTGGTTTAAAGACCAAGTTGTTGTTTAGCACCACCTATCACCCTCAAACCAACATTCAGACAGAAAGAGTGAACCAAATACTAGAAGACATGTTGATAATGCACGTAATGCATCAACCCAAGAAGTGGGAAGACTACCTGCCACTAGTGGAATTTGCTTACAACAATGACTACCAAGAATCCTTAAGGATGAGTCCGTTTGAAGTCCTCTATGGTAGACCATGAAAAACTCTTGTTAGTTGGAGTAATCCTATAAACAAAATTTCTTTTGGACCCAACATGTTGAAAGAAATGGAACAACAAGTGACTCAGATAAAAAAAAACCTGAAGGTCACTCAGAACTGATAGAAACGTTACGCCGACCAAAAGAGAACTCCAAGAGAGTTCAAGAAGGGAGACCATGTATATCTCAGAGTTAGGCCTAGGAAGAGTTCCCTAAAAATGGGAGCTTGTGCCAAGTTGGCACCTCAGTACTTTGGACCCTTTGAGGTTCTAGATAGAGTGGGACTCGTAGCCTACAAGCTAGCACTTCCTCCCACAGTAAAAGCACATAATGTTTTCCATGTTTCATTATTGAAGAAATATGTACATGATTCTAATCATATAATTGACTGGTCTATGATCCAGGTGGAACCGGAGGGCAAATTTCTACCATAAACTCAATGCATATTGGACAGAAAGGAAACCCCACTCCGAAACCGAACCATTGCACAGGTCAAGGTGCAGTGGAGACATTTTGGCCTAGATGAGGTTACATGGGAAATGGAGGATGCCATGAAACAGGCATATCCAATATTGTTTACCTTTGGACATACATGTCATGATGATAGATAGAACATTGAGGATGATGTTCCTTTAAGGGGGAGGGAATTGTAACACCCTGTTTCCCCCAGTCTGTAAAAATAACTATACTGGCCAAGAAGTATGGCAAACTCAAAGATGTGGATTTGGGATTTGAATGGATCTTAATAAAAGGTCCATGAATGTAAATAATGTTATGAATATATATATATGACTGCTGAGAGGGGGATGTGTTGAAAAAGAGACCACGATGGCTAAATAAAGGTGGTGGAAGGCACCTGGAATGGTGGCGCTAAATTCCACCGAAAACCAATATTGTATTTGGTCTTCACTGGTCCGGAGAACCAAGAGCGGCTCATTGGCCCCGAAATGAATTAATCGCTAGGTCGGGAGGTTAAGAGGATCCTCAGGAGTTAATGAGGGATGGGGGTGAACTGCCCATCCATGGAGGCCTCAGACCAAACCACAGCGGGGAAATTCATGCCACACACAACCTCACCGGGAAAGAAAAGGAAGGTAAAAGGTGTGGGAGGGGGGACATGAGGGAGAGATCGTAGGAAGAGATCAGAAGAACTATGGAACAAAATGTAGAGTGAGTGATAACAGAGAAGAAAGAGAGTGACCTTCATTCTCGATCGCTGAAGAACCGAGATGAGAGAGTCTCAAGCATCATGGTCTAGCTCGGGGGTGGCTAGTGGTAAATCCATTCGGAATCACTGAGCCTACGGTTGGGTGGAAATGAGCACCCCTCTCAGCAGTTGCATCACACCTGGTGTTTTCTAATAAGTGTTATATCTTGTATCTTGAATTTAAATATTCTAACATGTATGATCATAGTTTGTGAAATTATGAATGATTTCCATATAAGACTGTTTGTATGGTGTTTGGTCAGAAATGGTGGTTGCATGCTTATATTGGAAAGACCATATATGACTTACGTATATATTTGTATATATGTATATTTTGAATGGATTCAGTATTCAAGTATGTTCTCGGGAAATCTATTCCCTTATTTTATCTCAAGTAATTCCTTGGATAGATCTTCCCACAGGGACAACCTTTTTAAAGTTTACCCAAGAATCTGTCGGAGGATTTTATGGCGTAAGTATGAAAAACCTTGCACGAGAGAGAGAATGGTCCTCTTAGACTTAGGACATTTCGACATTTTGGCACCTGAGGTCTCTAGGTGAAAATCCTTTTGTACTCACGAGTCCTGAAACCCCGACCTACGAAATCCTGAAATGATAGTGTGTGGATGAATTAAGGACCTTTCGGTGGTTTGATACCTAGGATACCCTTCCTCTTGCTAAATGCACGAATGAGATCCTTTCGGAGGATCTAAGGTCTATTAAGACCATTAAATTGGATGAAGGCACACAGGCGTTAATGCCTCAACCCCTTTTTAACCTTTGTAAGTAGCAAAGAAATCAGGACCATTGATTCCAAGACCCATGGGAGTACCTGGACCATCCAGCTGTAGAGTACACGTGGCGGCCGATAAGTGTTTCAACTTTTCATCACCCGGGGTACCTAATTGTGAGTTCTCTTGTACTCGCATGACCCGAAACCCCGATTCACAAAAAACCGAAATGATGGTGTATGGATGGGTTAGGAATTTTCGGTTTTTCAGAACCCGGAACACCCAAGGAAGTATTTCCTTGTACTCGCAAGTCCCGAAACCCTGACTTGTGAAACCCCAAAATTGGTCAAGTGTATGATGAGCGGGTGTATCGGCTTTAGACATTCGGGTAGTCGAGGCGTGTGAATCTTTGACCTCTTGTATCCCAAAATTATGATATATGAAACCCCGATTCGCCAAATCCCGAATTGGCATAACGTGACCTGGTTCGGCATTTCGGTGTTTCGGTACCCAGAAAACCCAACGGTAAGTTTCCCTTCTACTTGCAAGTCTCGAAATAATTATTAGCGAAATCCCAAAATGAACTAGCATGGATGAGTTGTGATGTTTCGGCGTTTCAGTACCTGGGACACCTAGGGGAAAATTCCCTTGTATTCGCCAGTCCCAAAATCCCAATTAGCGAAACCCCGAAATGGTCTAGCCTGGATTTGAGTCTTGATGTTTCGGTGTTTTGGAACCGAGGGTATCTAAGGGAGAGTTCTCTTGTACTCGCAAGTCCCGAAATCCCGACATGCAAAATCCTAAAATAACAGTGTGTGGCTAAATCCTGATATTTCGGTGTTTCGGAATCTGGAATATCCAAGAGTGAGATCCCTTGTACTCGCAAGTCTTGAAATCCCGACTTGCGATATCCCAAAATATAGAGTGTGGAAAATTTATCATATTTCGGTATTTCGGCACCTAGGGTACCTAAGTGCGCGCCCCACGTGTTCGCCAGTCTCAAAACCCTCAACTCGCAAAATCTCAATGGATGAATTCCTGAAATAGTGAAGCATGATAGAGCTTGGTGTTTCAGATTTTTGGCTCCCGAGAAACCCAGATGCGAGACCTCCTGTCATTGTACATACTGAAATCCCAATGGAGGAAACCCTGAAATAGTGAAGCATATTAGATTTTGGCGTTTTGGAGTTTCGACTCCAGGGAAACCCAGGTGCGAGACCTCTTGTCGTTGCACATCCTGAAATCCCAATGGATTAAACCCTGAAAGGTGGAGTGACATGTTTTAATCCAAGGCATTTCTAGTTATGACAAACTATTGGTCCCCTTCAAAGTTCGGCACTTCGAGAGACAAGAGAGAAAAGGAAATACATGTATCGTGATTTTCCAAATCGTGAAAGCTGACGAGCACCTCTTCGATAAGGCCTTTGGTCATAGCCACTGATCATATGAGTATGGATAAGGGATGGAAGGGTCTGTATCAGGCCCCATAGGTAATCGGAGAATTCTATTCCCCGGTGAAAAGAAGGAAAAAACCAAAAAAAAATAGTTTTCGTAGTGGGTATGTTACAAGTGACCGCAGGGAAGAGGAGACCTTAATAATTCTTGTAAACTATTGGGATTATGCACACAGTGGGTAGTTTCCTGTGTGGGAAAAAAAACCTTGGAAAGGAAGATAAAATCATGATAGCTCTTGTGAACTATTGAATTGGAATCATGCACCCAATGGGTACATCAAGGAAAGTGATGAGCATGGATACCAAAACTACCATGTGGATACATATCCACAAACTGCACAGATAAGTATTGTGCTAGAATATGAATTTTGCTTTTTAATTTTGAACAATAGTAAGATGTTTTTGCACAAAATTGTGATTATTGTGCTTGTTGTCCAAGAATTATTGAAGGCAGGTGACGAAGACTAAGATTCTGAAAGAGGACCTGAACAAGGATGAAGGTCAAGACTTTTGAAGTGGCCGAATGAGAAAGGCATCATAGGTGTTTTGAGAAAAGAACACCGAGGACAGTGTTCCTTTAAGGGGGAGGGAATTGTAACACCCCTATTTCCCCCAATTTGTAATTAATCATAGAATAGGAATTACCATGCTAATGCATGGGGAAAATGTAAATGTATTATTGTTTGAGTTGTCAATAAATGACTGTGGGGGCGAAGCCTTGAAAGTACTGGCCATGATATCACTAGAGGAAGAATGTGAAAACCATACAAGAGGGTTCATATATCAAATAACCCCCAAATATTCATGATAATGATGACAAACCTCCTTCGAATCCCAAAGAAAGGAAAGCAGTCAATGAAGAAAGAAAGTTGGTTGAATCACCAACCATCCCCATGAATGGAAACATGGGTTGTCAGCCCAAAGTACTGTAAGGACCTGCAGACTTGAGTTTCCTTCTAACAGAATGAACAAGATAGGTCGGCGAAACCGTCCAAGGTAAGAGGGACATAGAGGAGAAGAGAAGGACACACAAGACGAGAGTGAGAGCTCGCAAGGGAGAGGCACAAATCTCTCCAGTGGATCACGAACATAAGGCCATGAGCTTGATGCTGAAGTGCATCTGAGAAACCTTACCGAGGCCACACATGAGTGAGAAAGCTTCGAGTTGCAGAAAACAGGACCCGAACAGAAACTGAAATAGAGAGAGAACCCTCGAGAAGAGTGAGAGTTCCCTGGTGATATCATGGCTTGGCACGGGGGTGGCCAGAGTGATAATATTGAATGCCTTTGAGCCTATGGTCGGGTGGAAGGACGAACACCCACAGTTAGTTGGTTGGCGGCAACCTGTAATAGATAAGTGATTTCTTACTCTGTGTAATTTAGCTGTAACTGGGCATGAATTTGGTTATACGGTGTATGTTTCAATAATTGTGCTTGATTTTAGAATGGATATACTGTGTGTCTTTCCTTACTTCTTGGCTGTATAATTAGGCCAATAAGAGATTATATGGATAGGACATGATTGGTACTCATAAATACTTGTGTCCTGAGGCGGCTTGAGTTAGAGCCACAAACTGTGAGTTTGTCGACCTTAGGCATAGTCTCATGTACACATGCCAACCTTCCTAGTTGTCTAGAGTCCCTTGGAGGATGAATTATGTTAAGCTCAGGAGAGGTAGTGTAGTTATGCATAGGCTCCCTGTGAGGCAAGTAGAGACCGAGACTCACTCAAGTCCTAGACTTGACGAATGAGCGCAAGGGGTGCACGGGAGACTCTTCTAAGAGTCAAGCCTGGGAGAAAGAGCGCAAAACTCTTAATTCCTTCATAGTTGAGAAATCTTAGGAGGGACAACATTGTTCGTAAGTGTTGGCAAGACCCAATAGTCGTCTTGCAGTAGAAGATCGAAGGCTGAGACCTTTGGAGTGTCAAAATCTTCCGAGATTGAGAAGAAAGACAAATCTCAGGGGGAAGAGCAACAACAACCCTTAGATCAACTGTAGAGTGTGGATCTGGACCATTGAAATCCTACGTCTAGGCACACAGGATAGCGTGGAAGAGGAGAGGATCTGAACGGATGGTATAGAACCATCAGATATGGAGCAGGGACCGACAGTCGTTGGATCTGGAGATAGGCGCACGAAAGAAGTCCTGAATTCACTTCAACCATTGGATCATTGGAGGACAGGTGGAGAACATCTAGAAGCCACTGAGGTTTCAGAACTTAGGCGTATAAGGGTGGTGAAGAACGAGGATTCACAATCACCAAAATCATGAGGGTTATTCTGGATCATTGGATCTAGGATGACACATGGAAGAGATCTAACCCATCGGTGTTTTGATACCTGGGATACCCAAGGGTAAGTTTCCTTATACTTGTATGTCACGAAATCCCGATAGGTGAAACCCCAAAATAGTCTAACGTGGATAAGTTTTGGTGTTTCGCAGTTTCAGAAACCAGGAAACACAAGGGAAAATTTCCTTATCTTCGCACGTCGCAAAATCCTGACTTGTGAAACCTCAAAATTGTATAGTGTGGTTAGTGTTTGGTGTTTCAGTGTTTCGGCTCCCAGGAAACCTAGGTGCGAGACCTCCTGTCTGCACATATCCCGAAATCCCGACTTGCGAGACCCCTAAATGATAATAGAGTGGATGAGATATGGTGTTTCGACATTTCGGCACCTGCGATATCTAAGGGCCAGTCTCTTGTACTCACCAGTCCCGAAATCCTGACTTGCAAAACCCCAAAATGACATAATGTGTCTAGAGTTTGGACGTCAGTGTTTCGGCACCTGAGAAACCCAAGGGTCAGTTCCCTTGTAATCGTCGGTCACAAAGTCCCGACTTGCAAAACCCTGAAATGAGCTTAGCGATGAATACGGGCTTAGGATTTTTGGCTCCCGGAAACCTAAGTGTGAGACCTTCTGTCTACGGACATCGCGAAACCCCGACTTGCGAAACCCCGAAATAATAATAGCATGGATAAGTATTGATGTTTTGGTATTTCAGCACCCGAGATATCTAGAAGCAAGTCCCTGGTACATGCTAGTCCCGAATTCCCGACTTGTGAAATCCCGATACGGCTTAGTGCCTGTAGATTTGGTTGTCGGTGTTTCGGCACCCAAAAAATTGAAGGTATGAAACCCTCGTCCTCTTCTACCATGAAAACCCAGTACATGAAACTCTGAAAGGTGGGATGCCAAGTTTTAATACGAAGCATTGTTAGATATGACAAACTATTGGTCCATTTTGGATTTTGGCACTTCGAGAGATAAGAGATCAGGGGAACACATGCATCACGATTTCCCAAATCGTGAAATATGGAAGCACCTCTCCGGTAAGGCCTGTGGTCATAGCCAACAATCACATGGTTAAGGAAAAGGAATGGTAGGGTCTGCATAAGGCCCCATAGGAATTCGAGGAATTCTGTTTCTCAGTGAAAAGAAGGAAAAAGACGAAAAATATTAGTCCTCGTAGTGGGTGTGTTACAAATTGGTATCAAAGAATGGTTACAATACTTGGCCTGCTTGGGCTCACGTATGAGCTGTGTAAGGAGATGTTGTTATCTGCATTTACTCCTTGAGGAGAAGGGCTACAAATTGAACATGTGATTTTTGGATTTCTTATTGAATTCCAGCAAAGGAATTATATTGTTCCTTTGTCAAAATGATAACTACTCTTATAGGAGTAGGAATGCACTGATCGATATTACTGATAATACCTGATTGTGAATAATAGAGGTGGAATAAATTGTGCTATGAAGCTGCACTAGCCAGAAAAGGGACATGAACTGAGTTGTTCTGTTATAGTGTGACGATGGCTACCTACTTACAGGTAGAGTCTCTTGCAATTGAGATGGCTGGTTAGGTAAGAATTAAGATTTAAATGAAGAACTCCTTCATGATTTGGGAAATCTGGTAAGGATTGGTAGGATCCTTAGAAAGTTATGATTACTATAGTATTAAAATACTAAACTTTGAGCCTATAACTCCTCACGATTGAGAGGACTGATGAAAATATGTAGGGTCAGATTACTTGACCTATAATGGTTAGGATCGACAACAAGGATAATCTGTTTGAGAAAGATTACGAGGAGTCCTTTGGGACTGTTGCTAATTCCCAAGAGTGACCCTTGTTGGTTGTTCCCATAAAGAGAGGGTAATATCCGTATGAGTTATGACTATGGGATTAGTCCTATAAGTAACTTAAAAGATCAGAAGAGATAGCGGGAGAAATCCTTCAGAAAAGAGTTTTGAAGATTGGATAGGATCAAGAGTCAAGATCCATTCAGTAAGAACTGGAATTTTTCAAGTTGTTTGATCTCGAAGAAGTAGTGCACTGGTTAGTTTTAAGGAGATACTAGAATTTCAAAAAACCAAAGGACTTGGGATAAGCAATGAGAAATTCACTAAAAGATCATAGCCCTTAATCAAGGAGTGATCTGGACCATTGATCGTCTAGAGAGAATTTCACAGTTTGGATACCGAGAGTCCGAGAGGTAAGAGTTTGGGAGAGTAGAGGTCCTAGGCCATGAAGTCCTGAAAGTGTCAGGACCATTCATCTCTAGAGGACAAGTGGTTGAGGATTGAGGTTTCAGGAAAATTCCCAAAGGGAGCCATTTCGGCACTCCTAGTACCAGGGATGCGAAGGGAAAGAGTTCGAAACTCTTGACCCCCCTCCAAAAAATTTCAAAAAAGGATCAGGGTTGTAGGATGGGGATTGTATCGTGGACGTTGATCTCTCAATAAAGGCATGCTAGTATTTCAGGTACCGGGAAGTCAAACGAGGAAGGACCAGACAACCCTTGCATCGTGGGATTGAGAAACGTGAAATCCCAAAGGCCCTGAATGGACGCGATAGGAAGCCGACATTTCGGCATACCGAGATTCGACATTTCGGAAGTCCTGGAGACGAGGAATCCAGACTCTCGGGGATGAAAATATCGAAGTCGCAACAATGTGACATAAAGAGGAGTGGGGCTGCGGTCACATCGGGATATCGGGAATTGGTATTTCGGGAATCCTAGAGACGGAAAGTTGGAATGCTTGACATTAGGAGTTCCGAAGTCACAAAATGCGACGATCCGGGGAGACACCTCCTTGGAGGAGAAAGTCGAGTATCGACATTTCGGCATTTCAGAGGTCAACATTTTGGCCTTTCGGGTTTCAGGGAATCGAGGAACCAAAGTTCCTTGCAATAGAAATCCTGAAATCACGAAATTTGAAGCGCCTTTTAGTTCGGATCGTGGTCACCGCCGGTATTCACGTGAGGAGAAGGCGAGAACCAGTATGATGAATACTTAGCTATGTTCAAGTGTACTTGAGTGCATGAGGTTAATGCATTGTGAAGCTTCATAATAGGAAGCCTGATATTAATACCCGTAAGGTATGAATGATATTAAATGTGCAAGTAATGCACATGTATGATGTAAGAGTATAAGTATACTAGAGGTCCAATATGATTGCCCTGATGAGTGAAATGTGAGGCAAGAATTACACTTTCCAAAATTGAATGAATACCATGGATACATAGTTGACTCCATTCTGAAGAGTCACGAAGGTTCCCTCTTGAATGATATATTAAGGGGAATGTACTCCATTCCCCTAGGAAAAGCCAGTGCAATTAAATGAAAGAGTAAACGAGTGAGGATGCTCTAATGTCATGGTAAGAGGCAAATGTTTATGCCTTTGAAGATCACATGAGAAGGACTGTGAGCAATCCTAAGATGACTAATTTTAAAAATGGAAATGTATGTAGGCTATGAAATATACCTACGATTGCTACATGCAGGCTTAGGATTATGAAAGTGGTTAATTACATCATATATGTAAGTCAACAAACATGCATGTTTATATTCCTTAAGGGGAATATTTGGTAGACCACTAAAAGAATGACTCAAGGTTAAGGCCATCACAAGTGGTGATGGATCCAAAACAAGGAAGTTGCATGTTGAAGGAGTTCCCGGTGGAGGAACTGTATAAGGTCTCTGTCAGAAGAATAGAGTCACAACCCTGATAATTGTTGAAGGTTGGACAATGGGTTGCAAGGCCTATCCATGTATAAGAATCCTGGATTACATTTTGAAAGAATCATGTAAGTAATATAAGACTAATAACTGAATATTGACCATTCTGATAATAGAATGGAAGAGTCTAAGATGCACATGTTCATGATTTATTATGAGCAAAGAGTTGCTACTAAAGCATGTTGAAGTATCCTATGAGTTAGGATGACCCTAACCCAGGGCTGCTAAGAAAAAGAGCAGTTGTGGAAACCAGTATGGTTGGTAAGAGGCCAGTAAACCCTTGAGTATGATTGAATGAATAAATGGGTACATTTAACTAATACGACTTGGTTGAAGTTGTGATTAAGGAAAGGCAATGAGGCCTTATAGATAACTTGACTAGGCTGAAAATCCCCAGGCAATGTAGAAAGAATTGGAAGAAGGGGAGAGCCCTCAATTCTTTCCTTGATGTGCATTACGTTCTATGGGATGAGAAAGCTAGTACATTGATGAACGAAAATGATTTGACACCATAATAATAATGGTTGTAATTCTTTGAAAACAATTGAGAACTGTTGTGTTACACTCATGAAAAAAATTAAGGATAATGTGATGAAGTGCATACAGATATGCTAGACATGCCTGAAAATGTTTTTATTAATTAAATGCTATGATATTTGCATTTTAATTTACATGATGATTAATGTGCCTATGGTGTATGTCATGTGTAGAAAGGAATAATATTGGAAATGTTGAGTAAGACAGTTTCCAATAATAAACAACCTCAAGAAGAGGGTGACCATGGAAAGGATGCGGTCGAAAGGTTGTTGACGGGACTGTGAAAATCCCGCTAAAGCACTACTGATAAGGTAGAGAACAGAGAAAGGGTGCCAGCAACCAAGAATCGGTATAAATATATTTGTGCCTATGTGGCACAAGGTATGAAGGGATTTGGTAAGAACCCCTTCTGAAATATTTTATTATTGCATGTTATACCTGAAAATTGAAAGGGAAGTTGTATGCCTTGGATACCCAAGTAAGGTATGACTCAGGAAGGAGAACCTGAATGATGGAGGTATGAAACTCTGGTAGTAAACATTGTTTGTAACCCTTGGAAGAATTCATGAATTGATATGTCATGAATGCATGGACAATCAAGGAATGTGTAAAGGCATTCATGTGAAACTTTTGAGTTTGTGTGTACTGATTTGGGATCGTGATCGACCTATAGCAGGTAGTATGGTCCTGTTGTAAGAATGAAAGAAAAAATGAATAAACCATATGAGGAAGAGGTCGGTTAAATTCCAACACCCCATGGCCAAGAGCCATTCATAAAGTGTGGAAAACTTGAATAACAATGAAAGAGTGCATTGGGTATGAATTTGGCCAGGGATAGTGGCACATTTGTTAAAACCCTTTGAAATGTTGAATTACATTTTGAAAAAAAAGTTAATATATATATATATATATATATATATATATATATATATATATACATGGAAAATCTAACAATTTGTTTGGCTGATTAAAGAATGAATTGCAGGAATCAGAGGGTCATGGATATGGTAGTAAAGTAATCCCATAGGAAAGACTGATTGCCTTCTGAGACAAACTGCAAGGAATGGTATTTCCTTTTGAGAAAGTGAATTTGATTGTTGGTATGCACCATTCTGAAATTTTTGTGATGATGTTGTAAAGGTGCAATAAAATGCATGTGCATGAGAACTAACAATTTGATTAGTTGAGGAATGATTGTAGGAAGAAGGAGTCTTGGATATGGCAATGTTGTAAGCCCATAAAGAAGATCGATTTCCTACTGAGCTAAAATGTTATAGGAAGGAAAGTCCCATAATTATGAATCTGGTTCCTGTGAGGAACAAATATGAAAACAAATTGTGGAATAGGAAATCTGTAGGTGATAGATTTACAATATAATTTTTAAAGTTAGAATTTATAATGATGTCTCATGAACCTTGTGTACCTATGATACAGGTGAGAAGAAAAGATTTGTCCTGAAAAGATAGATGAAGGCTGTCACAGCTGAAAATGATGAACCTGGCTACTGTTGAGCCATGAAAACCCCGTGATAGGCCATGATCACCTGAAAATTAATTTTTTGAGGTAGCACAAGCCAGAGGGATGCCTCGGCAAAGCAATTCTGAGGGACGCCTCGACTGTAAGACTCGATAGAGACTCTAAAATTTTCCCATGCGAGAAAACCTCGGCAGGGCAAGATGGATGGCCCTAGTGTCTGTATAACAGTGAAGGGGATGCCTGAGTCTGGGCCTGGAGGGTGAGTGACCACAGGGAAGAGGAGACCTTAATAATTCTTGTAAACTATTGGGATCATGCACATAGTGGGTAGTTTCCCGTGTGGAAAAAAAACCTTGGAAAGGAAGATAAAATCATGATAGCTTTGGTGAACTATTGAATTGGAATCATGCACCCAATGGGTATGTCAAGGAAAGCGATGAGCATGGATAACAAAAATACCATGTGGATACAAATCCACAAACTACACAGATAAGTACTGTGCTATAATATGACTTTTCCTTTTTAATTTTGAACAAGAGTAAGATGTTTTCACACAAAATAGTGATTAATGTGCTTGTTTTCCAAGAATTATTGAAGGCAGGTGACGAAGACTAAGATTATAAAAGAGGACTTGACCGAGGATGGAGGTCAAGACTTCTAAAGTGGACGAATGAGAAAGGCATCATAGGTGTTTTGGGAAAAGAACACCAAGGATGGTGTTCCTTTAAGGGGGAGGGAATTGTAACACCCCTATTTCCCCCAATTTGTAATTAATCATAGAATATGAATTATCGTTCTAATGCATGAGGAAAATGTAAATGTATTATTGTTTGAGTTGCCAATAACTGACTGTGGGGGTGAAGCCTTGAAAGTACTCGTCATGATATCACTAGAGGAAGAATGTGAAAACCATACAAGAGGGTTCATTTATCAAATAACCCCCAAATATTCATGATAAGGATGACAAACCTCCTTTGAATCCCAAGGAAAGGAAAGTAGTCAATGAAGAAAGAACGTTGGTTGAATCACCAACCACCCCCATGAATGGAAACATTTGCTTTCATCCTGAAGTATTGCAGGGACCTGCAGACCTGAGTTTCCCTCTCACAGAAGGAACAGGATAGGCCGGTGAAACCGTCCAAGGTAAGAGGGACACAGAGGAGAGGAGAAGGACACACGATATGAGAATGGGAGCTCGCAAGGGAGAGGCACAAAGCTCTCAAGTGGATCATGAACATAAGGCCACAAACTTGATGCCAAGGAGCATATGAGAAACCTCACTGAGGCCACAAACGAGTGAGAAAGCTTCAAGATGCAGAAAATAGGACCTGAACAAAAACTAAAACAGAGAGAGAACTCTTGAGAAGAGTGAGAGTTCCCTGGTGATATCATGGCTTGGCACGGGGGTGGCCAGAGTGCTAATATTGAATGCCTCTGAGCCTATGGTCAGGTGGAAGGATGAACACCCACAATCAGTTGGTTGGTGATAACCTATAATAGATAAGTGATTTCTTAGTCTGTGTAATTTAGCTATAACTGGGCATGAATTTGGTTATACGGTGTATGTTTCAGGAATTTTGCTTGATTTTAGAATGGATATACTGTGTCTCTTTCCTTACTGCTTGGCTGTATAATTAGGCCAGTAAGAGATTATATGGATAGGACATGATTGGTACTCGTAAATACTTGTGTCTTCAGGTGGCTTGAGTTAGAGCCACGAACTATGAGTTTGTCGACCTTAGGCATAGTCTCATGTACACATGCCAACCTTCCTAGTTTTCTAGATTCCCTTGGAGGACGAATTCTGTTAAGCTCAAGAGAGGTAGTGTAGTTATGCACAGGCTCCCTGCAAGGCAAGTAGAGACCGAGACTCACTCAAGTCCTAGACTTGACGAATGAGTGCAAGGGGTGCATGGAAGACTCTTCTAAGAGTCAAGCCCAGGAGAAAGAGCGCAAAAATATTAATTCCTTCATAGCTGAGAAAGCTCGGGAGGTACAACATTGTTCGTAAGTGCTGGTGAGACCCAATAGTCAGCTTGCAGTAGAAGATCGAAGGCTGAGAAATTTGAAGCGTCGAAATATTTCGAGATCAGGAAGAAAGCCAAAGCTTAGAAGGAAGAGCAATAACAACCCTTAGATCAATTGTAGAGTGTGGATCTAGACCATTGAAATCCTACGTCTAGGCACATAGGATAGCATGCAAGAGGAGAGGATCTGAATGGATGGTATAGAACCGTCAGATTTGGAGCGGGGACCGACATTCGTTGGATCCAGAGATAGGTGCACAAAAGAATTCCCAAAATCACTTCAACCATTGGATCGTTGGAGGACAGGTGGCAAACATCCGGAAGCCACTGGGGTTTCAGAACTTAGGCATATAAGGGTGGTGAAGAACAAGGATTCGCAATCACCGAAATTGTGAGGGTTATTCTGGATCATTGGATCTAGGGTGACATGTGGCAGAGATCTTTTCCATCAGTGTTTCAACACATAGGATACCCAAGGGTAAGTTTCCTTGTACTCGCATGTCAAGAAATCCCGATAGGTGAAACCCCGAAATAGTCTAACGTGGATAAAATTTTTTGTTTCAAATTTTTTGCAACCAGGAAACCCAAGGGAAAGTTTCCTTGTCTTTGCACGTCATGAAATCCCAACTTTGGAAACCCCAAAAATGTATGGTGTGGTTAGAGTTTGGTATTTCGGCATTTCGGCTCCCAAGAAACCTAGGTGCGAGACCTCTTGTGTACGCATATCCCAAAATCCTGACTTGCAAGACCCTAAAATTATAATAGAGAGGATGAGATATGGTGTTTCTGCATTTCGTCACCCCAGATATCTAAGGGCCAGTCACTTGTACTCACTAGTCCCAAAATCCCAACTTGCGAAACCTCGAAACAACATAGTGTGTCTAGAGTTTGGATGTCGGTGTTTCAGCACCCGAGAAACCCAAGGGTCAGTTCCCTTGTACTCACCAGTCATGAAGTCCCAACTTGCGAAACCCTGAAATGAGCTTAGCGATGAATACGGGCTTAGGAGTTTTGGCTCACGGGAACCTAACTGCGAGACCTTCTTTCTGCTCATACCATGAAACCATGACTTGTGAAACCCCAAAATAATAATAGTGTGGATAAATCTTGATGTTTCGGTATTTCGGCACCCGAGATATCTAGAAGCAAGTCTGAGGTACACGCCAGTCCCGAATTCCTGACTTGTGAAATCCGGATACGGCTTAGCGCATGTATATTTGGTTGTCGGTGTTTCGGCACCTAGGAAACCGAAGGTATGAACCCCTCGTCCTCTTCTACCATGAAAACCCAGTATGCAAAACTCCAAAAGGTGCGATGCTAGGTTTTAATCCGAGGCATTGTTAGATATGACAAACTATTGGTCCCTTTTGTATTTTTGCACTTTGAGAGACAAAAGAGTAGGGGAACACATGCATCACGATTTCTCGAATCGTGAAAGATAGAAGCACCTCTCTGGTAAGGCCTGTGGTCGTAGCCAACGATCACATGGGTAAGGAAAAGGGATGGTATGGCTGCATCAAGCCCCATAGGAATTCAGGGAATTCTGTTCTTTGGTGAAAAGAAGGAAAACTCCAAAAAATATTAGTCCCCATAGTGGGTGTGTTACAATGACATATACCCCCCATACTCCCACTCTCTCACTCTCTAACCCCCTCCCTAGACATAGACCTAGACTATGACATAGTCCACGACATACACATTGACCTAGAGATTGATGTAGACAGTGACATAGACCCGCCTAGCTCCATCTAATCCTAGGAATAACTTATACTCAATCCTTAACCCCATCTTAACTCGATCCCTGAGTGCACTATGCATATATATTGTATACAACCCTTGCACCCACATCACCCACATCTTGGTTCTCTAACCATTGCTCTATCCTTGAAAACACTTTCAATCCTAACCCATCAGGCCTTATTTGTCCCCATACTCCTATACATTTTTATTCATAAAGAGGTTTGGTGTATATTAAATTCTATATTTGTTGCATTAGGAGCGTGCATGTGCTCCTGTGACTTGACTGAGTTAATCATTTATGCTCAGTAGGAACACACATGTGCTTTAGTGTGCATGCGTTCTAGGAAGACGTGTGTGTTCTTGTTGGGAATTCTTTGGTGCCAAACACGCCCCACCTCATCTATCTCATGGTAGATAAAAAATCATGACAGCTTCAGACAAAAACATCCCACACAGATAGGTTTTACATTTTTTAGTGTTCTTGTTAGATTCGTAAAGACTTTTTTGCTATTTCAAGACCATTGGAGGAAACTTTGGAAGACAACTTTGTCAAGTGCAATTGGAATTATTGTTTGTATCTAATTTTTTCTTGTTGGAATTGGAAGACATATTTGTCCAAGTGCAATTGGAATTATTCTTTGTATCTTCTTGTGTCTTCTTGGAATTGGAAGACAAATTTGTCGAAGTGCGATTGGAATTATTGTTTGTATCTTCTTATTTCTTCTTGGACTTGGAAGACAAATTTTTCCAAGTGCAATTGGAATTTTTGTTTCTATATTCTTGTGTCTTCTTGGAATTGGAAGAAAAAATTGTCCAAGTGCAATTGGAATTGGAATTATTAGATGTGTCTTTTTTTGTAATACAAAAACAAATTTCTCCACTTGGTTGTTCCTTATTACATAATACAAAGAAAAAATTGTGGTGGGTGTTTGGAAGCCAATTCTTATCTTTAAACACGGGAAACCATCATATTCAAGAAAGAACATCCTTGAAAAAAAATAAACCGGTCAAAAAGGTAGAAGAAGAAAGAGAAAAACAAAATTTATGTATGTCAAAGCACAGGGTTTCAAAAGAGGGAAATCCAATTTCTAGCGGAATATATGCAACTATTGTTTATCCTCCATCACTAGAAGTAAAGCGCAAGAGTTCATTAGATAACAATCCAAACAATATCTCATCAAGAGAACTTTTTGTCGATAACCAGATGATGGAGGATTTGCTTGGAGATGATTATGCAATGGATGAAATTAGAGAAGCAATTGGTGTACAACATTTTGGTGAAGAAGGTCCTATGGTGAAATCTCTTGTTGGATAGTAAAATGTTCTGAAAACTACACAATCCCATGTCCACTCTCCTCCCACATTTTATCCATCATTGATTTAAGGGGAAACAACTGCAACATTGTTAACTCCACAACATGGAGGTCAAGAGTCCTAGTATATGGGTTCATCGTCCCTACCTAGATTGAGCATGGACATCAAACAACTCCTAAATGCATTCAGGTCGATGAAAGTGGTCTAGCATCACTTGAATTTAATTTACCTAATACTATTTGTTATAACTATTATAAAATTATCCAAGAAAATTTGAACCAAAATCTGATGTTGCTAAATGTCAATTATTTTTATCTTTGTTAAATTATAGAAGTTTGATTGTTTTTCGGATAATTTTAGGCATTAAAATAGTCAAAAGTGTAGAAACAAGTCATTATATAGTAGGAAACCTTGTAGATCATTTTCAAAGAATCGGTAATAAGCCTCATTATAAAGAGCGCAATGCATCCTGACGTGTCTTGTCCCAGTCAATTGCTAGCAAGATCACAAGAAAACATTGTTTTCTACAACAAACCTATCACCTGTTGAAATGAAATGTCAAAACCCTTAAAAATTATTCTCATAGAAAATATTGTTGATTAATTAGGTTGGTTTTCATTGATGTCAACTCTTGAAGAAAGTCTGGTAGCAAATTTCGGTAGAACAATGGTTTGGGTATGGACCCAGGTTTGTTTGATGGATAATGGTATTAGTTTTGATATATTTTCAGGTAATACTATCCTAGATGGATATTACATGTCATTCCTTTTCTGGTGGTATGTGGAACGTCACATAACTCCTCACGGTTAGAGAGTTATGGCCATGTGAAGTTGGAGAACCCTCATCAGTAATCTAAAATCCCCAAAAGGTCAAAGTAGTCAAAGTGGTTTAAGAGATTTTAGAAGGTAAATAATAAAGTGAAGTGATGAGTGTACTATAAGTCAAAGTTAATACAAAATAAATTATTTAAACAATAAATTTAATGGAGAAATTACTGAGTTGACTAGTGGTTAGAAGTGGGTTAACCGTAAAATAAAGAAAGTGGGTTAAGATGGTTAAAAGGTAACCCAATGAGGAAGCTACATGAAAGTATAAATAAGAGGTAAGGCTCTCTTATTTTAATCACACTTGAGCATATTGAATATCTACATGTGACTGAGGTAACCAATGGATATCTAAGCCAAATTTCAGAGGGAAGGTGAAGTAAAGAAAGCCAAAATTCAAGGGAGGATAAATTCTTTTGATGATACTTTCTAAGGTATGTTATTTACAGGTCATCTCACCATGTTCGTAATAATTTTTTTTCTAGAATGATTCAGACCATGAAATTGGGAGGAAATTGAGGAAACATATCCAAGTAGTTGTGGTACAAATTTCATCTTGTGGGTCATTGTATTTTTGGAGCTACACGCCGTGGAAAATACGGTTTGTGGCTAGTCCTGAAACTAGTCGAAAACAAGTGTTTCGGGTAAAAACGCCATAACTTCTTCATAACATATCCAAATTTAGTAAAACAAAATTTATTGGTTATAGTATAGTATGTAGTATTATGTGTACAATTTTCATATCCATACAACGAATATTCCATGCGGGGCATGCTCTTCAAGTTCCCGCTCTAGAATAAGACATAATTCAATAAGGTATGCCATTTTTTCTATAACTCCTTTTCTTAGCGATTCCAAGTAGTGAAGTCCAGGGGAATTGCATAAAAGACACTGAATATCATTATGTACCATTTTAGATCTTTATTCATTACATGTACATAGTTATGATTATTTCAAGTTAGGGTTGTTGACTAATCCAAAACTAGTCATGTGAGACTAAAGTAAAGTCTGATGAAAATGATAGTATCTTTTTGTTAAAGTTAAGGAAGGTTTGTAGGTATGTGATCTTATAAACCAGGTCTATTACAGAGTTACAAATCAGATTTGGATGATGAAATTGATGATGGATTTTGGTCGAGGTACATGTTGGGTATATGATTGAGACAAGTAGTTGATGAGATGGCACATACATAAGGTGTACAGTTGATGATGTTGGTACATCTTGATCAGTCATAGTTGATGAGTAGTTGATACATGATTGGTACATACTTGGTACATAGTTGGAGGCACTTGTTAGTAGTATTATTGACACATGGTTTATGGATGATGTAGCATGCTTGTATTGATATATTATTATAATTACATGTTGATCTTAGTGATGATTATGAGTTGTTGTGTTACGCTTGGTTGATGCACATATTTGAGATTTGTCTTGGTGATTGATCTTTGTGAGTAGATATGATTTGGTTTTTAATATTGATGAGATAGGTTGTTGTGACACGTTATCTGTACAAGTTTGGTGCATGGTTGATGCACTTGTTCATGGTACAAGTTGGTGGATGGTTGGTGCACTTGTTTATGGTACAGGTTGATTACCGTTTGTTTGGTACAAGTTGGTGCATGGTTGATGCACTTGTTTATGGTACAGGTTGATTACAGATTGAGGTATAGGTTGATGCATGGTTCAAGTTATTTGTACATGTGGTTTGGTGTAGGTTGATTGGTACAAGTTTACAGTAGTATGTCTCATAGTGATAGTGTGAAAATTGCTCCATCATTCTACTTCTACATCAAGGCATTTGGATAGGGAAAGGACAAGTGGTTGTAGCCAGAGAACATAGGGGTTCATAGCCTCCTTCTGGTTGTATCCATAGAACTGGGGAGTTGGATCTTTCCTCAAGTTGTAGCGTAAAAACTTAGTGGGTTGGAGCCTCCTTCTAGTTGCAACTAGAAAACAAAGGAAGTTGGTGCTTCCAATGAATGTAATTATTAAAGACATATAACAAAAATCATTATGTGGTTTTCTCCCACTTTGGGTTTCCACGTAAAAATAATGGTGTACTCTGTATGTGTATGATTGTTCATTTGTTCATTGTTTATTTACTCTACAACTATTGGATGATAATACTACATTGATATAACACTTGCATATTATGGTTAAAAAGGATTGAATTTCTCTATTATTGATTCACCCCCCCTCTTAGTAATCCAACAATTGGTATGAGAGCAGGTTCCTTCAGGAAATAGTTTAACAACTGAACGAAGATCATGGATTATTTTGATAATGGAGTACCACTGTTTAATGGTCAGAATGGTTTAAAGTATGAGATGTGGAGCATAAGGACGAAAGTATTTTTATAGGCACAAGGGAATTATATTTGTCTATCAATCGTTACAGGATATGATAGTTCAAAAATGGAAAAGATTGTAGCCAATAAGGAATTGAAGAAGAATAAAAAAATACGAATGGATTTCATCTAGGAAGGATTACCTAATCTTGTAAGAGAAAAGGTTGGTAAATGTTCATCAGCCAAAGAACTTTGGGATAAGTTACATGACATATATTCTTTCACCCATCACAGATTAAGAAAATGCCAAAGAAGATGCATGTATAGATCAAGAAGCAATATGTTCACCATGTCAAAGAGATTTAGAATATGAAGAGTACATAATCAACAAAGTTATGTTGTTTTTATTTAATTGTGAAAAACGTGGACATATTGAAATAGAACACCATGAAGGAAATGAGATAGAAAAACAAATTGAAAAAGAAGACAATTATGAGGCATGATTGATTAGTGATTTAGATGAACTAAGAGAATAAAACAATTCACTTAAGAAATAATTGATGAAACAAAAGGAAAGTGTTCACATTTTTTAAGAAGCCTAACAGGTCATCGAAAGCTTAAGAACTCGGCTAGAAGAAGCCATAAATATTGAAGAAAATCTTGAATATCAAAAGTAGTGTTTGGAATCCAACATAACATCACAAAAGGAAGAAGCATAAATTAGAGAGAAGATATTGACAGATCATCTTAAGGAAAGAATTAACGATATAAACCATCTTGATTCAAAGTTTGGTCAAGAAGATAAAGTACTTGAAGAAGAAATAATCACATTAAAAAATCAGCTTGAAGAAGTGAAGAGAACATAAGCAATGAAGTCTCGGATATTAAAGTAAGAAGAAGATGTTGAGAAGCTTGAAGAAGAAGTTGTCACATTGAGAAGTAAAATCTCCAAGCTCAAAAGGAATGTTGAAGAGACAGAAACATCCACATCAGTTACAGAGAATGAAGAGAAGCACTCTAGGTTGCTAGAAAAGAAGAATGAAGAAAATAGAAAGAGTTATGTAGAAGTACTCAAAGGAATGAATCATGGTCAGCCATAATATAATAAAACTATTGAAGATACATCTTCAAGAAGACCATATGATTTCAAGCCACAAAGAAGCTTCAATCATGATCATGATTAGTCAGGGTATTAATTCAGAAGGACTACACCACAAAGAAGATCATTCACTCCCACATATACAAATTTATTTTATGGTCATTGTTTTTATTTTACTAATTTTGGACATAAGGTTGTCGATTGAAAGGATTATAAAATAAATGTTCAAGCAAGAACTGCCTATGTGGATGCACGTAACATTGAGTGTTACAAATTTCATAACTATGGACACACAGCCAGTGATTTTAGAAGCATGATCGATACTTCCATGAAATAGAACACCGATATCAGATATAATAAAGTATGGATAAGAAAAAATGAAGAGCAAGTGAACAAATACCAAGTACCAAAGATTGCAAGATTGGAAATAAAACAAGATGAAGAAAATTCTACAGAGAAAAAGAAAGATGGAAGATACATAAAGGTTTTGAAAATAACTGAAAGAAAGGAAGGACAGGTAAATAAGGAGCATGTTCAAGATATTGTACTTTCAGGAATTGTAGTGAAAGATGAATCCAAATAAAAAAACAAAGAAGTCAGAGCTCAGAGAGATAATGAATCTACCAATGAAGATGATGATGAATCTACAAATGAAAATGAAGATGAATACACATCAGAGCAGGAATTGTTCTGATCCATCCAACTTAGAGACTCCTAGGTAATATGAATATTAGATAGGGGGACTCTGTATGATAGCTATGATATACCAAAGAACCATCGTTGAGTTTGAGAAGACAGATTCAGAGAAGTCAGTTAACAAAAGTACAGTTTGATGGATTAATCAAGACTTCATGATAGTATAGTGATAAATGGGTTAACATTATGGATATTTGCAAAAGTAGAGTCTTGGACAGTATGGACAGAGATGGATTCATAAGAATACTTAGTAGGTTTGGACAGATATATGATAGTGGATGAGAGCATGGATTCATAGATTGGTTCAGAGAGTGGTTCAGATACAAAGGAACATTATCATAATGGATGATAATTACATAAGAAATGGCTCAAAAAATGCTAATGGATTCCAAATTAACAGATATTTTTTGGACACATGTAGTGCATACAACATTTCACATTCAAAACAGAGTAATGCTTAGAAAAAAAAAATGACAAAACTCCCTAGGAACCATGGAAAGGAAGCACATACAACAACCTCTACATCAAGGTAACTCAAGGTAGTATTTTATAAATTGAAATTTATGTTGATGATATTGTTTTGGAAGTACTAATGATAGTTTAAGCCAAAAATTTTCAAACTATATGCATAATGAATTCGAAATGTCATTACTTGGGGAACTATCCTTCTTTTTGGGTCTTCATATATGTCAAAGCAACCAATAATTTTTTATTTCTCAAACTAAGTATATCAAAAAAATGCCAAAGAGGTTCAAAATGGAAGATTGCAAACTATTTACCACTCCTATGCAAACTAGTTTCAAGTTGTGAAAAGATGATTATTCAAAGTCTACGGACCAGAGGAAATATAGGTCAATGATTGGTAGCTTACTATATGTGACAACATCTAGACCATATGTAATGCAAGCAGTTAAACAAGTGGCATGATTTCAAGAAGCACCAAAGGAATCAAATGTATTAGTAGTAAAGAGTATTTCCAGATATCTCAAAGGAACATAAGAGTTTGTATTATGGTATCCAAAAGGAAAGGATCTATCAGTTATTTCCTACACAGATGCATATTGGGAAAGTTGCTAAGCAAGAAAAAATCATCAGTATCCTTATCTACAACTGAGACCGAGTATGTTGTAGTAGCAGAATGTTGTACACAGGTTCTATGGATGAAACAAACTCTGAAATATATAAAGGTTGAGTATGATGATCCCATTCCAATCTATTGTCATAATACAAGCACCATAAGTATCTCAAATAACCTGGATATTCACTCCAAATGAATCACATTCCAATCAAGTATTACTTTCTATAGGAACATGTTATAGAGGAGAACATCCGAGTTGAATATGTGGGCACAAAATAACAAGTGGAAAACATATTTACAAAACCAATTCCATGGGAATCCTTTGAGTATCTACGCCAGAGACTCAGAGTAATATCTACTCCAAAATGAATGATTGTGAATGCTTTTGAATTCTTATCTTATATGTCTTATATTTACACGAGGAAGAACCATAAAGAGGACAATTTAGGTTGGAAGATTAGTTTCAGGAAGAGTTCAGTTAGGGGGAGTACCCCCAAGGATAGTTCAATTAGGGGCAACAACCCCGGATGGAAAGACAAATTTTCCATTGAGGACAAAGGGGGAGAGATTTATCGGATGGAAAGATAAATGAAAAGGTAGAGGTAAAGGGGGAGAATGAGCGACATGACTTCAATATTGCATCAAAGTGTTGTCATCAATTCCAAAGGTGGATATTGTTGATTAATTGGGGGGATATTGTTGATTAATTGGGTTGGTTTTCATTGATTTCAACCCTTGAAGAAAGTTCGGTAGCGAATTTCGGTATCACAATGGTTTGGGTAATGGACCGAAGTTTGTTTGATGGGTAATGGTATGAGTTTGAATATATTTTTAGGTAAGACTATTCCATATGGATAGTACATTTCATGCCATTTCTAGTGGTATGTGGAATGTCACATAACTCCTCACGGTTAGAGAGTTATGGTCATGTGAATTTGGAGAAAGGTTTGGGTAATGGACCGAAGTTTGTTTGATGGATATGGTATGTGTTTTAATATATTTTCAGGTAAAAATATTCCATATGGATAGTACACGTCATTCCATTTCCAGTGGTATGTGGAACGTCACATAAATCCTCATGGTTATATATTTATGGCCATGTGAAGTTGGAGAACCCTCATGAATCATATTGAAGCCCCAAAAGCTCAAAGTAGTCAAAGTGGTTTAAGAGATTTTAGAAGGTAAATAATAAAGTGAAGTGATGAGTGTACTATAAGTCAAAGTGAATACAAAAGAAATTATTTAAATCATAAAGTTAATGGAGAAATTATTAATTTGACAAGTGGTTAGAAGTGGGTTAACCATAAAATAAGGAAAGTGGGTTAAGATGGTTAAATGGTAACCCCTTGAGGAAGCTACATGAAAGTATAAATAAGAGGTAAGGCTCTCTCATTTTAATCACACTTGAGAATATTTAATATCTACAGGTGACTTAGGTAACCAAAGGATATCTCAGTCAAATTTCAGAGGGAAGGTGAAGTAATGAAGGTCGAAATTCAAGGGAGGATAAATTCTTTTGATGATGCTTTCTAAGGTATGTTATTTACAGGTCATCTCAACATTTTAGCAAAAATATTTTTTGTAGAATGATTCAGACTGTGAAATTGGGAGGTCGTTGAGGAAACATATCCAATTAGATGTGGTACAAATTTAAGCTTGTGGGTCAATGTATTTTTGGAGTTACACGTTGTGGAAAATAGGGTTTGTGGATAGTCCTGAAACTAATCTAAAAAAGGTTTTTCGGGTAAAAATGTCATAGCTTGTTCATAACAAATCAAAATTCATTAAGACAAAATATATTGGTTAGATTACAGTCTATACTATTCTGTGTACAATTTTCATATCCATAAAACAAACATTTCTTGTGTGGCATGCTCTACAAGTTCTCTCTCTAGAATCAACCAGAATTCAAAAAGGTATGCAATTTTTCCTATAACTCCTTTTTTGAGAGGTTCCAAGTAGTGAAGTCTGGAGGAATTGCAAATAATATGAAGAACATTATGAACCACTTTTAGATATTTATTCATTCCATGTACATAGTTATGATTATTTCAAGTTAGGGTTGTTCACTAATCCAAAATTAGTCATGTGAGACTAAAGTAAAGTTTGATGAAAATGATAGTATTTTATTGTTAAGGAAGGTTTGCATGTATGTGATATTATATACCAGTTCTATTATAGAGTTAAAAATCATGTTTGGATGATGAAATTAATGAGGGATTTTGGTTGAGGTACATGTTGGGTACATGGTTGAGACAAGTAGTTGATGATTTGGCATATACATGAGGTGCATAATTGATGATGTTGGTACATATTGATGAATCATAGTTGATAAGTAGTCGATACATGATTGATACATACTTGGTACATGGTTGGAGTCAATTGTTAGTATTATTGTTGACACATGGTTTAGAGATGATGTAGCATACTTGTATTGGCATATTATTATAAGAACATATTGATCTTGGTGATGATTATGAGTTGTTGTGTCATGCTTGGTTGATGAACATATTTGAGAGTTGTCTTTGTGATTGATCTTGGTCAGTAGATTTGATTTGGTTGATAAGATTGATGAGACAGGTTGTTGTGATAGGTTTTTTGGACAGGTTGTTGTGACATGTTATTTGTAAAGATTTGGTGCATGGTTGATGCACTTGTTCATGGTACAGGTTGAGCTACAGGTTGTTGCATGGTTGATGGACTTTTTTATGCTACAGGTTGATTACAGGTTGTTTGGTACAAGTTGGTGCATGGTTGATGCACTTGTTTATGGTACAGGTTGATTATAGGTTGATGCATGGTTCAAGTTATTGGTATAGGTTGTTTGGTCCAGGTTTATTGGTACAAGTTTACAACAGTACATCTCACATTGATAGTGTGACATTGGTTCCATCATTCTACTTCTACGTCAGGGCGGTTGGATGGGGCAAGGACAGGTGGTTGTAGCCACCTTCTAGTTGTAGTTAGAGAACATAGGGGGTTGTATCCTCCTTTTGGTTGTAGCCATAGAATTGGGGAGTTGGATATTCCCTCAGGTTGTATCTTGATAAATTAGGCTGGTGGAACCCCCTTCTAGTTGCAGCTGTAAAACAAAGGAAGTTGGTGCTTCCAATGAATGTAATTCTTAAATACATATAAGAAAAATCAATATGTGGTTTTCTCCCGCTTTGGGTTTCCATGTAAAAACATGGGTGTACTATGTATGTGTATGATTTCTCATTTGTTCATTGTTTATTTACTCTGCAACTATTAGATGATAATGCTACATTGATATACCACTTGCATATTGTGGTTAAAAAGGATTGAATTGATATATTATTGATTCACCCCCCCCTCTGAGTAATCCAACAGAGATAGCCTCGACAGAGGTGCCCCAACATATTTTTGGGCCTTCACTAGAAGGCTACCTCATTCTGACATGAAGTTAATTAGAGTGGTTAAGGGACAAGTTCAAGATTTCTGGCATGATAACACAAGGCCTTTGTCCAACCAAAAAGATGTACTAAAATTGAGAAGGGGATCTAGGGATCATGAACCCCGTATTAAACACTATATTGACATTACACAGATAGAATTGTATGAGATATTTATAACAATGCATAGTGCACTTAACTTAGGCCTAATATCATTCCATAAATGCAAGCATTGGTATGTTCAAATAAACACAATTCATAACACATGTTGTTGTAGATATCACATTGAGTATGGTTATTATTATATCACACACACACACATACATTTCTTGTTTAGCATAACACCCTTTTTCAGGAATTCCCAATTATATTTTCGTCGTTGTCATCTAGGGAATTTATCCACAACATCTTGTGTACATGGCTAGAGGGTTTAACATTTTATCAAAATGCATGCTTAGATGGGACATGCCCTAGGTGCGTTGAATGACATTACTAAGAAAGTGGATCCATGTAAGAGATGAGAATGAATTAGGGAGGAAGGAGGTTTCCTTGCAAAGCTTTAAATATGTGACATCTGATATTGATGGAGGATAGGAAAGAAAAAAGATACAATTGGTTACTTCCCAAGTATGAGTTTGTGACTTCATGAAGGAATCTGTCGAAAAGACATGACATTATGTTCATCATGTCCATGTGTCTCGATGACAGGAAGAGCATTTTAGAATATGCAAAGATACATTTTATGTTGGTATTGTTTTATCAGTGGTTGATTTTTCCGAGAACTACACTATTTAGTCACAAAATGAGATTCAAAGACAATATTATCATTCAGAGAAGGTCAACATAATGGTACATATCACATACATACATGGATCATGTAGTAATTGGTGTTCCTAAGGTATGCACCTGACTGCTAAAGGGAATATCTAGGCCACCTCAAGTTTTTGAGTGGTTTGATTTTGATGAATTAGGTTTTTTGGTCAACTGATAGGTAGGTGTTCAAGGATAGAAACCTGGTTGGATTGGAAAAAAAATATCATTGCAGGTTCCCCTTAGCTAGTGGCATGCATTTTGATGAACATGTAAGGATATGAGTAAATAAACAAAGGCAACACAACAAGTAATACAATGAGTTACCTGTTGTGTGAAATTCCAGGCTTAAAATAATATTTCAAGGCTTAAAACACATACCAAAATACAAATAATCGAATATGTTGGAATATAAATAATATCTTTACTAAATAAATAGTTGATTACTAGGTTGCATGACTATAAAAAGATCGATTAAAATAATATATAAAAGGAAAAGGAAATGCACATTCTACATTCCAAATTTGCATCCAAAATAAGATTAAGAACATATCAAACTTGAGGAGGAAAACACAAACTGTCATTAAGATTTATATTCACTAGGTAGGAAGCTTTATAATCATAATTTACAGATCCAACCAAGTTCTGATGCTTGAATCTTCCAATACAAAATGAACCCTTTTAACTCACAAAATATGTTTATTTATCCCTATCCCAGAGGGTTTCAACCATGTTGAAACAATAGTTCAACTCTGCACAACAACTAGACTTTCTGAATGACTTAACTAACACAATTTCATTACAACATGAGAACTTCTCTTCGACTTGAGTGTATTTAATTAGGAATATCAGTCATGTAAACTCAACCTTAAAAAAAATATGGTTCATGTCAAATTAAAATGACCACTTATTACACTTGGTAGTAATGTATTCAACTTTAAACAACTAGACTTCTATAAGTGCAAACTATAACTATTGTTTATACTTAAGTAGAACAACTCTTAACAAAAACTTTGATAGTTGTAACTGGAAAGTAATTCTGCATGAATACCCACTTGCACTCCAGCTAGAGACTAAAATGGAACACAGATAGATTAGCTAGCATTAGTCTCTAACCCTTTCTCCTTTGATAGCAACAATATTCTTCAGATTATCTCCTTCAAGGAAAAAACATGGTTTATGATGCTTCCTCTGCAGCTTCTAGTACTTCTTTTGTAGCTTAGCATGCTTCATTTCTATATCTTGGTTATATTGTTGTAAAGTCTAAATTTGTTTCTTCAACATTTTCACCTGGTGGCTATCATCTACACCCTCATTTGTAACAACCACAGTTCAATAGTTACACAGGGTTTATTAAGTATAGTTAATTAAATAATTAACTATCTTCATGTGTATTAGTTAAGTAATGATTAACTATTAATAATATTATTTATTTATTTATTTATTGTTTAATAAATGTCGATTAATTAATTAATTGATTACTTAACACATTCAATGATTTGGGTAAAGAATTAAAGGGCTTAATAACTTTAATTTAATCATTATAAGACTTTATGTATGACAGGGGATAAGGAGTAAATGGGGGGATAAGGTGGGTGGCCTGAAATGATGAAGGGGGATATGACTGGGCAGAGGCTTACGAGAGATTATTGTGAAAATTTGGGGAGGAAGCATTATTTGGGGAGGGGAGGACTATATTTCTTGTTTTGCATATTTTCTAGTTTTGGGAGTTTGGTTTTGGAGGTTGGTTGTACTGTTGCAGGGGGCACCCAGCTGCTGGGAGTTTTGGGCTCGAGGGCCAAGAATCCTCATGGAATCCTGGAGCTAGGGAGTCAGATAGGCTTCTCCTATCTGGCTGGGTGGTTAGTCGGTTTTGGGAAGGGTTTGGTTAGAGAATCAAGCAGAAATCGGACAGAGCAGCAGGGAGGACAACCAGATAAGCGAGAATTTAGCATCAGGCAAAGGTATTTCTATTTATGAATTTGTTGGGTTATGTGATGATTATGTAATTTATTTTCATGCTGTTAAATAATTTAATTTTTGCTTAATATTATATGCTTATATGATAATTAATGAATTATTTATGCATTGAAAGAAATTCTATGTTTAATTGTATGAAATTTTTTTAGGCTTTGTTAATTTTAGATTCCTACACATGATATGAGAGCTTCAGTTTGAAGCACTGGAGCCTTAAGGGCCTATCTACCTACCTACCCAACTTAGGAATGGAACTGTACCCACTCAGAAATTTAAACAACCCTGAAATCCTCAAATTAGATGAAAATCCAAGTTCCATGTCCACCTCCGCCTAACCTGCAAGCCAAACACACACACACACACACACACACACACACACATATATATATATATATATATGAACAGTATGACATTGAAAAAAAA
>ML782540.1:26103-44262 GCA_009831015.1 Picea engelmannii | reverse complement strand
AGTGATATATGATTTTTAATTTAATGATATATGGTAAGATTAATATGATAATTAAATTAATTGACTTATTTGTAGTAATAATTTATTGGTAAACTGGGTAATTAAATTAACTATATAAAGTATAATGTTAATAGTGAGTTGTAACCTATGTTATTAATCATACATATACCCATATGATTAATGAATGTAATAGTGTTATGTTCTAATTTATAAAGAATAAATATTCTTATGGAGCAATGGAAGTTTGACGCATGTCGTGGCGATCAGTTAGGGTATAATAGTAGGAATAATAGAAAGCACTACATAGGAGATTTGATGCACATTGACCAGTGCATATTAATGCTAGCATATCAAGCTAGGGGAGAGAGTCAGTAGTTTTCTTAGGCGAAGAAATCGAGCTATGCTAGATTGTTTCACAAAAGGGTGCTTTGTGTTGACAACGAAGGAAGGCCAGTAGAAATCCAGGGTGTACGGAGAAAGGTGTCATTATGCTTTATCTCAACTAGGAAGGTTAAGCAGTGCATGAGGCAAGGGTGTTAGCTTTATGTAGTGGAAGTAGTGAATGAAAGGAAAGGACCCTCCTTGGATCAGTACCCTGTATTGTCAGAATTTAAGGATGTTTTTTGAACGAGTTGCCAAGTTTACTTCCTGAGAGGGAGCTCGATTTCACTATTGAGCTAAAACCTAGTGCAAAACCAATTTCCAAAAACTTCGTATAGGATGACAACACCAGAACTTTGTGAGCTACAGATGAAGTTGAAAGAGCTACTCAAATTAGGAATAATAAGACCCAATGTCTCACCTTGGGGTGCACTAGTAATTTTGTGAAGAAGAAGGATGGTTCCTTACGACTGTGCATAGATTACAGGGACTCGAACCATTCTAAAGTGAAAAATAGGTAGCCAATGCCGCGGATAGATGACCTCTTCAATCAGATGAAAGGAGCAGCAATATTCTCAAAGATCGATTTTCGATCAGGGTATCATCAGTTAAGGATTAAGGAAGGTGATATCCCAAAAAAAAACTTCCTTTCGAACTCGGTTTGGGCATTACGAGTTTGTCATAGTACCTTTTTTATTGACTAATGTGCCAACAATATTCATGAGCCTCATGAACGGCGTATTCCAAAAGTAGTTAGACTGTTTTGTACAAGTCTTTCTAGATGACATCCTCATATATTCCAAGAATGAAAGAGAACATGAGGAACACTTGTGAGTGGTGTTGTCCTGCCTTAGAGAGAACAAATTTTATGGGAATTTGTCGAAGTGTTCCTTCTTTCAGAAAGAGATCCACTATTTAGGTCATATCATTTCAGATGAAGGAATCTCTGTGGACCCAGAAAAGGTAAAGGCCATTATGGAGTGGCCAGTGCCGAAAAGTGCCCATGAGGTGGGAAGCTTCATGGGGCTAGCAGGTTATTATTAAAGATTTGTGGAAGGATTCTAAAAAATAGAGAAACCCATCACCACTTTGCAGCGCAAGGGGGTCAGGTATGAATGGACAGAAGAATGTGATAGTGCATTCATTGAGCTTAAGAGGTTACTAACTAGTGCACCAATTCTACGAGTCCCGGATATGGAAAAGGACTTCAGAGTCTGCACGGATGCCTCAAAGCGAGGGTTGGGGGCTGTGCTAATGCAGGATGGAGGAGTGATAGCTTATGCATCAAGGAAGTTGAAGAAACAAGAAAAGCTTTATGCTACTCATGATTTAGAGTCAACAACTGTAATGCTAGTGCTGAAACTTTGGAGGCACTATCTTGTGGGGTGAAACTTTGAGCTCAAAACAAACCATCAAAGTTTAAAACATCTCTTCACTCAAAAGGATCTGAATGTCAGGCAAAGGTGATGGAGTGAGTTTATGAGTGAGTACGATTTTGGTATTTCATACATCAAGGGAAAGTAAAATGTGGTCATAGCTGCCTTAAGTAGAAGACCACATGTCTTCTCCTTGGTACCCTTAAAGCTCAATCTGAGGGAGCATGTGTTGACGCAACTCCAAGGGGACAGTTGGTATTTAAAGGTTACTTCAAACCTCTAGAGTGAGAGGTAGTTAGATCCAAAGTATGAAGGATATAGTCTAAAAGCAGACCAACTATTGAGATATCGGGGAAGGATGTACATCCCTGAAAATGGGGATATTTGAAGCATCATACTGAACGAAGCCCATAGAGCACTTTATAGTGCGCATCCGGGTGTGAAGAAGATGTACGTAGAGATGAGGAAGCTTTTCTTCTGGGTAGGCATGAAGCGCGATGTAGTCCATTTCATCGCCAAATTCCTAGAGTGTCAACAAGTGAAAGCTGACCACCATCAACCGGCAGGCCTCCTACAACCACATGATGTTCCTATGTCCAAGTGGGAAGTCATTTCTATGTATTTTGTTGTGGGTTTGATGCTCACATCTCATAGACACAATTCCATTCTTGTGATAGTGGATAAGTTAACCAAGAGTGCTCATTTTATTCTGGTTAGAGACACTTACGATGTCACTGGTGTGGCACGTGTGTTTGTAGTGAGGTTATCCGTTTTCACGGGATACCTAAGAAGATCATTTCAGATAGGGACTCCATATTCACTAAAAGGTTTTGGAAAAGTTTGCAGTCAGCATTGGGGACTCAGTTGAACTTAAGCATAGCTTATCATCCTAAAATAGATGGGCAAACCGAGAGGGTAAATCAAGTCATGGAAGACATGCTTAGGATGTATGTCAGGGATAATCAAACCCAGTGGGAGAAGTACCTACCTTTGGTAGAGTTTTCCTACAATAACAATTTTCATAGCTCCATCGGAATGCCACCCTACGAAGCTATATATGGAAGGCCATTTAGAACACCATTGAGTTGGGAAAGATTAGAAGACCGAGTAATAGTTGGGCCAGAATTGATTCAAGAGATGGAGGAACAAGTGATTTATATTACGCAAAGACTAAAGGAATCACAGGATAGGCAAAAACGTTATGCGGATGCACACAGGACTGATCGAAGATATAAAGTGGGAGATCAGGTTTTCATTCATATTAGACCTAATAAGAGTACCATACAGTTCGGGAAGGGGACAAAGTTGTCACCTCAATTTATAGGACCGTTCAGAATCTAAGAGAAAATTGGACCCATTGCCTATCGTCTCAAACTGCCACCCCACTTGCATAAAAATCATAACGTTTTTCATGTATCTGCTTTACGTCATTATGTTGTTGATGAATCACATAAACTAAATTGGAAGGAATTGCAGGTATCGTACGTGGGAACTCTCACGGTAGAACCGTTACGCATATTGGACCGTAGAGTTTGACAGCTTAGGAACCGTCTGGTAGACCAAGTTAAGGTCCAATGGGACAAGTATAGTCCAGGATCTACTACTTGGGAAGATGTCGAGACACCATGATGAGACTATCTCTCACTTTTTTGACCACCTCGAGAATATGTTCCTCGGAGGTGGGGTGTATGTAACACCACCTTTTGACTTAGACAGCTAGGATTACCTAAGGCCTACACTTTTATTTTCTACTCACAGTGAAACTATTAAATGATACACTTAAAATTTTAAGACGTATGAACCTTTATGAATGTTATATGTATTTGAATAATGATGGATATGATGTGATATACTGTGAGAATGTGAATTTTATGAATGTTTAAATGTTATTGATGATGATGGATATAGTGCGATCTACTATGTGAATGTAAATTTTATGAATGTTTAAGTGTTATTGATGATGATGGATATGATGCGACATATTGTGTGAATGAGAATCCTATGAAGATTTAAATGCTATTTGAATGATGATGGGATATGATGCAATCTATTTGGTAAATGATAATTTTATGAATGGGTGTCGAAATCGAATTATGGGATATTATGAGATCTATTTCTAACTTGAAAACTTTGATGTTAAGTTGTTGGTACATGGATACCGAATTGAAATGATGATTATATGCAATTACATGATGATAATGCATAGAAATGTATGAGTTTTTGTTACAGACTAATCTGCAGGTTATGGGCTATGAAATAGCCAAGGGATAATGATGATGAAAGTGGATGTCATGACCACTAGCCGAGAAGCATTATGGTATGAATATTTGTATGTGAAATTAAATTGGTTTGGATGCATTGCTATGATATCTTGACCAATGCAGGATTTCAGGTGATGAGACTGCCCAAAATCAAATAAACGATGACAAAACTCCCAGCAACATGGTGCCACTGTATATTCCATTGTAGGGTGTGGATCCTAGTTATGATTAGGAGGGGTGGAGGCATTTCCCACCATGCATCCTCCAAAACCTGAAGTCATGGGAGGACGATGTTAGCTCACGCTCCCCTAGACGTGTGATGATGACTATCAGTTTCCTGTTGGGGAAGCTTGGTCAAGATAGTGACACTTCCGCTTACGGGTTCTATTTGGAGTTAGGTCAATATAGTTGACGCTCCAAGATAGTCCATCGGAGGAAGGATAAGAATGAAGATGGATGTAAGTTAGGGAGGAAGGATGCGTAGAAATAGTTGAGAGAGTATGGAGACTTGTCTTATGGTGGAATTTATTGTTTTTCCCTTCTGAAAAGAAAATGTGTATATATGAATATTCATAATTACATAACTAAACCACAGTTGTCTAAAAAACATTGTTGAACTAGATAATTGTAATTAAAGGATTTCGCAAACATTTGATTGGTTTATTGTCTTTTATAAAAGAATATTCTTGTTGATTGGATTGGATGCATACATAAATTACTATAAGGGTGATAGTTATTGATTATTAGTACATGCACAAGACTTGTATGTACTAGCTACACATGCATTTCTTGTGCATGTACACTAGTATGATTGAGTTTCTTGGCTTACTTACTAATAATGACAGTTATTTGTTATGAATGTGTGGACCATGTTTCTTTTCCCTTGTATCATAGAATACTTTAACTTCGGGATGAAGTTTCATGAAGGGTGGGTGTATGTAACAACCCCAGTTAAATAGTTACATAGGGTTTATTAAGTATAGTTAATTAAATAATTAACTGTCTTAATGTGTATTAGTTAAGTAATGATTAACTATTAATAATATTAATTAATTGATTAATTAATTAATTGATTACTTAACACATTCAATGATTTGGGTAAAGCATTAAAGGGCTTAATAACTTTAATTTAATCATTATAAGACTTTATGTATGACAAGGGATAAGGAGTAAATGGGGGGATAAGGTGGGTGGCATTAAATGATGAAGGAGGTGGTGAATGAGGGGGATATGATTGGGCAGAGGCTTACATGAGATTATTATGAAAATTTGGGGCGGAAGCATTATTTGGGGAGGGGAGGACTGTATTTCTTGTTTTGCATATTTTTTGGTTTTGGGAGTTTGGTTTTGGAGGTTGGTTGTACTGTTGCAGGGGGCACCCGGTTGCTGGGATTTTTGGACTCGGGGGCCAGGAATCCTCATGGAATCCTGGATCTAGGGAGCCAGATAGGATGTTCCTAGCTGGCTGGGTGGTTAGTCGGTTTTGGGCAGGGTTTGGTCAGAGCATCGGGCAGGAATTGGATAGAGCAGCAAGGAGGACAACCAGATAAGCGAGAATTTAGCATCAGGCAGACGTATTTCTATTTATGAATTTGTTGGGTTATGTAATGATTATGTAATTTATTTTCATGCTGCGAAATAATTTAATTTTTGCTGAATATTATATGCTTATATGATGATTAATGAATTATTTATGCATTGAAAGAAATTCTATGTTTATTTGTATGAATTTTTTTTAGGCTTTGTTAATTTTAGGTTCCTACATCATTAGCTTGGACCTTTGGCCTAATTAAAGTCTCCTCCTTATTTCTATATTGTATCCCATGTTCCTCCTCTATGACAGATTTGTTGAGGTCAGTAGACAACTTGGTATTTCTGGACCTCACCTCATATCTGTGTGTTACCTTAGAACCTTTGCCATGTGTTTTTTTAGAGATCCCTGCATTTCTCATATCTTTTCTTTAATCTTTGTTTTGGTGTCATATGAAAGTTGCTCAGGAACTAACTTTGTAGTTGGGGTAATTACATTAGAATATTTCTCAGGATCTGTTTGAAGGTCCACTGCATTTTGTTTTAAATCTAAGTCTACAGGGTACTCGGTCTTAACAGTTGCAAATTTTATCCCTGAAGTTTCACCTTTACTATATTTCAATTTTTCTTTATCTCCAATCATTTATTTCAATGTGTGGAATTCCATCCCTTCCATGTTAGAAAATCCAGAGATGTCATGTTCTTCAATCATAATTGGTTGGGGGTCTCTCAAAGATGGATTAAAAATTTCTTTAGAATTTATGCTTAATTGATTGGTGATCCTGTTTTTTATGTTAGTCTTATTGGGAATTTCAAGTTCTTGGTTCCCTTTCCTCTTTATATTATGCTTGGCTTCAGGGGACTACTTAATCAAGGTTTCCATAGGCACAAATTATGTAGTAAAAATCTTGGGACTGTGTTGTTTAATTTTCATTTGTCCCCTTATTTTTTTCTTGGCAATTTTATCCTACTATATGGTGGAGATTACAATATCATCTTCAAAGTGCTTGGGTGAAAATGGGCCCTGTGAAGTATCATGTTCCTCTTTTTTTCTTCTACAAACTTTTCTTCCCTCATTACCTCTTTGTTTTGGTGTAGATGATGTTAGATGCATTCGAGGGGTTTCCTCCTTCACTGTGGTAATTGACTTGTTCCTTCTGGATCAAGTACTCCTCTTTCTAGATGCATTTTTATTACTTTATGTTTGTTGGGTAGCCTTTGAGAAGAAATTAGGTTCAGGGGAAACCCTCATTTCTAAGTTATCTTCGTCCTTTATCTCTTCAGACTGTGGTTCATATTGATGTTCTTTTTATTGTTACTGTAACCCTACATATTGTAAAAAACATTCCCAAGGAATATCTATTTCACCCAAAGCGAAGAGGACCAGAATTTGTATCAAACCCTGGTGATATAAACTCCTCTAGGTAGCTCTGGGGTGGCTCTAGACCCTTCTAGCCATTTTTGTTAAACTTTTGAGCAAGAAAAAAAGTAGGTTTAGTTCCTTATCCCCACTTAGGTGCATGAGAAAGTGAAGGTGATAATAGTGCATAATGGAGAAACGACCCTCACCTTTGATGTATCTCTATATTTCGGTGAGGATGCCCTTCCATTCATATTTTATCCACATGATGGAAATACCTTGGATCCAGTCGGGGTTTTGGTGTTCTGACACAAAGAATTTTTTCCAGATCTCTGGTGTCAATTTTCCTTTTTTGAACCATCTTTCCCCATAGATAGAGAGAGCGCGGGATGCCCCAATGAAATGCTCTGTGATAAGGATAGATATTTCCCTAAGCTGGGTTTGGAACCCATTGAATTTTTTTGCAAAGAGAAGGGCCACACTAGTGTGGTGTCCTTCTAAGGCACAAAATAAATCCATCATTGATCCATCTTAACTCTTGATTTAGCATGCATTAAGAGGGATCAAATCTATTGAAGTGAAAAACATTTTTATATTGAAACAAATAGAGAGATTTGTACATTGATAAATTTGATCCCTTGGGGCCCATGATAGATCCAAAGTTAATATGGATCTATGTCAATTGCACTTGTTCACTACTTAAAAATTACAATTAAAAATATATATCAATGTTATATAAGTCCTTTGATAATATGCATTCATCATATATTTTTCTCTAACAATATGTTTATATATGTGTGTGTGTGTGTGTGTGTTTCTTCTTTTTGCATTTGATCATCTTGGATTTTTTGGCATTATTCTTCTCTTCTTTATACTTTCAACTTAATCCATATTGTTTGATATCAATATGTAATGTAATTCAATCCAACCTTTGTCATGTGAATAGTTTCTTAAATAGATGCAATTTTTTTATTCTATAGTGCATTATAACTAAAATCAATGCACTAAATCATTCAATATTAATGATACACTGCAAAATATTTTTTTATGGGTAACATTGAAATTATATATATAAAGTAGTTCACCCTAACCTTTTGAAGTGTATTATGACTCAAATCAATGCATTATATTTTTCAAAATTATTGGAATTTTTTTCTTTCAATTACATTATATATATATATATATATATATATTTGAAAACATGTCCAAGGAATCCCCTCAACTCCCAAAAGGCTCATTTGACCATTACAAATTTTTTGATGGCAAGGAAACAAATGAAATGAAGTTCAACCTATAAGATCATATATGTAGTAATATCAAACTCATGTAAATAATGGATATATTATGGCTCTTCGTATTTTGATAACTATAATCGACCGTTTCGTTGGGAATGCTTATTTTTGGTATAGTTTAATGAAGATATCATAGTAGGTAAATAAGGATAAAAATATGAAGCATCCCCCTTTATTTTGTGATGGGAAGAAACATGTATATACAACTTCATGAATATAATATTATTTCCAATGGAATATATATCTATGTGTGTTTTTGTGTGTGTGTGGTGGTGGTCAAGAGGAGTGATCATTATCCTCCCCACCCAATTTCAATTCAAGTGACATGTTGAGCTCATATTGAGTATATATTGTTGTAATATATTTACCCTAGTGTTTACCCAAAGTGTTGGGGGGTTTAATGTGGACAATGAAATATTTTTTTTTATGGGGAAACTGACTTTTTTTTTAAAAAAAATTGTTTTTAAATGTCGCATGTCAACGCCATGTTGAGAACATGAGGAATTAGACATCTCCCTCATTCTATGATATAAAATATGTCTCTCCCCACAACAATAATTTATTTTTCTTTTAGTTACTTGAATATGATGATGATGATAATTATTTTGATATGACGATGATAGTATCAAGAGAAGAATTCCTAAATCACCACACTTTTGATGACTTAAAATGTTTGGAAGATCAATATAGTTGAAAATATTTTGAAATTGAGATCTAAGATAAACTGTTTTAATCTTCAAACCTCTTAGTGTGATAATGATGAAAAATTCCTTCTACCCACAATGTTTTAGGAATTTGTAATGTCCCCCACCTCTTAGAGAGGTGATGAGGAGACTCAGTGGCCTGGGCACCCCCACTAGGTCATAGTTTCACATTGAGGGGGGGGGAAGTCAAGAAGTTAAAAGTTATATTTTTAGGTTGACTTAAGAAAGGAAAAGGATAGAGTAAAATATAACTCAACAGAAGAATAGAAGATTAACCCTGGGAGTTAACCTAACTCAACAGAGGAAGGAAAAGTATAAGTAAGAGGCTGGGGTGCACCTATTACTCATTCTGGTTTTGGATTAGCATTTGCTATTGCTCTTGAGCATTCAGTTTGGGGGTTTTACTGTACAAACCCTTGTGAGAAACTCAGTCGTGAAATATCCACTCACCTTGTTCTGCAGCTTGGTCTCGGGGATGAAAGACTCCTCCACACCATTCTAGTCTCATCCCATCTCCATCCAGCACTTCAGAAGGTAGCAGGCCATACAGTTCTTGTGCACACCATCATCTAGAGGGCGTTTCGATCCATCTTATCCTGAGGGCCTGGGGCCATTCCAACAGTTGGGTTTTGTTTGCAGGGGTAGGACCATCGATTTGAGGGATTTTCTGGAGGGTTATCATCATTCTACATTTCTCTGCAGATTGGGATGTCTTTGAGCCATAGGGGACGTCCTGTGATTCAGTAAAACTAATATATAGGGATATTTGCTTGAGATCTGAGTCCGAAACTTCTCCCACGGGATTCTCATAGCCCGATCTATATTATTGGAGAGTTTTAGAGCATTTAGAGGCCTCCTTCATCAGGGCCTAACCATCTAGGGTTTCAGTCATCCAGTGGGGTGCACCATTCAATGGAGAATTCAGATCTACGGGGTTTGAGAGTGGATTTGGGAATTTGGACATCTGGGTTGTCCTTACAGTTGCCCGATCTATCATTTGGCATATTTCTTGGGGTGATTGGACACTTTTGGTAGCAGGAAAAAATTATTGAGGGCTTCAACATTCTAGCAGGACGTGGCACTTTCCATCTTGGAGGTTGAGCATTAGTATGGCTCAGATCTGCTTGATTCAGTCTTCATTGTATATCCAGCCTTTGGAGGATTATTTTGTATTGTCGGGAGCATTTTGTAGTAGCTCATATCTATTGCTTGTACAACCATCTGAGGTTTATGCCAGATCGTCCATCTATTGTATTGATCTTACATTGCTCATAATAAAAAGGTCAGATCTTTTCTTGTTCTTCTACATCTTGAATATATTGTGATCTCCATGTGTTGATGAATCTTGTATGCACTTAATAACTCAATAAATTAGTCGTAGTTAGTGATTCCAAGAAATAATTTGGCTTGGGATCATTACAGAATTCGTCAATGTCTTCTTTCACTATGGATCTTGTGATATTTTTTTCTTATTCTAGCAATATTGTTTTTATTTTTTTACGATATTTCAATCAAAGAGATACTTTTGACCTTCTAAATTAGGGTTGATCACCTCCTTATATTATCTGAATTTTATCTTATCTTCTAGTTCTTTATGTATGTGTGTGTAGATATAGAGATAGATAGGTAAATTGATATTGAAATATTTTAGTTAATGTGGACATTGAAACATTTTATTTATTGAAATAGTCCCTTCCAATGCAACCAACATACATCCATCTTAAATCTATCCTTTATTCGTGTTACTTTCACTCTAAAAGAGGGTTTCTCCTTGAAATATCTTATCCCTCTCAAGGAATTATAGATATGTAGTTAAGGTGGATCTAAACTCATAATTATACAATTATATAATAAGTTAAAATATAAAGGATTTACATGTTCAATTAAAATATCATCTTAGGTTATGAAAATATAATTATGTCATTGTTAGTTTGTATTATATTTATGGTTGTGTTGCATTGAAAATTAGAATGTGTTTAATAATATATATCATTATATAATTTCCTTTAATAATATGTTTTTATCAATTTTTTTCCTCAAACAATAAATTTTCATTCTATTCACTTTCTACATTTTTGTATTTGTATTGATTTCTTTACCTAATAGTTTCTTAAATTGATGAATCTTGTTAATTTTGAAGTGTACTATAAGGACTGTGAATACATTATATTATTAAAAATCATTGATCCTTCTTAGTGTCATATTTTCTTTCAGATATATAAAAACCTATCATAACCCAGCTGTGAACTAGCTCTGAGGAAAATCATCAGTGGATTTTGTCCACAAATGCACATTGACTCATCATAATTATTCAAGGAAAACCATGCCACTTGAAATAACCCGCTAATGGTTCATAAGTGGGAAAACTTACACTCCTTCTATATGCCTATGGGTCTTGGTTAGTTAAAATGTTTCCTTATGTTTTCATATGATGTTTAGATTAAAATTTTTTACTTAATGTGGACACTAAAACATTTTATTTATGGTGATATTGAAAACAATATTATTATTATTATTATTATTTTAAATGCCACATGCTTGATCGATGTTGAGCATTAAAGGAATTAAAAATCTCTCTCATACTTTCTCTTAAAAGGTTCTTCTTCCCAAAAAAACACATATAATTACTTTCAATTATTTTTAATATATATGATGATCATGTTTTACTTCCACCAAGATTGAACATTCATCTATCACACATTAAAAAAGGGTAAGGAATTAGTTGGTTTTTTTTAGAATTTTCTTTTTGTACTGAAAGAACTTTAAGAGAATATTTCATAAATCACCATGGTTTTCATGAGTTACAAGCTTAGAAAGGTCCTTATTGTAAAACAAGTTTTGATATTGAGATGTAATGTGAGTGTATACATGACACTATAAGTGAATTTTCTTTTCATATACAACTCACTTAGTGTCATAAAGAATATAAAAAATTAGTTCAACCCATGATATTTTTAGGAATCCACTGGTCAATTACATGGAGCTTGTCCCAATATGAGAAGAATGGTTGAAAGTGTTCCTTATTAGTAGAAATAGTGAGATCACTCTCTAAATAGAAATTTCAAAAATAGAAATTTCTCCAAACCCCCCCCTGAACATCACTCTGGAGTAAAACATGGGTCTTGGCTACTAGGCCATTTTAGGTACTCATATACAATGAAAATAATGAGCATTGAATAAAAGTGAGGAAAGAGGGAAAACAATGTGGGAACAAAACCACCCCTCAAAAGATAATGTATCAAAAGAAGAAAATGGCATCTGCTAGGCAACTGTGCTCTTAACTCCAAGACGATCCTGCAAAATCTGAAACTTTGGCTCACTGAAAGTATTTGTGAAGATGTAGAAATCTCTATGGATCTGGTGAAGTCCTTTGGCAAATTGTCAGGCCTTGTACCTCTTGATCTTGTGGACCCATCTCCACCTGAAAATATTCCTTTCTAGTGGACGTGGATCTAGATTTCAAGTCCGGTTTTGTAGGAGTGAGTCATACTCCTTCTACATGGTTGCTTTCCATAATGGATTTCCCACAACCCTATTGTAGTTATGTGGATTAGTAGATTGAACCATATAACAATGCATGGGCATCACAGGTTCTGAAGGTGAAAGTACATGAGAAGGCTCCTCATGCTGAGATCTAGTCATCCTTGAATCCAATGGATTTCCTGCAACATTTCCTGCTACCTAAAGTGTGGTCTGTGCCTTCTTGGGCATCGTCTAAACCTTTTATGTTGGATTCTTATCTAGTTGTACCACCTACTTATTTCCATGTACAAAATCTCAGTGTATGGAATCATCTTTGATGTATGAAACTGATGGAAGAACGAGTATATGCATGTTGCACTGGAGGTGCATGCAAAGTACTCTCCTTATGTGTAAGTAGAATAGAGGAGTCATCGTAAGAAAACTTAGTGAATTTATACAACTTTGACTTGTGATCCACCTCACCAATTGCAATGATGGAATTGTCATGCATGTCAATTACTGAAATTGAATCTGATGTAAATTCAACCTTTTTACCTTTCTAAGTGATTTGTTAAATTGAGAGCAGATTCATAGAAAGATTTGGAACATGTAAAACATTCTCAAAACTACCATTGTGGAATTCCACTCTCCCTTCTCCTTCTACTTCTACTGGAGTATCATCCCCCATGATAATAGGGGGTCTTAAGCATGGACTCAAAGAAGAGAAAAAATCCTCTTTCGCTGCCATATGATGGGATGCACCAGAATCTATAATCCATGAATCAGATGAGGAATTAATTGCAACCAGAACACTATGATTACCTTTCTTAGGAGCAGGATCTTCTTCCTTTTTCTTCTTGACTCCCTCTGGAATGAAGTTTCCAAGGTTGTTCGGTTGAAGTGTATATGTCATAAGATTGATTTGTTTCTTCATGCATGTGGATTCTTCATGATTCATTTTATTGCAGTAAGTGCACTGCTTTCCATTTTTCTTCTTCTTCGAATTTGAAGAGTCTCTGGAACCTAAAGAATCGTTGAAGGGTTTGGAATATCCCTCCTTCCTGTTATGCTTGGATGACCCTTTTCCATCATGCATGGTGAGTACATGTTCTTTGGGATATTTCATGAGGCCCATCTATATGAGTTTTTTCTTCTCTTGTGTAAGAGACTCAATGAACTAAGCCAAGGTAGGCATTTTCCAATTTGTTCCAAAAAGACATTTGCCAAAAATTGAAGACATATACAACGTATTCTAGTCCTAGCTTTGCCAATATTGTTAGAATAAGTTGTTTCTCTTATGTAGACTTGTCAATACCACATTCACCCAAGCTCAATAGAAAATATTTAAATTTAGTAAAAAAATCTTGTATATTATCAAAACTTTTAGGGTCTAAGGTATTCAACTCTACCTCAAGCATATGACCTCGCATCTCATCCTTCTTTCCAAAGAGTCCTTCCAGGGTGGTCCAGATCTCGTTTGGAGTCTTGCATGTAGAAACATGAAATCATAAATCAGTGGATATTAACTCAAGAAGTAGTCTTGTGGCCTCATCCTTACGGTTCTCCCATCTCATCTTCTCCATCACTAATGTGGGTTATCTTTCTGTCGCCATCGTCAAATTATATAGTCCTTTTTCTTTTGAGTTGGAATGTCGCATTGGGATTGCAATCAAAATAATTGTATGGTGTGAGGATTACCACCAAGTTTGAATATATAATAGTTTTCATATCCATCTCTCCCACTGTTTCTAAGAACCCCTAAAAATTTACTCTCAATCTGCAAGTGCAAAATTAAGAAATAATGACAGAAAGGGCACTTTAAGTGATAATTCATATTAGTTTTAGGAGATGATCTTGCGACTCACTTTTTGAGAAAACGGTGAGAAATCTCTTCCAACGATTGAAAACCCACTTCCAAAATGGGTCTATTTACTTCTCACGCTAGTCGTTTCCTCAGAAAGTTAATATTTTGGAGAGAAATCACTATAGAAAGGTGCGGCCATGAATTCATATCAGTTTTAGGAGACTATCTTGCCGCTTAAGTTTTGAGCAAACGATGAATAATCTCGCCAAACGGTTGAAAACCCACTTCCAAAATGAGTCGATTTACTTTCTTCCTGCCCAGTTTCCTCCAAAACACAATATTATGGGAGGAATAACTATTGAAAGGTACGAACATGGATTTAGCTCGCCGAAACTCTGATTTTCCTTATTATTTGGCTTGTCTGGCTTGCTCCAAGCAACATAGCTCTGATACCATGTTAGTGTTTCATGGAAATTTGCACATGAGATCTAGCTAAAGCATGCAAAAACAAATATTGTCAAGAAAGGAAGAGAGATTCAATATGGAAGAATGAGAAAGTATATTCACACTACTCCAATCAGTTGATGATTGATACATAGATCATGATCAATATGATACAAAGAATGAGTGGAATACACCCATATATATGGGAAAACATTCCATAATTAAGAAAAACAATAAATCAGTTAGCTTTCTTTAGGAATGTATGCATGCATAATAGTGATGGTAAAAATAGAAAGTATAAAATAGAACTAGTCAGTTAACTCCCACTAAACTAGTGTGTCGAAAATAGAAATTTCTCCAACACACATATGTTTGGAAGGTTTTGAACTAGTAATAAATAAAACTTGTTCGATGGTCACATAACTCTTAAAGGGAAGATCAAGATAAATAAAATTTTATTTGATTTTACCACTTCAAACTTATCAATCTCTAAGGGATGAGGGGATTGATAAAAAATTGCATCAATTTGGCCACTCATAAACCATCGGATGAATGGGAATGGGATGCTAGAAAACCGATGGGGGAAGAGATGTATAAGATCCTTGGGATGAGGGGATGGTGGGCCACACTCTTTGTACCCTACATAATAGTAGGGAATAGATGAGTAATGTTATATCCATTTCAATGTTTACAAGGGGAAATAGGTTTGTGTCATATTCATCTAGACTTCTCAACAATATTAATACCCCGAAAAGCATGGCTTGGAGTGAAAAATAACATGTCTCCATGATGATTTATAGTGGTTGGTGACCTACACCTTCTATTCACTTCTTCTTCTTATACTTGTTGCTTCTATTCCTTTTATGATTCTAGTTACTAGGAGCGATACTTTCACCATATCAGGTAGAAGTAGGAAGCATTTTCAGTAGCGAAAAAGGAAAAACGTCAACATCATTTTGTTTCTCTTGGAATAAGCTGATTAATTTAAAATAATAAAGACTATTTGGGACATTTGGGATGGAAAACAACGAAAATAATAGACCCACAATGAATCTAGGAATGATTAAGGTGGACATCAAGGGGACACCAACATTTCGAAAGAAAGGAGAAACAAAAGAACTAGCCTGCAAATGGGTCCCATAGTTGGTATCGTCATGAAATTTAGTCGTAAAATCCAATTCAAAATGATGAAACTCTTTAAGGCCTTCTACCTGTTCAAAGAATTACAATAAAAAAGATCATATAAAATTCTTTCTAAGATGCAATAAAGCAAACTCACTGTCCCAAAAATTGGTTGATGGTGTTTAGGTCCTTAGGACAATTAGTGTAGAGGTGAACAACGATATTCTAAAGGTTAGCATGAGAATGTGAGTGTGCAAGTATAACTAAAGAAGGTGTGGGATATAGTTATGGTAATCCTCATGCAATAATTTCCTAAGTCCGGGGATAAATTTTAGGATGGAAATTTATCTCAAATTGTAGAAATCTTGAAAAATATTACTAGTCCTTAATATACAAACTATAAAATGTTTGACGATATTTTTTTTTAAATATTCAAATTTCTAAGGATTTTATATAATTTCCATACAATTTGGGCTATTTGGAAGAAAAAATAATTTAATTTTATAAAATTTGGGTGAATCACTTTTAGAAATAAAGGAAATTGGCGAATCTATTTTTTGGAAAAAGCATGGAAAATTAGCCCATGGGTGAAATTTAGCCCCTAAAATTTTCCTTACCCAAGTGCAAGTACCCTCAAGAAAAAAATCACCATTCAGGGGAGTTGAGGAAGATGTTATCCATATGCATTAGTTACCACAAACACTTCCCACTTTCATTCACCTATATGGAAGCCTCAAACAAGACACTATGGTTACCACTTTGTAATCAACAGTTGAGCGAAATAGTCATTGGTCAATATTTTCCATATGGGCATGGAGTTTATAACTAGTTCTATGACCAAATATATGGAGAAGATATGTCACCTTGAGGACTTTCCAATTTGAAAAAATATCCTATACATTCATATCTCACTAATCAAACACAAATTTCATATTCTATATGTTATGAAATCACGCCTTGAGAATAATAACAATTCAACGAATAACAGTTCACTAAGAGGGGGAAAATTACTATTACAATATATTCAATGTACATGATGATATAAGATGATCATAATACTAAGTCTCCTTGGTATATGTATAGGAGAAAAATGGGACAATTATAATGAAAGGGGAAAATTAAGGGTTATATATGACCTACTAATATAACATGGAAGGATTTGTTATACCAAAATTCTTCTAAGCGAAACAACTTGACCCATTCTACTTGTCTATCAGATGCAAAGAAACAAAGATATCCTTCGAGACATTTATTCAAAATCCCATTTTTCTCATCGGATTGAGGATGATAATATGAGTTGTGGGCCATTTGAGTACCCAAATAGGAAAATAATTCAATGCATAAATTTCCAGTGAAAATTGAATTTATGTCAGTTAAAATAATCTTGGGGACTCCATGTAGCTTTTGAATTATTTCCATGATTTTTGTGGCTAATATACTTGCTTTAAAAGGATGAGAAAGAGAGAAAAAATGGACACTTTTTTAATTGATCCACTACTATCGTGATAAAAATATTTCCTTGATATTTGGGCAAACCTATAATAAAATCCATTGAAACTTATTATGAATTTTAACTTGGTATAGATAATGGTTGTAGGAGACATGACATATTGATTGTCTCTCCCTTATTCTATTGGAAAATCACACATTTAGACACAAACGTTTGAACATCAATTTTAGGACCTTCCTAGAAAAAATATTTCCTAATCCTATGGTAAGTTTTCAAGAACCATGAATGTCCTCCTCTATGATAAGTGTGCAATTCTATAAGGACCTTTTGTTTGAGTTGGGAATTATTACATAAATATAGGTGATCATGATACCATAGGAACTAATTCTTCCATACAAATTTATCTAATGAAATAGGTTCTATTAGGATCCTATAATTATAGGAAATCTGATGATTCAGATATCATTTGTTGCTATCATGATGAAGCTCTTGGCTTGTCGACTCGCCTCACTTCCCCCTCCATTTTGCATCATCCTTAACCAATCTTCTTGCTACAAAATCCACTTATCCTTTCTAACCCATCTACTCCTGCGCCTCTAATCCCATTTCCATACATTCACTTCACCAAATATCTCCCATTCTTCACTGAATAAAACAACGTTAGGTAACCTAGGATAAATAGTTAAATAAAATATTAATTAGTTAAATAACTAATTAAATTAATACTTTAAATAATTATTAATTAGGCTAGTTTGTTTAAGTTAGGAATTAGGTTAGTGTAATAGTAAATTAAAATTAAAAATATATTAATAAAAAATAATAAAATAAAAACAATATTAAACATTAATTAAAAAATAAATAAATAAATAAATACATATAAAACATAATAAAAACAAATTAAACAAAAACCAAAATTATATCCTAATTATTAAAACCCACTCCCTTTCCATATTCCGGACCCCCCCCCCTTTAC
>ML782540.1:0-25814 GCA_009831015.1 Picea engelmannii | reverse complement strand
GAAAACCACTCTTGAAACTAGTTTTAACTAGTCATCTTATGAGGCATGTTCTGGGAAAAAGAAGGAGTATTTTCGCAAACCGAGAGATTTTTCTCTATGCAATGAGATGAAATTCAATAACATCTCTCAATGTTTTCATAGGTTCCATGGTTTGGGAGAATCGACAACATCTTTAATCCCTATTTTTCGGGATTCCATATTTTCATGTTCGACACATACTTTTCAAACCCAGATCTCGGATAGCTCGTGATGAATTTAAAAAAACCGAGAGAGGTTTTTTCTCAGAACAAGATGATATACAAAAACGTCCACATATTTTACACAAACATCTCATATTTGGATAATTGAATACTTCCTTGGACCCTATGTTTTCATAATTTCGGGAGGCGAATAATCCAATTGACTAGGAAAAGCATAGTCAACAACAAAAGAACAAAAACACAATAGAAGTGAAGACAAATCGTCAACATTATCCAGCTAATCAAGCACCATAAATCTGAGCAGATCTGCATAATCCCTCTATTTTTGTAATCTGAAATCTAATTAGTTTAGATTTTCCTAAATTTAATCCTGCTCATTAATGACAGAGTTCGTTGTAAATAATTTATAAATACTTTTGATTTCTAAGTATTATGGGTTGGTCAGTTGAGACATGTTCATAGGATAAGATCCATACTGTAAAACAATGTACATAGACCATTTGATTAATATATCGAGTAATACAATGTGACCATTTTAGGATTCTTGTGACAAATTTCATTAGTGAAGTGTATCTTTCTCTGTAAATTTGTTCTTTTTGTTACCACAATTACTTCTTATATTATGTATTTCTCTGGGAATATTAAGAGCATAATTTGTTTTAATGTACACTCTGTCTCTAGCTTGGAATGATTTTTGTGTTTTCCACTGCAGGTTAAATTCATAATTCTTGATTGCTCTATTTTTTGTTGGACTCGTAGACCTATTTCATCTCCTCCATGCATTAAATCTTGAGGATCCATTGAATTTAACTACCCTACCCTGCAATGTTATTCTGTCAGACCTGGTTTTGATCAATTTGGAACTATGAATCCATTTTCCCAATGGCCCTTTTTCCCCTGTTCCAACCAAACAATTCAAAACACACACACAAAAAACCTGTACTATCACAACTAGCCTAACATTATAAACTTAAACATACCTAAATCATATAGAGAGATCCATATATGTGTCTTGGGGGGCTATATCCTTGACTTCAAAGTGGTTTTGTAGTTACCTCTGCCCATTTCTTCTTCAACTTGAGAAATTACAGAGTGTTAACATAGTGGCGACCATACTGGGGAATGTTCCTCAGAAAATCATATCAAGTTCCAGATCTTATTTCTAATGGTGGGTAGTGATCAGACACAAGAAATATGAATCATCCAACTGGTGAATCCAATAAACTCCAATCAGTTTCAAATACTCCACTGGAGGAAGAACCTAAAACATGACAAGACAATCTGAAAAGATCAGGTATGCAAGTTGGAATTTTATCCAAGACATAATAGGTTTTATTTTTAATTATTTATTCTCTTTTTATGATGCCAACCAAGATCATATTGTTTAAACTTGTGTTGATCAAATTCAACCTGACGAGCCCGAAGAGATCAATCTTAGTTTTACAATCCCTGTACAAACTCCTACACCCTCAAATACTCCAGATAGATACAAGTCCCTTGTCTTGCCTCCTATACTCCATGATTTCCCTACAAATTATTACAAATATCTTCCCAAGTTTGATGGAGAATATGGTAACATCACTGATGAGAAATATATTCAAGGTTTTGATAATTTTCTTGATCTTTTTGAGGTTGAGGAAAATGATGTCTGCATCCGAATTTTTTCTCTATCCTTGCAAGATAGGGCTAAGGATTGGTTCAAAGGTTTGTCAGTTGCAAGCATATCCAATTTTCATCAGTTTGTATAAGTCTTCCTTGGTAAATGACAGATAAAGATAAATCTTTTTCTTATTTTGGAAGAGTATGATCATTTGAGAAGACATCCAGGAGAAACAGTGCAACACTTTTCATCCATATTCAATCAAGTTTACAATTCAATGCCTACTGATATAAAACCTCCTCCTAGTTTATCTCTGTTACACTACCCAGATGCCTTTGATCCATAGATGGAATTTCAATTGAGAGAAAGGAAAACTACTACACTCAAGGAGATGTAGGATAGTGCAATTAGTGTGGAAGCTAATTTTTTGATCAAAAGGTCAAAGATCAAGGTAGAAGAAAGGAAGAAACTAGCAAAGGACTAACTGAAATCTTCAAGAGAAAAGCTAGACATTTTTGCAAACACAATGAAAGAGATTATGCAAAATGTTATGATAAGAGAATAACTTGATGTTCAAAGATACCATGTTCCATTTGTTTCAGAGAGTGAAAGGGTAAATGCTCCCAAGAATTTTTCAACTCATCCTACGTATCATAGATCAGAAAATTATTATTTTATGTATTCGATTCACAACATCATCCAAGACGAAACTCAAAATCAGCTGGCAGTAGATAAATCAATTGATCCGATGTGTATGTTTGATGAGATTTCTTTCATGGATGATATACCCAAGTATGATCAATATGATGATGACTACATTGAGGTTGATTCTTCAAAGAAAAAAAAGGTATGTTGTTGGGAAAAGGAAGAAGATCAATTACATATCAAATATGACAATCAGCTTGTGCATGTTAATTATAACAACAATGAGGGAAGTGCATAAAATCTAAGAGTGAGTGGTAAGTCTTTTCCCTTATGTTTTTCTTCATTTCAATTTCTGAGAGAAAATTATAAGCAAGTTGTCAGTAGTAGGGATGAAGAACGTTCTAATGAATCTGTTGAGGATGTCATTGATGACATGGAAGTTCTAGATCTAGGACTACAGCCCTTAAGTTACATTGATATTCAAACCACATATGAATTGACGTAGTATAATTATGTACCATTAATCTTTAATTCATTTCAGTTTTTGAAGAAAAATGCTGCTAATATCCTTGACCATGTATTGAAGGATAAACACATAGAAGATCAAGAAGTCTCATTGGAATCAATGCAACAATCATGTCAGTTCCTACATGATAAAATAACTGATGCGTTGTATGAATTATGTTGTCCAAGTCATGTTTCATTTTCCAGTTATGGACTTAAAAGAGGTTATGATATAGACATGATTAGGAGGTCTCTTTCATGGTCTAGTTCAACAAGAGTTTCTTTTCAAAGTTCATCAGAAAATATGTAGTCAAATAAGAATTTGTATAATAATATATATAGTATATGTACATTACCAAGTCTTGGTTTTGAAGTGTTTTCATTTGAATATCAAGAAATAGGTCATGTCTATCATGATCCTATTACTATCTATATGGGGGAGCTCTTCTTTTAAGAATGCCAATTGATACCTAGAGCCTCTTTGATTTTCCATAGTTCCAAAGCTTTATGTTATGAAGATTAGGTTGTAAATCAGTTCCTTATGACTTTGCAAGATCTAGTTATGATGCTTGTTAAAAATAGTGAAAGAGGTGAGCTATTGGATCAATTGATAGATTGCCTTCATTGACATTTTTTCATTACCTAACTAAACAGAATTGTATCCTATTGGAATAGGATTATATGTACATAAATAAGCTTACCAAGTCAACATATTTTCATTAGTCAGGTTTGAAGTGTGCAAATAAGCTTGGGGTTGTGAGCATATTTCAAATATTTTCTCAATTTATATTCAATATACAGATCAATTTTATGCTTAAAGATCAACCACAGAGGATGTTGGATAGAAAAGGTTGCAGTTTGGGATTAGGCCAAAGGATAAAGAAATGGTTTGTGTGTTCAAATTTCGGTGGTTCTTGTAACCTCTCAAAATAGCTTCCATCCCGAGGTGGAGCCTATGTTAGGGTCCTATAATTATAGGAAATTTTATTATTCATATATCATTTGTTGGTCTCATGATGAAGCTACTCGTTTGCTGACTCGGCTCGCTTCCCCCTCCATTTTTCATCATCCTTCACCAATATTCCTTCTACATCATCCACTTATCCTTGCTAACCCATCTATTGTCATGCCTCTAATCCTCTTTCCATCCATTCACTTCGCCATATATCTCCCATTCTTCGCTGAATAAAACAACGTTAGGTAACCTAGGATAAATAGTTAAATAAAATATTAATTAGTTTAATAACTAATTTAAATAATTAGTAATTAGGTTAGTGTAACAATAAATTAAAATTAAAAAGATATTAATAAAAAATATCTGAAATCCATGTATTTTTGTAATCTGAAATCTAATTAGTTTAGATTTTCCTAAATTTGATCTTGCTCATTAATGACAGAGTTCATTTTAAATCATCTATAAATACTTCTAATTTCGAAGTATTATGGGTTGGTAAGTTGAGACCTATTTATAGGATAGGATCTAGATTGTAAAGGAGTCCATAAAGACTATTTGATTAAGATTTCCAATAATATAGTGTGACCATTTCAAGATTCTTGTGACAAATTTCATTGGTGAAGTGTATCTTCCTCTGTAAATTTGTTCTTTTTGTTATCACAATTACTTCTTATATTCTGAATTGTTCTGGGAAGATTAAGAACATAATTTGTTTTAATCTACACTCTATCTCTGGCTTGGAATGCTTTTTGTGTTTTCCACTGAAGGTTGAATTCATAATTCTTGATTCCTCTACTTTTTATTGGACTCCTAGACCTATTTCATCTCCTCCATGAATTGAATATTTAGGATCCAATGAATTTACCTACCCTACCCTACAATGTTATCCTGTCAATCCTGGTTTTGATCATTTCGGAACCGTGATTCCATTTTCCAAATGGCCCGTTTTCCCCTGTTCCAACCAAACAATTCAAAACACACGAAAAAACTCATACTATCATAACTAGCCTAACATTATAAACTTAAAAAAAGCTAAATCATACAGAGAGATCCCTCTCTAAGTCTTGGAGGGCTAGATTCTTGACTCCAAAGTGGTTTTGTAGTTACCTCTACCAATTTCTTCTTCAGCCTGAGAAATTACAGAGTGTTAACAGGTTCCTCTTGTAGTTGTTGAATTATCTTTCATACCTCTTGATATTTATTCCATTATGTCCTTTATTCTTCCACCCAATCAGATTAAGGAATATAAATATCACATAGTGAACCCTTTGTTTCTTCTTCTTTCCTTCAAAGTGCATTTTCCACAATATTATGTTTTCCTTTTTTGTATATAATTTTAAAATGATAACCTAGAATCTTTGTAACCCAATTTTGTTGTTCTTCTAATGAAAATTGTTTCTTAATGAAGTCATTCAAGCTATCATGATCTAGTTTTACTTTGAAATTTATTCCTATTAGGTAAGGGTGCCAATTCCTAATTTCATGTACTATCGCCAACATTTATTTTTAGTAAATGGATTTGAGTAAGTTTTTCCGTTTAAGTTGCTTTCTATTTGATTAAACACTTATTCAAAAGTGAATAAACACAAATAGTCACTTATTCACTTATTCAAAGAGAATAATCACTAACAACATAAGTGATTATTCTCTTTCACTTAATCACTAACAAATGTTGTTAGTGATTATTCTCTTTCAATAATCACTATTTGATTAAGTTTTTCCATTTAATTTGCTTTCTATTTGATTAAACACTTATTAAAAAGAGAATAAAGTGATTGTTGGAAATCAAATAAGTGTTTATTTGATTAATCACTTATTCACTTATGTTGTGATTAAGACTATTTGATTAAGATTTCACTTATGATGTGTTTATTTCACTTATTCACTTATGTTGGCCAGTTCTCTTAGTAAATGGATTTGTGTAACTTACCAACCCATAATACTTCGAAATTAGAAGTATTTATAAATGATTTAAAATGAACTCTATCATTAATGAGCAGGATCAAATTTAGGAAAATCTAAACTAATTAGATTTCAGATTACAAAAATACATGGATTATGCCATTGCCTCATATATTTAATTTTGTTAGGGTCCACTTTGACACCTTGATGAGATACAATATGACTCAAATATTCCACTTGTTGAAACCCAAAAGAACGCTTGAAATCATTTTCATAAAGTTGTTACTCTTCAAATTATTTTAATACTCTGCCAATATGTTTAACATTCTCTTCCGAGGATTTTTTGTAGATTATTATGTCATCAAAAAATACTAACACAAATTTTCTAACGAAGGGTTAGAAAACAGAATTCATCAAGGTTTGAAATGTTGAAGGTGCATTAGTAAATCTAAATGGCATAACCAAAAAATCATAATGACCTTCATGTGTTCTAAAGGATATTTTGGGAATGTCTTCCTACGTCATTCTTATTTGATGATATACCAAATGAAGATTCAACTTAGTAAAGAAAATTTATCCACATTAAATTCATCTAATAATTCATTAATGATAGGAATAACAAACTCATCTTTGATGGTCATTTTGTTGAGATGCCTATAATCTAGATAGATACACCGTGAACCATCCTTTTTTGTAACCATCACCACCAATGAAGAGAAAAAACTTTGGCTGGTTGAAGGATGTTAGACTCTAACATTTCTTGGATCACATGGTCAATATCACTCTTATGTGCATATGGATAAATCTAAGGCAAAATGTTATATTCTACACTTCGTAGCTACAAATTAATAACATGGTCATGATATTGAGTAAGAACAAGACCCATAGGAATCTCTCCAAATTTTTTGAATGATTGTTTATAACTATTTGGATATCCACTGGATTAGAGGATATAGATGTTTGAACATCTAGTAAGAAAAAATGTGCAATTAATCCATGATGCCCCTTATTGAGTAACATTTTCATACTATTAGAGATTATAACCTTATAGGCCTTCCCTTGGATGCATGTAAGCTCAATTTTCTTGCCTTATAAGGAAAATATCATGAAAGTATCTTGAGAATTAGGGGCCAATATTCCCTATTGTTGTAACCACTAGACCCCTAATACAACATTAACACCACCCATTCAGATGGAAATCATGGAACTATCCAATAAATACTCCTCAATATTGAGCTTAGTAGCATGACACTTCCCTGAACAATTTATAGTACCTCCATTTTCAATCCTTACTTGAAACTCTAGTGCTATAAATACAAATAAATTGATACTTTTTTTGAATTTGTAATTAGTGAAGTTATGGGTACTGCTAGAATCGATCAACAATGTTACCTTTTTATTTTTGATATATCCTTCTATATTGACAGTTTGTGAATTACTGATGCCAACTAGTGCATGAAAAGATATTATTGGAGTAGCCTATTCTAGATATATATCTTGTGATGGTTGTAATTCTTGATCTTATTCCTCTTCACAATCTATGTAGAAATATTTCTTCTCACAACATTTATGCCCCTTACTGTACTTTATGTCACAATTGAAACATATTCCCTTTCATCTTCCTTCATCCGTTTGTTTAAGTTTCAACCTTGTTGGTTGAGTGAGGTTAGAAGAGGAAACATGGTGCTATCTATAGTTTTTAGTGGCCATCCTTATAGTAGCCATATGTTTTTTTCCACTTTCCTTTCCATACTAAAATCTTTCTCTAGGGATTTAGGTTTGAGGAGAGGAACCCCATGTTGAATGTTGTCCTTTAAAGTTCTTACAAAGAGATCTAAAACATTATCCTCTGGAATGTTCTTTACCCTGATATTGATCTTTTGAAATTGTCGAATGTGCTCTGTAATTGGACATCTTCTCCAAGGATTTATCATTTGACTAAAGAATGTGTTTCTCTTAACATCCCCATAATTTACAATCGGTTAATCCGTAAAAATGGACCAAGAGATAATAAACTATTTTTTTTCTTTCACAAAACCATTGATACCAAACAAATTCATCATTTTTTAAATACAAGGATGCAATAGTTACCTTTTATAATCTTGGCACTTAGTGTATATCAAAGAATTGTTCCATTTGGAATATCCATGTTATAATATCTTTACCATCAAATTTCCTCATATCAATATTGGGAATGAAGTGTTTCCTTGGTAGAAATATGAACCCCATATGATGTGGATCTTGAAGTGATGAGTAATAATGATTGTGGAACGTCATACTCATGTTATTAACACATTTTAGAATATTTCTAATACCTAAATAGGGTTCAAAAATATTGTTGTCCTTATTTTGAATATTCTCATTATCACCTTTAGGTAACCTCTCATCTAGAGATAATAATATCGTTTCCATGGAACTTTTAAATTATTCCATCTTCTTTCACATCTCTTCAGTTTGGCGAAAAGTAATACATTTATTCTTGAGTCATAGTCGATATCTCTTGAGGTTTAGTTGGTAAAGTAAAATTCAGATCAACCTTTAGAACCATGTGATAGATTAATAGTTCTCCTATTTTTCCTCTTTATCAGAAATTTTGAATCACCAATAATAGATCTACCAATCAAAAGCTATGCCAATTGTAAGTTACATACATTTCAAACCCTCATTTGGAGAATGTTTGCATGGATGAACTTTGTCTTGATATATCTCTGAAATTTGAACCCTTATGAGTCTTAAATTTTGACCTATAGTACTCTGATATGACTTCTTGAACTTTGCAAAAATTCATAGTGTGAGCCTTCATTGATAAAATGTTATAGAAAAAAATACCAAAATGTATTGTTTAGGAATAATTTTATGATTAATAAGAAACCCCAACTTCCACAATATATATTGTAATTATATATGTCTTAGGATATTGAAATCCTCATAGTATGAAACTTCACCAAAAATATTTCATAGCGAAAATAAAACAATAACTCATTTGAGACTAATTTTAGAACTAGTCACAAACCCTAACTTACAGAGAAAATATATCCTAAAATATAATGGAAAAAAACATAAATTTTTTACCACCTATTTTTCATTATCTTTCCTCGGTATCCTCAAAATTTTTTGGTTTGAAATGTCCCAAAAATTGTTTTTAGAAAAAATTCCAAGATTATGAACCAACACCAATATTTTTTATCGATGCTTTGACACCAAATGTTATGAACCAACACCTTGAAAAAGATAAAAATTCAATGAATAACAATCCACTTCGAGGGGACAACCTCCGTTCACAATATATTCAATGTACAAGATGAGATAATCATGGATGATTTTAGGGGCTAAATTTTGCTCATGGGCCAATTTTCCATGGTTTTTTCCAAAAACTAGATTCGTTATTTTAAAAATTATTCGCCCAAATTCTATAGGATAAAATTATTTTACTTTAAAAATCGCCAAAATTTTATAAAAACTATATAAAATCCTTATAAATTTTATTATTTTTACAAAAATATCGCCAAATGTTTATAGTTGGCATATGAAGGATTAGTAAGATTCACCAAGGTTTCTACATTTTAACACAAATTTCCATCCTTAAAATCATCCCTAGAGATAATATGATCCTAAGACCACGTCTCATTGGTATATATATATATATATATAGATATAGATATATATAGATATATATAGATAGATAGATAGATAGATAGGAGACAAAGGGTACAATTATAATCGAAGGGTACAATGAAGGGTTAGCATGGGGCTCTCTCTAATATATATATATATATATATATATATATATATATATATATATATATATATATATAGGAGACAAAGGGTACAATTATAATCGAAGGGTACAATGAAGGGTTAGCGTGGGGCTCTCTCTAGGGATTAACACTTTATTCCTAGTTAACTTGACCTAGTGCTTGACACACATGTGAGGTGCACTTTCTCAACCAATGTCTCTTGTTACTAACAAATTATAAATCTCAACTAGTCAACTCCTAGTTCTATTTTATATAACATTAAGGAATTTACTCTCTAATCCTACAAATAATGCACTAGAACCTAGACTACTATTGGATTACTATCATAGAATAACAAGTCTAGTTAATTTTAGTTATGTTTCTTTTAATGGTTATCATTACTTAGAGGCTGCAAAAGTGAGAAAATATGATGTTAGCAAATGAAAAGATACAAAATAAAAAAACTTATAAATGGAAACACTGCTTTGAATTTTGAAAAAGATGCTTGAATTCAAAATCGTACCAAAAGTATGAAAACCAAATAGATCCTTTGCAAACCATAAATGCAATGCAATTTTTATAGAAGATTACTTGAAACTAGACTAAGAAAATTTATTTGTTTTTCATAATAAAATGGTTTTGCAAGGAATCTAATTTTTTCCTGTAAATGCAATAATTACCAAGTGCATCTAGTGATATAAGAGATTCCTAAATGAACCAAAGGAAATTAGTTTATAATTTTTTAATGTGTTATTCAATTCTTTGTTTTAATTAAAGATATAATTAAAATACCACTAAATTTTTATTTGCAAGGGTTTTAAACATGATCTTGAAAAGAATAAAAGAGACCCATATCCTCGTTAGACCTAAGAAACCCAAATCTCATTTTTTGTTCTATTTTTTCACTTACTAGGACATACCCATAACCTCAAGAGGGAAATAAGTGGGTATAAATGTGTACCAACTCTTTTTGACAAGAAAAATAGGTGGATGGGCATATCCTCAAGGAAATGAGTGGTGCACTCCAAAAAATTAAAAAAACACAAATCAAAATTGCAATTTTAGAATTGATGATTAACTAAAAGAACACTAAGGTACTCAACATAGATAAATAATCCAAACATATAATAAAAAAAATTCAAATTCCATATAACTAAAAATAGACATGTTAAAACTTGTAAAGAAACACAATTAAAAGGCCAAAAATCCAAGAAACCTAGTAGTTTTACCCATAGGGGATACACCCAATTGTTCCAAAAAGGAAACAACTGTGCGCCCATGTTCCCATGAACATAATGAAGGAAATACATAGATATGTTCCTTTATCCCTTATAGTAGTCACATTTGTGACCTATAAATGTGGAAAAATTTACCCAAAATTCCCTAAAAACTCAAAAAAATGGTTGATGATAAGTAAAGCAAGGAATAAGACATATCTAACTAAACAATTAAACTTATAAGGATGGAGATTGCATAGAGGAAACCCTAAAGGGGAGAACTCATAGAGTTATTCCTAGTGGAATTGTCATCTATGTCTGTTGTAGAAAATAATTCTTAGTGACTAGGGTCAGGTAAGTGACAAAGAAGACAAAAGAAACATTACCCAACTTTGGAGATTCAATTATTATGCCATAAATAATGGAAATGGATAGAGGTAATTTGTCCATAAAAAAGTATCGAATGATCCAAGATTCTTATGAAATCTATAGAGAGATGAAATACAACCTTCCTCAAATATTTTAAAACATTGAATATAAATGACAATATGATATGAAAAACGTATAAATAGTTGATCCCAATTAACATTGGGTGGTTAATTTCTCCTCAAATCATGTAATTAAAAATCAATACTAAAGATTTCAACATAATTTAGGGGGGTGATATGTCTTTATATAGTAATCAAAATGTGAAAAAAATAATTACAAAACAATACATGATCTATTGTTGACACCTTGTCACCAAAGTTTGGGTTCCTCTTACCTAGACAAGTTATAGACTCCATGTCCTCTTTAAACCTTTTACGATATGTGGATGGGAAAATCAAAGAGGATCTAGAATCAAACTCCAAGAAAGAGAGTAAATTCATTAAACAAGGGTTTTTGAAAAAGTGAATGGTTGTAAAATTCCAAGGGAGTCCATTCATGAAACCAGGGTTTTTGGAAAAGTGAATGTTGTAAAAATCCAGGGAAAATTATGGAGAAAATTCTCTAGCATGAGAGTACTATAATGGTAATACCATGCCCCTTTTCCAACCTTTGAAATCGATTTTTGTCATTAAGCATTGATAACTACATGTGGCTTGAAAGGAAGGTGGAAGTATAACGTAAAATTAAAAATTATTATACATTTTATATGAATCAAAGAGAAATCTTTAAATCCCTAAATATATTCTAGCAAAAAAGAGGACATTAAAAATAAGTTATAACCAGATAATAAAATAACATATATGCCACTTTTACCAAAATTGGATGATGTAGGTTTACAATCATAGTTATGAGATAATGAAAAAAATGTGAACATATTATCTTCCAAGATATTTTTCTTCCAAAATATGCATGTTATGAGCATCAACATCTATCTATAACTTGTTATGAGCATCAACATCTATCTATAACTTGTACACATATCTTCCTCGTATTTTCTTCCAAGATATTTTTCTTCCAAAATATAGATGTTATGAGCATCAACATCTATCTATAACGTGTACAAATATCTGCCTCACATTACCATTATTTAGGAATGGGGTAAGAACTAAAATATAGTTTTCTTACGAGATATGGATGTTATGAGCATCAACATCTATCTAAAACTTGCACAAATATCTGCGTCACAGTGCCATTATATAGGAATGGGGGTAAGAACTTTACCATAGGGAAACTATCTCATAACTTGTAACTTGCAGCAATATCTGCTTGACAATAGCACTATTTTGGAACGGGGATAAGAGCTTTACCATAGGGAATCTGTCTCATGTTCCAAACGCGGTCAAGAAATATTTAGTTTCAGATAAGATAATAAACTCGCTATGGTGCCCATGATTTCGGTACATATTTCTATTGGGTTGTTTTTAACAAATTATTATATTTTGTATTTTAGTGGCAATATAGACAAAATTATTTTTTCTATATACCAGCTTGTAACTACTATATATAATAATTTAATATATTTTTGTATATATAAATTTTAACTAAACAATTTTAATTTAAAGTTTTAATTAAATATATTTAATTGAGTGATTTTGACATTTTTAGTTTTAATTTATCTTTACCTAAATCAATAAGTTTATCAAATTTACATATATTTATTTGAAAATTTAGGATTTAAAATCAATAAGTTTATCAAATTTACATATATTTATTTGAAAATTTAGGATTTAAAATCAATAAGTTTATCAAATTTACATATATTTATTTGAAAATTTAGGATTTTTATAAACCATGATAGATAGGATTCATTTGATTTCGTATTTCTCTCTATGTTGGTTTCACATCTTCATGTACTGGGTTAACTTTAATTTGTTTGTGTTTTACATTGGTAAACCATTAATAATGTTCATTTTCACATTATTTTTGGTTTGAAAATATAATGCAAATATATTCTCAAATATATCTTGTTTATCATCATTATCATCATCAATAATGTTTCTTTTCATATTACTTTTGGTTTGAAAATATAATGCAAACATATTCTCGAATATATCTTGTTTAGCATCTAGACACATAATTTAATCTTAATAATGATTCTTAATTTTTAAGTTAATTGTTCACCTTTTTATGAATTTTATTGCGAATTGTTATTTGATAAGAACATAATTTTTCATCTAATTAAGTGTTGTTCTAAATTTTTTCTTTCTAATTTTTCTAAAAATCATCATTTACTTGAAACATTTCATTTTCCTTATTTTTCATTATTTTGTATTTTATTATTTTTATATTTTACAAAAATAATAAAATTAACTTTAATAAATATTATTTTGTTACATTTTATTTTTTCTCATATTGAAAATAAATTTTAAATAATATATTTTTCCTCATCTCCCTTAAAAAAGAAATAATAATGATTTATATTGGAAATTAGTTTCTCATGTAACATATAACATTATTATCAAATAATGAAATGCTCATACTTTTCTACCACTTCATATTTATATTTTATAAAAATATTGTGTTACAATTGTTGGTGAGAAGTTATAAGACCCTAGGTTCAAGTTATTTAACCACCAAAACTCTTAGACACTATTCCTTTAGACATCACCTGGATGCAAGTGAAGTCTCACCGAGGTATCTATTGGGGCTGCAGGAATCAAGTTTTTACAGGGATGAGGGGATGTGAGGCTATCAACATAAATATTAATACTTATTCACCCTGTGCACATTATATTTATTTATCATCCTCTTATCAATAAAATACCCTATGTATGGCTTCCACTAACTAATAATCATTACTTTTACCAAAACAATTGTGGAAAATTAACCCATCCACGATTTATTCAGTACCTTAAACCCTAGTGTGAAGAAACAGAGCAATATAGATCATGATGTGACCGATCCACTAAATCATTCATTATTATTGGGCATTGATCGTATGTTAAGGATATCTATACTAATCATGCATAAACATAACATTCATGAATAATCACATCAACAAACAAAGTAAACACATGATTTTAGTTTGGTTCATCAAATCCTTGAGCTACATCCACAACAATTGGCTTCTTATATTAGTCTTTGTGCAATAATCAAGTCATGTCCCCAGACTGCGCTTACAAAAGATACACCATATTATAATCCTCTAACTTGCCTAGTCGCTTTGTAGTGCAAGCCTCTCTCTACAGAATACTCTCTCTTCATAAATCATGAGCCACCTACTCTCTTCCTCTCAGTAGCCAACCCAATCTTCCCCAACCCTTTACATATTTATACATAGTATTAGGGATAAAAACCCTAATAAAAACTTATCCCCAAAAACCGTAATGGGTCATAATCGATTTTCCTACTTTAGCGTTGATCTATTTATTTCTCTTCTTTTGCATTGAACAACTACTTTTCCTTTATTTTGCATTAAAGTGTTGTGTTTCCCTCCTTTTGTGTTGAACTGCTTCTTTTCCCATCTTTTGCATTGAATTGCTCACCCTTTCCACACGCACTGATCCTACCTTTTACTCTTTCTTCTGCTATGGAGAAATTCCCAAAACTTAGTTACTCTCATCCAAAATGTTTGTCCAACAGGCCCCCAACACTCACTTGTGGCTCGTCTCAAGCCATTTAATCATTTTTCAACTTCTCCTTGAATTTAAAAAAATATATCCATTGTTGTATTGGTCTTGTCCTTGACCTTTGTTTCATTTGAAAAAAATGTTTCTACTAATTTTGTAGTGATATGAGTCTATCGTTTCTCTTCATCTTGTTTCACTACTTGTTTTATCATGTGTTTCACTTTGGATATTTCCTCTACAACTTGTAATTCTTCTTCTTGGAATGAATCTATCTGTTGCATGTAAGTTTTTTTCTCGTCCCTTAATTGGTTCATCTTAGTGTATAGATTCTTACCCTCTTTCATTGTCATCATCTACTCGGTTGGTGGAAAACTACTAATGGTTTCTTTAATCTTTTAAGCCTTCCCCTCTGTCATCTGAAGCTTATGTTTAGTACTTTGTAATTAAACATCCTCCGACAATTGATTCGATAATTTTGTGTTGTCTTCATATAACTTAGCACATTCATCTTCCAAAGTCCTAATACCTTCCATTGCAGTGCTTACTTTCTTCTCCCTTTGGTTTCTTTTTTCTGTAGGTGTGCTTGGTGTTGTTCGTGTTTCTAACTCAACAATTTTCATTCAGAATCCCTTGATGACTTCGTTGATCATCACTACTTGATATTCCATTGGATTATCCACCTCCATTGGTACCTTCAAAATCTCTTTGCAAACCTTTTCAAACCCTTGCTTCACATGTTCTGCCTTCTTTGCAGTTGCATACCTTTCTCATTCAACTATGTTGTAGTCAATGTGCATGCTGGAAATATTTGTGGTGGCCTTATCCAATTCATCAGATGTTTTGGTTGTGCACAATTTCACTTCTTACACTATGTTCACCTACAACCCTAAAACATTTCTCCTAGTATCTATGATAAGAATAATTCAAAGTGACTTAGTCTGTTTGTTTTCTCCTTCATTTCCATTGATGGGAACTCAATCATCCCTGGGGCCAACTGAATTGTTCGTCACTCCCACGTTACCTCTAATGGATGAGATATTATTGGTATTGTTTTCACTCAAATTGTTGTGCTTGTCGTTGGTCCTTCAGTTGCTTGTTTCACAATTGTCATCAGTCATTTCTTCCTATAACTTTCTATTCATTCCTTCTTGTCTCTCTACTGCACGTTGAAACATGTAGTCCATGATCTCCTTAAATTTCTCCCAAAACCTTTTGAATTTGTCTTTCGTCAGTTCCAGTGGAATCGTTTCTTTGTCCACTTTCTTCTTCTTCTAATGTTGCACTGATATGACCTGCTATGTCTCTACATATTTCCTCTTTTTTCTTGCATCGTTTCCTAGGCCTTGTACTTCTTCAATCTCAAGATCTTCCATTTCCATTTCTTGTTCATCCAATGGGACCTTCTAGTCTGGATTTGAGTCCTACATAATTAGTTCTATGTCCTCCTCAGTTATTTGGTACTTTATGTTGACCCATTCCTCTCTTGAGTATTTATTTTCCTATATGTACATATGATGGAGGTCCTCCATGGACCGCACGATCAATTTGTGAGTTTCTACAATATGTGGAAAAATCTATGGTGTATCTTGGATCCACTACCTAATCATCCCCTTATACAAATAGAATTCAATATTTTTGTCGATCTGTCTTCCTTTGTACACAGTGTACCACAATTTATGATACTTGATGGGTAAGCATGACTTTCCTCTCATACCTAGAAACTATTCATCCTCTGGTTCTTTCAACGTTGCTAATGTGATCAGAGGTAACAATAAGGAATAGTGAAATTACATACCTTTTTCATGTGCTTCTGCGCAGTCTATCAGGAACTTGTTCAACAAAAATGATTCCCAAATCATTGTTTCCCCTTCTACACACTTCTCTATTGTAGCTATCATTCTTGCGAGCACTTGGTATTTCCTTCATTTTCTCAATAATTTGCATGTCAATGCTTACATCGAAAATTGTACTATTGGATCACAAATACTTGGCACATCCAACTCCTGCACACCTTTAATTTTTTGGAATTTCTCCTTCATGGTATCTAACAGAGCCTTATCATGCTTTCTATCTGCGAACAACAATTTAGGATCTTCCCCCTGTGTCAGTAATCCCATGATCTGCGCAATTATATATGTCTATAGAAATTGGCTTGTCTAACAATAAGTAGGCACCATGAACACAACTTAATAACATCTTTATACATGCATTAATATCTTGGCTCCTGCCAAAGTGTGGGATGTCAAATAAATTCAATACGTTGGCTCGCTCCGACCCTCTATCCCATACATGCAGCTCATCTATGGGGAGGTATGTCTTTGCATCAATTTTAATCTCTAATAAGTGTCTCGACACAAGTACAGGGAACTTTGCTATATCTATGATGTCATGGTTGACATATTTCAGCTGCAACACCTTGCCACGCATATCCTTGTCAATGATTACCCTTGTTAGGATTTCAGGAAACACCAATTCATACCTGGCCTCCTTCTTTAACTTTTCTTGTTTGGCATCATCCTTCCTCGGTGGAATGTATCCCTTGGAAATGTCGGCTCTAATGAGGATGGTCCCATAGTATCCTCGAATTTTGGTAGTTTCATTTTTGTTCTAGTTTGACCTTTCTTTTGTTCCATTGTTTTTTCCTTTGGTAGTGCCATCTCTTCAATACTATTAACTACAAAAACTCTTTCACCTCTATGGAATTTCACTGACCTCTGTAACACTACTCTCATCTCTCTCTATTGACTTCAGAATCCCAAAGAAAAATAATGATGGCCTGACGACCCCTTAGTGGATTTTTTTCCCCCTTGACCATTGTCCATATTCCTTCATGCCTGAATTAAATGTCTAATCCACTAGTGTTATGCAATCAATGCCTTCTTTAACGCTGCATTAATTCCAAATATTTCACCAGATTTTTTCCTCGATCTGTCAATTTGTCACTTTCCATTTATGACTCCACATTTTCATGATGCCTTGTCATTACTACTTTTTACTTATCGTTTATTCTCTTTAATGCTTTAACTGTCTACCTACTTATTTTTTTGAGTATTTTCTCGAGCTTATTCGTTCATTCACTACACAATATTTTCTTCTCCATGCAATTCAAATTCTTTGTGCGATCCTTTATCAATGCATAACTCACTTATTTTGCATAGTTAGTATTTTTGTGTATGTATCATTATTCCCCTTCATTCCCATCTGCAACATTCTCTCAGTTAATTCTTATTTTGAACTATCTAAACTTCTTGACCCTTGATTAACACTTCAAGTTTGTATTTGTTTCCTTGACTTACTTTATTACTTTTTCCTCTTTTTCTTTTCTTTTTCTCTTTTATTTATTTATTTATTTTCTTTTTCTTATTCTTACTAGAATAAAATACTATGCTACATACTTTCCTATGCATATCATACTAGTGCACAGACAGTCGGTTGTCCCTATAATTTTTTAGTCGACTCCCATTCACTAGTTCCCCCAAGACTTCACCATTCAACTTTTTTACCTGCACAACACCTGCTTCTATCACATACTTGATCACATAAGGACCTAACCAATGCATCTTAAACTTCCTTGGGTGTTTCATGAACTTGTTGTCATATAATAACACTAAGTATCCCACTTGAAATTTTTTATGTTTAATAGTCCTATCATGTCATGATTTTTCTCTTTCCTTCTGGACTTGTTGATGGAATCCTGTGACAAATCAATATTCCTCAAGATGTAAAAATTATGACAATATTTCCTCTACTGCGCCTGTAATGTCCCCAGCCATCGACCCCTTTCAGGTAACGCTACCCAAACAACCTTAACTTTTCCTTCACTTCTCTGATATCATTTTGTAACACCCCCGACCACCCAGGTCAGGCCATGCTACTCATAGAAACAACAATTGTCATATGCATATAAATATAAACATAAACAGACAAGATATTCCATTCATACATAGATTAATGCGGAAATAAAAATAAAAGTATACATGCATTACTCACAGGAAAAACCCATAATATAACAACATATACAGGCACCATCCTTCCTTGGTGGAATGTATTCCCTTGGAAATGTCGGCTCTGATGAGGATGGTCACATAGTATCCTCGACTTTTGGTAGTTTCATTTTTGTTCTAGTTTGACCTTTCTTCTATTCCATTGTTGTTTCTTTTGGCAATGCCATCTATGCAATACTGTGACATCCTGCTCTGGTGCACTTACCAAACTTATTCTTTGAGGACACTTGCTCACAAGTGATCTAGATTTTTATGATGATGAAACTTTTCCTTCATTATGATGTGTTACGTTATATGACAGATGTTTCTACTATGTTGATGTAGACAGATGCTGCTGATTCGGTTTCTTTGAGTGTGCAGGGTTTCGGACCTTGAGGATGCAGAGGCATCGGTGGAACTTCCTTGGACTCCGGATTGAGTCAGGGAGTGGGCTATTTGAGTTGTTTCATTTACGATGATATTGTTTCGCTCGATGATATGCTATTGATTTTATGATATGTTGTTGACATAATCTGACATGATGGTTGATGATGCAGGCTGACGATAGCTTGCCGACCAGACTCACATATGGAGTAAAGGGGCCACACACGAGTTCCAGAGATATTGAGGGAGAGGTGTGGACAGCAGCCCTGCCACATCCTACTAGCACTCCCGTCGTGGCTCGAACTGTAGGTTAATGATTACCTAGTTCGAGAGGATCCACGATGCCATGAGGGCAGACTGCGACAGTCGCTCACGATGATTCTAAGGGGCACGCAATAAGGTGGGGGCCTTATTCCTTAGAGCTCTTAGTCTCCCACAAGATTCACCTGGTGGAGTGTTGACTCCAGGGGTTATAGAGTCTACCAATCTGTCAAGCCAGCGAGTGGCACCCTTGGAGCACGTGGTGCATCCTGAAGAGCACGTCGCGCAAAGATTTACACGTTAGCGAGTGGCACCCTTGGAGCACGTGGTGCGTCCTGAAGGGCACGTCGCACGACAGAAGCAATCAAGACGAGTGGCACCCTTGGAGCACGTAGTGCGTCCTGAAGGGCAGGTCGCTTTGAGGATGATGATGAGATAGCCTAGATGACCTTGAGACCTTAGCACCTAATAAAATCTTAAAACGACCCCCCCCTAATTAAATTGTCTCCCTGATCAAATCAAACCTAGATTAAAACATCTCTAAGATAAATTTGATTGGCCCTAAGAAAAGATCCTCCAAAAGTAAACCTAGGGCATAAACTAACACCCACCTAGGAGTTAATTAAAGTCTTCTAAAAAGGTAATGAGGGAGTTAATTTAAGTAAACCCGTGGCGTTTAAATTAAAAAGGAGACTTAAATTTTAAAGAGGGGAGTATTAAAAACTAGGATTTAAATAAATAAATAAATAATTAATAAAATAAAAATGTTGTCGATATATATATTGAAAAGAATTTTAAGCGCTTTTATCATTTGGGGGGTTTAACAAAAAAATAATAATAATAAATAATGAAAGAAAGAGAAAATAAAAAAATAAAATAAAATAAAAATAAGGAAACTTGGATATAGGAAACTTAAAAAAAAAAAATTGGAAAGTGGGAGACATAGGGTAAAAAGCAAAAGGGGAATCAACATTTAAGTAACTACTAAATTTCAGAAACATTATTTTAGGAAAGTAAATAAAAGCATGAGAGGAGATCTAGGAACCCTAGGAGAAATTTAAGGAGCGATTTTTGGGGGTGTGAGGGAATTTAGACTTTTAATTAATAAACATAAATTAATTATTGGAGAACCATAGGGATGAGTGACATTTGGATGGCGGAGATTGTTCAAGAGGATTTGTCATTAAAAATTAATTAATTACTAATCAGGAAGGTAGGTGGGTCTCTTTTGCCTATAAAAGAAAGGGAAAGGGAGGAAATAGGGGATGAACGGTTAGCGTAACGTTACGCTGCCGAATTGTGGTTTGACGGATTTTCTTGTGAGGAGTTGGGTGTAAGCTCAGCTTTGTTGGAGTGGTAGCTCGGTCGTTGAGGCGAGCTGAGACGCTAGAGTTATTTCTGGTTCTTGTGTGGCCCCTTTGCGGCTCGGGGGGCTAAGGGGGAAGTAGAGTACCCCTAGCGTTGGCTGGGAGGTACCGGTGAGCATTCAGCGATCGGCGAGTGGGTGCGGCAAGGAGCGCGGGACGCGGCACGGAGCGCGGGACGTCTTCAAAGGCGGGCGTAAAGCAACGGTATGGTTTAATTGGTTAAGTAGAAGGCATTTTACTTAGGCAAATTTGATGTTATTAAGGCTGATATCGTGAGATTGTTTTAGCTTCTTTTCATCCGGCAAACTTGGTTCTGTCGGATTGTCCACTGAAATTTGTTTTTAATCTCAGCATTGTTAAATTTCTCCCTACGTTATGAATGTAAATTTCTGTGTTGTGGGAAGTTCTTCGTCGGATGTCGGTCTCCTTCGAATTCAATAATATGACTATGTATCCACCGCCTAGGACTACTTGGGCGGATTCCTGTTCCCGGAGGGTTTAAGCGAATTCCTCCAAATCACTTTTTGCCATAAACTGTCATTCTGCCCTGAGTGGCCCGAAATTATAGCCTTCTGTAGCTTGATTTTCTGTGCCACCTTTATCATTTATGCATGTCGTCCTTCGAATTTATAGGCATCCATGCATTTCTGTGATAAAGATCGAGCATTTCTGTTGCAAGAATGTTCTGCCTTTTTACTTGAATTCCTGTCAAAAAAAAAAAACAATGGAATAAATTATGTGGCAAGATCTCGCCATTCTGTCCCTCCGTGAAGTGTCTTAAGTTTTTATGCGTTGGCCTAAATTAGCTTAACGAATTTAAACTTCTAGTTCTTGAAGTTAAAAATGCCAGAAGTTTCGCCTTAAATTTTGTTGCGTTCCAGTCATTGAGTAAAGAAATTGTATCATTTCAAGCTTTTGCATTCCTGTCTTGTAGTCGCTGCTAGTCTTTCTCAGTATGCCTAAAGAACATTGGAAGGAGTCAGCGATGCCCTTCGTATGTTCTACTGCCAATAAATTAATTATTCCAGGCAGTTGCGTCCTTCCCTTAATTCGCAGGTCATTCCTTGAGTTGTGCAATGTCAAGGGGCGAGATTAATTTCGCCCGGGGCATGGTTATCATTCGGTGGCCGGTGTTACCCTTTTAATTCCAGTCTGGTATTTAGAGGTGGGTCGTTGAACCATGGCCACTCCACAGGCATATTACGGTCTTTCAACCCAGCGTTCACTGTCTCAACTTTTCCCAGTATCCTCCATCCAGTTGCGCCCTCAGTTCGGCGAATCTCTCCCGTGAGCTAATGATCGATGCAGCTCATTGGCATTCTGTATGCAAGTCAAATTGCTTGGCCGTTGTTTTCTCCCCTGGGGTCTGCGTTTGCAGATTATATGCAAGCAAATCGCATTTTGTTGCACTCGGAACTTCATTTCTTTCCCTTTGCGTTTGGGGGTCTGTGTTCTCCCTAATTCGGGGTCTGCGTTGGTCATGCGTCGTTCAGAACGGGCAGGTATTGATAGCCGTATCTCGACAACCTTGTTGTTTCCCTGTGGCGCCTCTTTGTCGCTGACCATCCCCTCTGCTGCAGGGCAGCGATCCTGTAGGGGGCCGAAATCCTTGCCTCCATTCCATACATGGAAACACTGACCAACTCTTGCCACGGGTTGTTACTCCTAGATAACGTATTTATCGCCAGGTTGCCATTCTAACGGCAGTAGCACAGTAAGCTTTATTTCCACCCACAGTATGCCCATACGATGTCCATTTATGTATCGAACCTTAAGAATTGTTATCTTTGGCATTTTTCCTTATAGGTTTTTTGACATTCCATTATCAACCTTTTCAACATTGCCATATTTTTAATTTGGCTGTTTAATATATCGTTTTTAAATACTGATGCTATCCTTTAAATTATGATCAATAAAACAAAATATTGATGCTATCCCGTTTCATATTGTTGTTTAAATTATCGGTTTTAAATACTGACGCTATCCGTTAATTTATCATTTTCAAATACTGATGCTATCCTTTAATTGATCGTTTAATATTGTTGTTTAATTTATCGTTAATTTTGCGGTTTGATATATCGTTTTTAAATACTGATACGATCCTTTAAATTATCTGGTTCCTTTAAATTGTATTAAAACCTGTCTAAATAGTTAGGGTTAGTATTACATGTTGTCACCGTAGTTATATTGTGATTTCAAATTGAGGCCATATTGCCACCTTGATCGGGATGACATTTATACCTATGATGCTATTTTACCTTACCCTTGATTATTGTTACTTCATATCAAACATTCTTATTAACATTATTCAATAGAGTGTTTTAAAATGAGTCATTTTAATTATCGTTCTTTTAACTTTTGTCAAAATTTATATTTAAGGTTATTTAAGTATTGCCTTCTTTAAATTGATACCTAAAAAAGACCTTTAAATATTGTTATGGCCTTATAGATTGAAGATCCCACTCATGATGTCATTTAAACTTGATGAGGGATTATTTAATGCAGATGGTTTAAACATGAAGTCCCTTAAAACATAATGATTAGGATATTATTAAGACCGATGTCAATTTTATAATATGGATAGTTGCCACTGTCCTTTCAAATTCTATGGTATTATAAGATTGCCCTTTTTAAAATTATGATGTTCTACTGTTACTTCCAGTTATGATGACACTTATGAATGTGATGTTATTTGCATTATCATTAAGGTTTTATTTTTATGACATTGCACAGAAGGATCCTCATGTTGACATTAATTTTTTTTATCTTGTCAAGATCATTATAATTTGGGTAGTCGTAGCGTACATCAGGTATGGTAATCGTAGAATCATGGTTCAATAGGTGATATAGATGGAAGGCGTTAATATTTTATGAGAGGATTTTTGCAAAGTTTTATTGTGGTCAATAATATTTATGTGGCGCAATAGCTTGACTTACATACCTTAATTTCCTCCGAGTTAGAAGGTAGAGGTTGTTGATTCTTTTAAGAGATGTTGAATTGGGGTCCTGTGTCGGAGTCCTCTTGTCATGCGGCTACCATAAGGGGTGCATTGTTCGTCTTCATTATGATGTACTTGAATGTGGTCAGTTGGTTTCTTGGTCTGTTGCGTCGAGTGGGATGTAGACACCTCCATGTTCCTCAGAACAGTCGCCAGCCCTGAGAACTTAAATGGTTAAAGATGATGGGAAACTGGGCTTGAGCGTTGATTATGTGTCTTGGAGGTCCTAATGTAACACACCCACTACCATAATTTTAAAAACTTTGGGTTTAATCTCCCATACATGGGAAATCTCCCTAAACTTCGCATTAGCGAAATGCCAATCCCCGGTTCTATATCGGGATATCGCGACTCGGGAGTTCGCGATTCACGCGAACACAAATTACATACACAACAAAACCCCGATCCCCGATGGTCAACGGGTCAACACTTCCCTCTATCGGAGATTACCCTATCGGGAAATCAGCGCATGAAATGTCGTGGTTCACTTACATGGTGAATCCCCGAGCCCCGAACTCCGATATGTTTCCACCTGTACTCCACCGGCGATCGCGGTCCCACACGCCACGTCACTTCGGGATTTCGCGGATCGCGAATCCGCGATGCATGACTCTTTGACGTCGAGAACCCCGATTCTCCGAACGCCAAAACCCGATGCCACCTGTCCTCCACTCGGCTATCGGGAAATCGCGATTTGGGAAATCGCGGTTCCTGGTGCACAAGGTCACAGACCTTGCCAAACCTCGAATCCCGACTCCTCAGGATCCTTCGCCACGTGCCCCCATCCTGATCGACAGTTCAGATCGATTCAGGTAATCGCGACTCGCGATTTGACGAGGTGTAGAACTCTCACCTTATCAATCCCCGAACGCCGAAACCCCGAAGTCTGATGGACTTTGGTTCTCCACACCTGTACTCACGGGATTATCTCCCGCGCAACTCCTCCATGATTGGACAGTCCTCGGGATTTCACGAAACTTCACAGGGATTACAAGTCGTTGATTCTCTTCCTCTTGAGATCCTTTCGGGAAATCGCGGATCGCGGTTTCCTGTTGCACAATTTCCTTACCATCGAAACTCCAATGATCAAAACGCCGACGGCGCCCGATCTTTTGCCACCTGTCCCCGCAAATGGATGGCTATGATTGTACCGGGATTTTCCTACGGTGTTCCCGACTCTTTCTGAGTGCTTGACACGCGTCCTCCCTACTGCTCCGTAGTCCTCTGCTTATGGACTTGACAGCTGGCTCCCACTCATCAGGGTTTCGCGGTTTGCGACTCTGTATGGAAAGAGTTTCTTGCATTCGAAAACCCCGATATGCCGAACCCCAACTATGTTGGATCCACTGACACGCGTCCCTCAAATGATGGACGGTCCTAATTGTATCGGAGAATCGAGTATCACGATTTCCTTGTACACAAATCTCTTGTCTCCGGGAACCCCGATTCCCGATCTCCGACTCTTTGGGATCCTTTGCAATGTGTCCCTGCTGTTTGGACGGTTCAGATCCTATCGGGAGATCACGTATCACGATTTCAATGTGTAATGGCTCTATACTCCCAAAAACTCCGACTCTTCGGGATCCTGTGCCACGTGTCCCTTCTGTTGGACGGCTCAGATCCCTTCGAGAAATCGTGGATCGCGATTTCCTAATGCAAAGGTTCTACCCTCCCAAATCTCCAATGAGAGAAATCCCGATGCCTTCCAGGACGTTGACACGTGTCCTGCTGAGATCAACAGCTAGGATTCTTTCTCTGCACACTAGGGTTTAACTCCGGCGCATCTTCTCAGGATCTGACAGTCGTTGGGACTATGATCTAAGATCCAACGGTCCAGGTCATTTCCTCGCATGACTACCTCTACGCTTAACCCCTGCGCCGCTTCTCCGATCCAACGGCTGACGGGTAATTGAACCGAGATCTAACGGTCCAGAGTCCTTCTTTTGGGTCTTGGGGTTTACGATCCCAATCTCTCGTTGCTCACGAGGACAGAGGGCAAAGGGGCGAGGTATACAATGTCTGCGTTGCTTCCGTCAATCTAAGGGTCGTGAATGACTATGGT
>ML782539.1:607681-620573 GCA_009831015.1 Picea engelmannii | reverse complement strand
AGTTATAGTTAGTTTAAATTCATTTTTTATTTTTCTAGATTTTGTTTTATTCACAATTTTTAGGTTATTAATTTAGGTTTCTTTTTGTTTCACAGGTTTCTATTATCAAATATTTGATACGGATATGATCATGGCTTGATTTTCTTATCCAAATACGTTCAATATGATTGATCCAAAAATAATTTTGGATTGCTACAAATAATTTTATGAGCAACAACAGATAAAATTTGGAAAGGCGTCAAGATCAGACAAACGATTTTGCAGAACTGATTGCAGCCAAACCATGAGGAATTTGAAGAAACGGTTGAAAACCCAGAACCCAAATGGACCCATTTACCTTTAGAATAATGACTTTCCCAAAAAAATGCATGATTTGAGAGATATTGATGTCTTTTTATGAGGTAAATTTCAGGTGGCGAAAATTAATCGTGATGCCCATATTGTTCATTCATTGTATAAATATATGAGAAAGTTCAGAGCCATGAGGATCCAAGAATTGGAGAGGAGGATTTTTATCCTTTCTCTTTTGTATATTATATCTTTTGTAAACTTTTTATTTCTTTTCAAATGGAGTAATGGATGGCTGGAATCTTTGGGAGAATGAACGAGTATTTTCAAAGAAGAATATGGAATTCCAGGTTGCTTAATGGCTTTTGTCCTGTAAATAAAATGGTTTTATTTTCATTATAATATCTTCATAGTCTTTGAATAATTGATTATGCATTGATTTAAATAGATTTAGTATTTTTTATCAATACATGGTTAATTATTATCATTAATGTATTAATCTTTCCAATCTTTAAAGTCTATTATCCAAAACATTTCTTTCAGGACTACAAAATGGACAAGTGATTCCAAAAACTTAATAGAACGACATATATGCATTTTGGCTTTAGGATTTTGTTTTTAATGTTGTTATTTATGTTTTTTTAATCCTGTTACATGTGCAAGTATGATATCTTTAGATTAAATGATCTGTGAACTGTATGAAGTTTATATTATAAATACCATCTATCATTTGATTCATCAAAATACAAATGCTGTGATTATATGTTCAATTTAAATAATGGGATTTATCTTTGAGTTTTAAATTGAATGATAAAGTGCATAGATTGCTTCCAGATTTATCTTGCCGTAATCATGTATAATTATGAGATCACAGATTTATGTTTGTGTTTCATTTTCTGTCATTAAAACCTAAGTTGCCAATACATGTTTTGAATTTATTTAGAATAGTCATAAGGCTCATTGCAGTTTCTCTCTTGGACATGGCAGTTGGATGTTCACCACTTATGCAGATGCTTGGATACACCTCACTAATTCATTGACATGATAGCTTCTTTGTATTTTTCTGTCATTTACATATCATTGAAACTAGAATGTATGGTTCATCTTTGACTATCCACATGTTCATGTTTCATTAACTTTTTTTGCAAGATTCTTTAAATTTATAAAAGAAAAACAATAAATGTTTTTATGTGTTTTCTTTATCTGCTTCCTAGAAGAAATCATTTTTCACATCGATTTTTGTAAGTTTCGATTAAAACTTGCATCTTGTAAATCATGTAAATAAACGAGACTTGTATATCTTCTGCTTAAATACAACATTTGAACATATGTACATATATATAGTGTGTTTAGTAATTAGTTAGTTATTTCATCTTTTTATTTATTTTATTTGTTTCTTCTAGGACTTTTAGATTGGCCAACAGAGCCATTAAACCCGTCAGAATGAGTTATACCAAATGGCTTGGGTTATTTAGACAACCCCGGACCAGACTCGCTCTTCCAGTTGACGGACGGTCAATTTCGCCCGTCAACACTACCCAAAAGGAGTTGTTGCAGATTGAGTACATTGGTTGGATTGTAGAATGGCCAAGTTGAACTTGGATGGAAAGTATTCAGACCAAGGAACAATAGTGAAGATGAGCAAAATGGGAGCACGAAAGTAAGCAAGGATATGAAGGAATTCAAAGACAACCAACTACAACATAAATAAATAAACAAGTGAATTGAAAAAGAAATCCACTAGAATGCATGATGCATATAATGAAGTTAAAATGCATATGCATTAGTAGGCATGATGACAAATGCTTGGTGCATATGGATGTGTAATTTTGCATATGCACGTGTTTGGATATGCATATAACATGCTTGTTAAATTAGAATAGTCTATTATTATGGAATAATGATGTTCTAGAAATTGATTATGACTAATGATGGATTATGTATTCAAGAAAAATGATATATCATGGTTAAAGATGTGGATGTTGTTATTGTTGATTATGACTTACATCCATGTGAAGACCCACGATGGTGGTAGGAATGGTGATAAAAATGATGAAGGAGGAAGTCTGTGAGCATCTACAAATATCAGTTGATCAGATAGAAACAAGTAGGATGATAACAACCATGTAGGTATGCATTTAGTTTATTTTTGTCCATACATGTTGAAGGGAATTGAGCTAAAAATTCTCTCAGATAATTTTTCAATATTTAAATTGATATGTAATGTCCAAAGTCCTGGAGCATGTAAATGTTTTTTATGCTAGAATGCATTTAGATAAAATGTTAGTTTCATATTGTGTTATGATTGGTTATGGGATCATAACCAGGTCAAGTCAGAAGAAATACTCTTGATATAAAAATAAATATCTATGGATTTATTCATGTGTGAGACCATAATATCATTGGTTATGGAAGGGTTATAGCTCTATGTGAGTGATCAATGGTATCTATTGTATAGATAATGTTTGGACTACAACCTCTTTGCTGACACTGAAGAGCACTTCATAAATATATTCTTGGTGTTGTGTTTGGGTTGAAAAGAAAGGTATCCAAATAGTTAGGAAAGAAGTAGGAAGTTGTGGATGAAGTGTTGAGGCATTGCCCAGACCTTCCAACTCACCTTGGTGAATGCATGGCATATTTATGTTGTTACTATGTAGTCAATGCATGGATGCATTTTGTAGTTGTGGCCATGGGTATTTGCACATCGATTGTTATTTTATTTAGTAATTAATTGTTGCATTATTAAAAGCATGTGGTGCTGAAAATACATAAGGATGAATAACTGCTTTATATTTAATATGAATACTATTTGAAAGTGATTGGATTTTTGTTTGTTACAATTTTGAGATCACGTTTTGGAACTATTAAAATGTTACAAGTGGTATTACAAGAATTATTGAATGCATTTTGGTGAATGCATGTATATATTATATAAAATAAAAATGATTATGATAACAACTGAAATGATGTGAATATTTATAACTCGTGAAGTTGAAAACACTTCAGGAGCTATTAGATAATGCAACAAGAAAGTTGAAGGTTAAAGTAGTTACGTAATGATAAATTATGGCAAATCTCTATCACTGTCAGGGGAACAAAGTGATAGGAATATTGATGGATAGAATAAATAAAATATTGGCTGATAATACATGTGTAAAGAATGATGGGTTCATTATAGTTAATAGTTGGACTAATGTAAGTGATTGAATTATTGTTGAAAGCAATTCTAAGATCACTTTGTGAATTTTTGTAATTGTTGTCAGGAAAAAAAATAAAAAATAATATATATATATATATATATATCTTGTACATGATATATTGACAATTGTTTGGATGAATGTAAATTGAGGGAATTGTCGATAGAATGGTCTTGGATATGGAAGGGATGTAAGCCCATAAGGAAGACTCATATCTACAGTTGCAGAGACAAACATTATGAGCAAGAAGCTCATGTTTGGAAATATTGTTTTCCTATATAAAACAGATTTGAGAAATTAATAGTTATAAATTGTTACATGATTATGATAAAAATTGGTTAGGTTGATTGAAGGCTGAGAAAATTGCAGGAATAATGGTATTGGGTATGGCATTGTTTTAATCCATAATAAATATTGATGACAACAATTGTAAGAAGCAAACAAATTATGTGTTGGAAGCTCATACTTGGAAACTCTGTTTTCCTATATAAAACATATTTGCAATTTATGATTGAAATTTTTATAACAATATCTCATGATGACTATATTTTTATAATACATATGAGATGTTGTCTATTGAAGTTGGAATCTCACGGAAAAATAACAACAGAAGGAAATCAAGCTCAATGATGAAGGGATGGAATGAAAAAGTCCAGTGGACTTGTTGCAGCTAGAGTTCCTGAATCCACAACTCTAAAACTTCCTATATGAGTGCATTGGAGCCCTTGAAAGAAGTGGAACAACCTGAGGGACTACATGACAGAGAAAGGGGTTCATTTCTTTGGGTTGTACAGGCCTAAGATTGGAGATCTTGTTGGTTGGAACTCCTGCCAGAAATATAATTTATGAATATCATTATACATGTTTTGGGTCGAAATGGCTATGTATACATGTTTAATTTTAGGCCAGAGTGCCTATGTATATAAGATTTAGTTGGATTTCATGTGTGGATTAATGCCAAAGAGCCTATATTTGTAATGTTAATAACATTGGAATAGTGTTGTGCACTGACGACAGTGCCAAAATAAGGGGAGGGGGATGTAACACCCTATTTTTAACCCTTATGAACTAGAATGTATTATGTAATTATAACTTAGGCTAGTGAGACGGTAAAGTTGAAAAGGGGCCAGAGTGCCTAGGAAATGTAATACTTCATATACATTAATAAAATACACCGCTGGCTACAAGACAAACAAGGACAAAAGAGATAGGGGGCTATGATTCCACGAGAGAGGGGGCTTAAGGGGATAAGTATTTATTTTATATTTTATTTACCCATAATTTATTTTATGGAGAAAAGTGGGTACATGAGCTTATTGGGGAAGGCCATGTGGTTCTTTATTTCCAAGTAATTATATAAACCCATATTTGGTGGTTCAAGGGTTGGTTATTCTACACTCACTCACTCATTGTTCATTGTTCACACCTTTCATTTTGTTCTCTCTCCACTCATTCTTTCACCCACTCATCTTTCCTCATTCCTGTTTTGGATTGGGAAAGGAAAACGAATTATTGGAGAGGAGCCATGGTTTTGTTTGTTGTAAAGTCTGCTAGTGTATTCTAGTCATGAATTAATGCCTACATATCTGAGATGCTTTAGCCTATATTTATTTTTTCTCACAGTTGTGAATCCTTAGAGTCCCAACATGGATATTCTTGACCAGATGCATTGGAGCCCTGGAAGGAGATGGACATCTTGAGGGACTGCGTGGAAGAGAAAGGGGTCTGTCAGGATGCTAAATTGAAGATTTAAATGACCTGAAACACTAAATTGTCAAACCAGGGTTGGTAAACTTTGAGCTGCTACACTGTATGTGCGGGTAAGGCTCTAATCTCTATCTGAATGCTATCCTTAGAAGAAAACACAAACTCACTCTGAGAACTTGAATCTTAATGACTATCTTGAAACTTAGCATTTCCTATTTATGTCATCAACAGAAAAAGTATTTCCTAAAATGCATTTAATCTGAACATTACAAATGAATCTAAATCTGTCTACAGGAAAACAAAGATATATCCTACTTACCCTACTGGTACCGGAATCTTCCTCTAATTTAACTGCAATCTAACTATCCTAACTAAGCAGGGAAACTAACTATCTGACAAAGCAAAGTAACTAACTGTCCTAACCAAAACAGAGTATATTCAAGCTCGTATTCATTTTAATCTTCGTTCAAATTGGAAACTGGGAACAGAGCTATTCTAATTCACGCTTCAAATCCTACAGGAATCAACCATGCTTCAATACTCATCACATAGTAGATATTTAACAAGCTGGAAACGATACAGTTGAAGAGTAATTAGTCAATATTCTGAACAGTTAATTCCAAGACTCAATAGACTAACATGCAGGCTATTACTACGCTACTGAAATGGTCTAAATTTAATGCAAGAACAACAACGACTTGCACCTGTTTGGCGGGCCCAACCAAAAGGTACAAACGCTGAAGGAAAGAACCAGAACTAACTATAGCATTATATGAAAACATTGTATAATATTTACGCTCCATTAACTCAGAAGAGAATACTTCAAATCAGATGCCAGTCGAATAACATAACGCAACAGCAGTCTGTATTCAAACATATGTGTTCACGATATAACATAACATAACCCAACCGTCTATTAGGAGTGATCCCCTGGTTATATATATATCATCCTCTATAACAGTCTAAGCAAAAATACGTAAAGACAAACGGATCCCCCGATCCAAAAATAGCTTGGAATCAAGTTTAAAACGGTCTTCACATCTTCGTGACACGTAGTGTCACGAAGTCTGAACGATGAAAAATTAACGACTCAGTTTTATCACTATGCCTTCAATCATCCTATGAGCGATGACTCCATATGTCATGTGAATCTCTCTGTCTCCCATTCTGACCATAACGCACAGATCTTGAGCGGCTTCATTGGTATCTCCACGGGGTACGAGCTGGTACCTGGTACTGGCAAATCCTGTTCCAAAAATAGAAGTGGTACCTAACCCAAGAGACATTAGTTTCCATATCAATTTAAAGCATCAAAATGCATAAGAATAGCTTGAAACGTAAGGATACCTTAAGTAGCCCCATTGAATGGTAGGGAGATGTCAATTATGTCAAAACAAGGCCAAAAGGGGTGGTACTGGGTATAGAGATGGAGGTCTTTGTGATATAGTATAGGCAAAAACATGATCAAAACTGGAGACCAACAAGCCCCCAAACTGAAGTCTTTGCCTGTCCTCAGGCAACAAAAAACCAAAGACTGGTAGCAATCAGAGGGTTGCAGCGGCTGCAACCAACATTTGTAGCCTCTCCTGTTTCTTCAGATTCCTAACTTCTTTCTTGAGGACTCTGTTGATTATAACATGCTTTCTGGCAGTCCTCTGAAGTTGCCTGTTCCTTTTGAAAATATCCTTATTCCTCTGCTTTAACCTTTCAATTTTGGACAAGAGGTGAGTTACCCTGAGTTTCATGAGTTCATTCTCAGTTTTAATATGTCTATCCAATACAATGTACTCATGCAACTTCTCCCTCAATCTGTTATTCTTGCTTTCTAGTTTTTCCACCATTGGTTTTAAGGATCAACTGGAGGAAATCTCGCAGTGGGTTTCAAATGTTTTCTCTTGTTCTGGCTGTGCTTGAGGGCTAGACGCACGAGTAAACTTGTCTGGGCTTTGAGCAGGGGTGTGAACTCTATCGGAATCATGATTTGGACTGAGTTCAGGAGTGAACTCATCTGGGTTGCATTCATAAGTGTCAACTGGATCAAAATTATGATCTGGACTGAGTTCAGGAGTGAACTCATTTGGGCTTCGTTCATAGGTGTCAACTAGACTAGGTCCAGGAGTGGACTCTCTTTGCATATGAACAGGGGTACCGATTGGTACTTGAATTGAATCATTCTACACAATTCCTTTGGGCATAGCAGCCTGCCGATTCGTTTTACGGTTTTTTTGAATGAGTTGGGACAGAGTCCAGGTCATTTCAGAGGGCTCTGGATCCTCTTCGTGACCATCCATACTTTCCAATCTCTCATGTGGTGGGTAACTGGGCACCGAGTTGTCCATTCCTGACAATATGCTTTTGCATTTTCTTTTCGGATTCCTCCTAGGCCTGTCAGTCGACTCTGCCAGCTTCTCCACGTCAATTATGTTCTCGACAGCTAGGGGAGGACTCGGGATTTCAATGTTTACCTCTATAGGTGTGGTGTCCTTCACGGTTTCAATATTGGTTTCTACTTCGTCATCCATTGGAGGTTCGGGATCAGGGTTCCCAGTACAGTCTTTAGTCAGGGTTTTGACCCTCTTTTTTCTGGAGTTCAACTTTTTGTGTGGGGGAACAGGCTTCACACTCTTATCTTTAGACTGGGCACCGGCGAGGGTTTTTACAGTGAATAGATACCAAGTCTCTTGCTTCTTTGACAGTGCAGTTTTAATCAATATTTTAACTAAACCAAAGTGGAATAGACTTCCTCGAAACTCATTATCCCTTTGGACCTGTTCGGCCATCCTTTTTAGACTTTTTAACAAAAAGAAGGGTATGTTCAGCAAGGTACCTGTGAAGTGCAACAGGAGTCGAGCATGGCAGGGGAATATGATGGTATATCGACCCTCACACATGAGGTAACGCTGGAGGATGGCCAACAATTGAGCCCACTGTGGTTCCATCCAAGACCGCGATGTTCCCTCGGACCATTGTGTTTCCCGGTACTGAGGTTTCAACAACTGCGTACAGAGCTTTTTATCAACCGGCTGCCCCTTTGTCCATCTCTGGCCTGTGGTGGGAAATTGAATTGCCTCTAAAATGAACTTCTCCGTGACCTCGAATTCGAGATAGCCCACTTTGGTGAACCCGCCCTCAAAATGCAGAGCAAACTGGAGCGTGATTGCATCGTTATATCCATCGAACTTCTTCAAAAACGGCTCCCACCCCGCTTGCTTAAAAATATCTCTGGTTGCCTCATATTCCGTAAGAGCTTCTAGATCTGCGTACGTCTCTGGTTCATGGCGATTTGCGACCATGGCTCCACTGGGTATCACAGGGGAAGTCTATAGGTGGCAACGAAGATTGGATGAGGGCGACAAAGGGAGAGAATGTGATGGAGAATGGAGTCGGGAAGAGAAATTAGATACGAATATTTGAATTATCGTGGAGATAGATAGAGTGTCGGAAAATGATGAAGGTCGTACAAGGGTGTAGAGTTATCATATCCGAGTCAAATCGAACTCAGTTCCGGGAATGTGGTGCATTTTTATGATAAGAAATGTCATGGTAGGTTAGTTTATTAGGTACAGGTCATGGAAATGATGGAACGTTATGGTGTAATCAAGGAACCCTTAGTTCAAACTTATTAGTATGCAAATTAATACAATAAATCAACACGAACTAAACACACCTGAGTTAAATTACCTATCCCCATTGTTATGCAAGTCTTGCTGTAGAATTGTCTTTTGAAGTTAAGTCTGGGTTTGAAGGGCGCGAAAATTGTAGCTACTCTAGTCTTTCTGATGAACCTGTAACTGATGAACTCTGTGCTGGTACTGACTGGTACTAATGGAACACTCAGGAATCTGCAGAAGAATTTGAACAAATAATACCGTTCTGAGAAAAACTTCCTGTGTATAACAACAGATTATCTGAGGATGACCCCTGAACCTGGCTTTTGTTCTGTCCTGAAAAAGTTCAACTGAAATCATGTCTTCAACAGCTTCAAAGCTTCACCCATGGTACAAGTCTGATTTGTGTGAATAGATGTTCTGGAGTCGAACACAAACAGAAATCATCAGATTACCAGCCATTAATGAATGTTGTTAACCGATGCGAGATGACCCACCTGTGATGTCAATGGGCCTCAAGGTACCTATAGCACATCCTAGCAGGTACGAATAGAGGTGCTGGTGTCGATTCACCTGTAGGATCTATCAACCAAGAGACATTGGTGTATTCCCATGGCTGTTAGCAAAGACATCTGTCATTGAGGCATGCAGAGTCCAGGGTGCTAAATAATCTCTAACCTCTGCTCCAGATAAGGTGATGATTTTGATGGAGTGAGATTTGTTGAAAGGTGGATCTTGACGTAATCCACATCATTCAACACAAGTGCAGATAGGAATTTTGCAGACATAATTTTTTTTTGTGCAGTAATCACCTGCTTGTGGATTTTATGAGCCCAAGCTAGTTCATGCTCATTTCTTCCTCATATTTGGAGAGTCTGAGGAAATTCCAAAAGAAGACTCTAAGGGGGTTTCTTTCCCATAATAATTCACCAGGTCTGGTAAAGAATAATCCTTCCTGATAAATGCCCCTTTCATATTTTAATGAGCAAACAAAGGGAGCAAACAAGCTTGAATTTATTTGTTTCAAAACAAGTTAGTCATATTGATAAGAAAATCCCATGAAATAAAATAGTCTTACCTTCTTACCTGTTGTGAGTTCAGTTCTGCACTTGTTTTGAGAAGCCTGTAAAACTGAAAACAAAACATCAACACATCCAAGAGAAAGAAGAAAACAAATGTTTTTTTCTTTTTATATTATTTGATTTTTTTTTATTTTTTTTTTCTGCTAAAAATCTATTATTTACAGAGTTTTTAAAACAGTATGAATGATCAAAGATCAGCAGGAGGAGAAGACTCTTCTCCTACTATCTTTAGTTCGGTTTGCTTGGCCACTTCCTGTAAGAAATCATCTTTTGACAAAGGCTTGTTGTACACTTTCAATCGATGTCCATTCACTACAAAGGAGTGCTGAGAGTCATCTATGGTTTTAATCCTGACAGAACCGTTATCAAAAATAGTTTCTACTTCATAAGGTCCCAACCATCTTGTTGTAAGTTTCCCTTTGAAAGTTTTGTATTTGGAATCGAAAAGTAGTGCCCAATCGCCTGGTTGGAAATGTTTTTTCTTGATGTACTTGTCATTCCATTTTCTGCGTTGGCTTTGCACAAGCATAGTCCTTTGAAGAGCATCCTGCCTCATCTCTCCCAATTCATTAAGTTGCATGACTCTCTATTTCTGTGCTTCACTCAAATCCAACCCCAATTCTGCTGCTAGGCGGAATGTATGGATCTGAAATTCTATGGGTAGGAGAATTTTCTTACCAAATACCAATTCGTAAGGAGTATGGCCAGTGGTATTCCTCCATGTAGTCTTGTATGCCCATAAAACCTCTAGAAGTCTATCTACCCAATCTCTATGATGTAAGTGTATGGTCTTGGTCAGGATGGCCTCTAGAACTTTATTTGTAGATTCCACTTGCCCATTGGCTTGTGGATGGTATGGAGAGGACTTACAGTGTTTGATCCCATATTTGTCAGTGAGTTCTTTCATCAATTTGGAAGTAAATTGAGCACCTTGGTCTGTGACAATCTCTCGTGGAACACCGAAGCGGGTGAATATCTCTTCGTACATAAACTCAATCACTGATTTCTCAGTTGCTTGATATAGGGCTTTCGCCTCTACCCACTTGGTCACAAAATCTGTGCACACCAAGATATACTTCTTCTTTCTTGACATTCGATAAATTGGCCCTACAAAATCTAGTGCCCATTTATCGAATGGTTCAATTACAACTTGTGGTTGTAAGGGCATCTCATCTGCTGCAGTGGGCCTTCCCATCCTTTGACAACTGTCACAATTTCTTACATATTTTGTTGCATCCTTGAACAGTGTCGGCCAATAGTATCCCGATTGCAAAACTTTGTATGCTGTTCTTTTGTTAGAGAAATGTCCTCCACATGGCCCATCATGACAGGCCTGTAAGATCTCGGGAATTTCACCTTCCCGGACACATCTCCTAATAATCATGTCAGGACTTGTATAGAAGAGATCACTTCACACCCAAGAATAGTAAGCACTCTGTTGGATAATTATTTTCCTTTGTGGAGGTGATAAGTGAGTTGGTAATCTTCCTGTAGCTAAGTAATTCGCTGTATCTGCAAACCAAGGGGTCTTGGCAGCTACTGCAAACAAATGTTCATCAGGGAAGTTATCATTCACTGGAATATCGATACTATCCTGGTGTTATCACTGAAATTTCGTCTGCACATGGCGACAAGAACTCCGCATCATCAAAACAACAATGAAGTCATTCATGGCACTGAATTAATTTCACAGCACTCTAGAAGGGCCAAAAACTATACAAAGTAACCAAAAATTGAAGGCGCTTTACAGCAGTGTGGTGCGCGCGCGCATGCGCAGGACAAAAACGTGTTATTCGCGCATGCGTGCTCGACACGCGACTGTCAATACAGAAACCCGCGCATCTGCTAAAACGACGCATTAATTGAATAGGTCAGCCTCCCAACCGCTTATGGACCGGCTCCTAATTTGATTTGACCCTCAAATCAGAGCCGGATCCACAAAGTCGGAGAGTTAATGACCTAAAGAAACCCTAAAAGGGTCCCTGTTCACACTTTGAGAAGGTTGCGTGACCGCCCGAGGAGCTGCTATAAAAAGCCGTGAGGATACACTGTTTTGGCAAGGAATTCTAAGCACTGTTATGCTGTTCAGATGGTTTAAGGGCTCATCCTTTAAACAACAACCCATCAGCTGCATCACCGAGAGTTCTTTCATTGCTATGCTCATTTCTTCTCATTCGTAAGGAAAGAAAACTATGTGAGGGCCCCGAAGAGCCTTCCGTTGGAGGGAGAAGGAACCTCTGGTCTCTTCCTTCAGCGTGCTCCGGTTTCATCAATACACCTACCTGAAACCATTGGTGACACCTGTGTTTTGTGTTTGATGTTTGTTGTTTCTTTTCACAGTTTTATTTGTTTTCAGTTGATATTAGATTGTAGTTCGTTTTGTTTCTCTAACCCTATGCTCCACAGCTGTTCTGCCCTGCTAGACCCAACAGGGTATGCAAGTGCTCTCTATTTGCTCACCTGGTGACCATTTGAACGCGAATAGACTGGCGACTCCACTGGGGAATTAGGTATCAAATCCTCCCTCATTTGGGTTTATTTTGCTTTCCTTTTGGTTTTATTAACTTGTAGGGACACAAACCGGCCTCTGCCGACCCGCTAACCAGTCGATTCACAAGAGAATCGAGAGAAATCCATCCGGAGTTTCTTTCTTGGTAACTTATCACAAGCACGCGAGTATTCCACCCCACAGACGCGCACATGCGCTTTGGTTCTTAATACGGTCTGTGCGCAGGCGCCACACGTGCATCTGTCTATACTAAAGGCCGCGCCTTTGAACTAAATTTTTCATTGTAAGGTTTTAGATGTGGGGAAAGTCATTTTCCTTCTCAAGAATGATGTTATGCATGCTCTAAATACTGCAACACTTAGACCCCTCAACTTATAAAGGGGATAGTCAAACAAACATAGGCACTTAGGTGGATAAAAATCATTTTTCCCTTATTTGCTTTTCGCCACGTGGATGGCTCGCTTTGATTTATAATCTAAGTTGAACATCAAATTGTAA
>ML782539.1:542951-557104 GCA_009831015.1 Picea engelmannii | reverse complement strand
TAAATCATGAAAGTGAGTAAGATCCAAACCATTCGGATGCCACCTCACCATAGAAGCTTCTCCTTCTAGAAGATTCGCGAAAACGCTCATTTTTCCCACGTGCTGGAATGTTCGCACCCTAGCTATATAGAAACCTGCGAACTATTCACACCCTGGCTATAGTGCAACCTGCGAGAATTGGCCATTCTCGCACCCTGCCTATATAGCAACCTGCGAACATCCTTTTTTATAAGGTTTTTACATAGGAAAATGCAACTTCTTTTCTCAGGAAAAGTTCTTCTCCCTTCCCTCTTTAGGAACTCAGGCCACTGTGACCCCTCTGAAGGCAAAAGATAGGTTTACATCATTAACGATCATAGGGATGACGAAAATAATGTGTAACACACCCTTGTCTCAAGCATCTCTTAACCTTCATAGTTGATATAAAACGTAATGACACTTTTCTCCATACACCCTGGATCTCTACTGGCCTTCCCTCATCGTCGACACAAAACACCCTCTTTGCGAAACAATCTACCAAAGCTTGGTGAGATGCTAACCAATCCATTCCAATGATTAGGTCATATGCCCCGAGAGCAGTGATGTATACCTTCAACCTGGTAATACACACTCCCAGGTCTACTATGCAATTATCAACACTAGGTCCTACCGCTTGTTTTTCCCCCGAAGCCATCTCGACTTGTTTAAAGTCATCATGCTCGTAGGATGCCAACCCACTCTTTTCTAATGCAGATGGTGAAATGAAACTATCTATAGCACCAAAATCAAATTAAATCTTAACATTGATATGATTTAGCATACCTGATGACTCCACCACCTTGGATTGATGTTCGTCCTGGTGATTATTAACCGCTGATTAAATCTGGTGTCTTCTACTTTCTCTCCGCATCGGTGCCTTTCCTTCTCTATGCATGAACCGTGATTGTAAATCTGGGCAGTCATGCTGGTAATGGGGTCCTCCGCACCCCCAACAAGTAACACAAGATTGAACCTGTGCACTATTATGTGACTGTCTCTGAAATGAGTTCCTTCCCCTGGAACCCCTTCCCCTACTAGTTGTTCCCGGACATGGCCATGGACCTGTCTGTGTCATTGGTGATGAACAAGATGATGCACTCGCTGCCATTGAAATCCCTGTGGCTACAATCCTTGGCACAACTCTGTTACCATATGGCGGTGGCCTTGAGCCCCCTCTCCTGGGAAATGTCCTAGGGGGATTCCCGATGAATCCAGGATGATGCGGAAATGTCGGTCTTGTACCCCTGGTTAAGTTCATCTGTTCCTCCGCATAATGCTCATTTTCCACATCTTCCGCTACCAAAGATAGTTTCAACATCCACACCATAGCTCTTATCTTAGGTTTCAATCCATAGACAAAGCACTCTACTTGTCATTGGTCATTATCCATATACGAAACATATTTGACCAGTTCCATAAATCGGATCTCATATTATTCTATAGTTCTGTTTCCCTATACTAAGGCATGAAACCTCATAGTACGCTGGCAAATATTTCATTTGGAACCTCTCCTCGAAAAGTTCCCAAGATATTGTGTCTAGGGTAAGGTGCAGTTGTCTTTCTAGGTTGCCCCACTAGTTCAAGGCGCTATCTCTTAACTGAAAAATTGTGATCTTCACCTTTGAGTTGGACACATAGTCCCTTAAGGAAAAACACCTTGTCATGCCTTCCAACCATGCTTCTGCACGTTCATTGGCGCGACCCCCAACAAACTTCGAAAGTTTGATCTTCTGCAATTCTCGCGTGATGTCTTTGGGTGGAGGTACTCCCCCTGAATCCCTTGACGCTTCTGGATTACCTGTTCCATATGGTGGGGGTTCCACTTTGATCCCTGCTAGTTGTTGCCCCTTTAAAGTCTCATTTATGGCCTCCAACGAGTGCAGTATGAGAGCTAGTTCATGCGATGGTGGTGGCGGCGCTAGTGGTGTTGGAAGTGCCTATGACGACGCTCCTTTACCTCGACTCCCTTGAGTCCTAACCATCCTGTATTATTTAACCTGCATCAACCAAATCTGTCAGGGTGAGTTCAAGGATGTTTCAAATTCGTGCTACTCAAACTAGAAACAGGGTTAGGCATAAGTTTTTATTTACTTTTCTGTAAACAGACGTTACTCTCTTTAGGGGGTTGGCTGGGTTAGGATTAGGATTAGGATTAAGAATCTAAGATTGATTTCTTCACCTAAGAAAACTATTGACTCCCTTTCCCAGTAGCTACGCTAGCCTTGCACCATACTTGCTAATTCCTCTTGATTACTCTCCTAGTGCATATGTCACCTCCTTCTCGCTTGTCCTAGTTGAAGTCCTTTAAACTTTTCTCTTGCATATAATTATCCTTCGATGCTTGACTCGTGAGATTCCATAGGCACGTTGTATATATGCATTGAATTTCATGTCTCGGTGGCTGCAGGTGCGAGTCTTTAAGGATTGTAGAGTGGCTTTCGGAATTGGAACTTAGCGCTTGTGCGCTGTGGTTATGTATTTCTTCTTGACTTGTGGTCGTATGATGTAGTGACCCTGAGGTGATGCATTGAATCTTAGTGTTTGACTTTGACTAGTGGAATGGAGTGGAGGGACTTGGCACTTGGCTCGATGAGTTGTGTGTACAGTCTTGTGAGCTTGGTGCTTGGATAATCATAGATTATTCTTCAGGACAGTACCTTGCTACTATTGATAATTAAACTATTTATATGTGAATTTATTTGTAAAAGTGATATGTGTGGTGCATTGGTGTTAGTGCTCTTCTTAAGGCGCTTCGCTTGGTGGGTGGTCTTGGGTTCAAAACCCATGGACCCTCTAACATTTTAATTAACTTTAATGTAGTTTAATGTTACACTAAATACACAATTAATTTAATTATTATTATTTTTTTTAACATATATAAATAAACAATTTAACAAATAACATATATAAACAATTTAACAAATAAAAAATATAAATATTTTACGATAATCAATAATAAATAAATAAGAAAATAAAATGTAACTAAAATAAAAGAAAATATAATTTGCGTAAATAATTTAAAACAAATTTCTTTTTAAATATCTAAAGGGCGGGCATGCATGAAGCCCACATGCCACCCTCATTCCCTCCAACTCTTCATACCTACCCTAAACTATTCCTTAACCCTAATTCCTATTTTCATTATTGTTTCTTCTAGCGAGGTTTTTGGTTACACGGTCGGTCGCCATGGCCGTTCCCTCTGCATCTTTTCTTTTTGGTGGTTCTCTCACTGAACTGGTATGCAATCAGTTCTTCCTTGATCTCATTCCTCGTTTTTCAGGTGATGGCTTGTATTTTGTGTGTTCCAGGGTTTTTTTTTTGGTTTATTTTGTTTATTAATAAAAAAAAATTGTTTTGTTTACATTGTGCCACGCGCGGCTCCTCGTCCTCGACATCTTGGGGATTTTTATCTGTGGAGAGTGGAGGCAACTGTACAATATACAGGCTGGGTGTTTGTGCAAAGTAAAAACCCTCGGTGAGATCCTCCTCCATGCGGTTTCGACACTCTGAGTGTTTGGGCAATTAGAGGTAGCTCGCAGATGCAAAGCAGAAGTGGAACCTTGAAACCCTGGAAAATCTTGTTCATGACTGCCTTTAATCGAAGGCTGGATACGTGACTTTCGGAGCCAATTCTTCAATAATAAGGTAGGCCGGAACATCCCAGCCTTTTTTTTGCGGTGAGAAGTGTCGAATATTGAGCTATCTTTAATTCTAAGTCCATGGAATTTGAACTGTTATTTGTTCGGAGGGGAGAAGCAGATTAGGATTTTTCATGGTTGCTTTCCAATACGATGATAATCGGTGTATTTCGAGAATTTTGTTTTTCCACCTTTCTGCAGCCACAATCGGTGCATTTGATAGGATTTAGGGTAAAAAAAATAAATCGGTGAAAATGATCTCGTTTTTCTTTTTAAGGAAGAAGAACGTTTAGCAGAACGCGATAGAAGGTATCCTCATGACAACTTCAACCACCTCTGGTTATTAGATTATGGAATGGTAAATCATGTTCATCCTGTAAGTACTCAAGAGCCAATTTCAATGAACAATACTGAAGACCTTCCCCCAATGATGGTCATGCAAATGGCGTGGGTTATATAACCTCTTTCATCATAATCATCTCAAGGGACCAAATCATGGCAAAGGACCAAACAAATACTGATGCTATATTTTGCAGAGATCGAGATGTTGAATATGTCTGAATCTAGATCCTTTTACATAATGATAAATAGAGAAAGGTGGTCTGAAAACATAAACTTGATACGAAATTATTTTGTCGTGGAGTGTAGATTCCAACCAAATAACGCGTATATCTTTTTTTTTGCACTGTGTTCTTCTGTATTCGGAGGTGCTGTGTGGTGAATATCTCTGGATTTTGAGTTCTACGGTGTCAGAGTTAAATAAAGATATAATCTGTTCAGAATTATTCTCGAGAGGGAATTCTTTTGAAATTCCAGAGTTGACGCCGCGAAAATTGGTCAATTTTGAGTTGTCTTCCTTTTAGAACTACAATAGGAATGAAATTTGTAGTTTAATTTCCCTTGATCTGATATTCTCGTGATTTTGGCACTCTGCATGTTTGATTTCAGTTGGTATCCTCACTTCTTTGTGCTTTGTATGGTTAAAATCAATGACTTAATTGTTATTTTCTACTTGAAGAGTTTATTCAGATTTGCGCGAGCTCTCTTTGAAATAACCCATTTGGTAGCTTGGGAGAAACATTTCTACCTTCTTAACATTTTTAGCTCGTTCTGATGGACAGTGTATCATCCCCCATTCCGCACATACATGGGCATTCATCAAGAGATTCGAGTCCCATCCGTAATTTCGAGGGCCCAAATGAGCGCGGTGGTCGCAGGCGCAAGTCAGGAAGCCTCTCTTCTGGATACAACACTCCGCTTCAATTCGGAACTCCTATAACCCCCAAAAGTGCCAGAGGAACGTATCCCTTTTCAACAACTATATGTTTTATGTTTTCTTTAAAAGACGTAAACTATTTTGGGTTTTCTGCATGTCTTTCTTGTCATTGTTAAATCGATAATATGTATAACTTTGCAAGTTAAAATCATACTGACGACACAGATTTACAATGTTTTTATGGAAGCTTTCCTCCGAAAGGATATGTGATGCAAGGGTCACGACCCTCATGGTCCAACTCGCTCTCACCAGGACCTTCTTCATCTCAAGCCCGAAGAGTCAAAGACTCTTCCAACTCCCTCTCGGGAGTTCTTCTACCCACAGTAACTCCTTCCGCGATCTTCCCCTCGCTTATCGGGAAATCAGAACTCGCGAGTTCGAGAGTTCAACGCTCACAATATCGGGTCTTTCACTTCTCTGAAACCTGATGGTCAAAAGGTCAACCTTTTGTATGTTGGGGGTTTCCCTATCGGGAAATCGCTATCCGCGATGTCAACAACTCGAACTGACAATCCCCGATGCCCGATGTGCCGATCCCCGACGCACGTGTGGACTTGGACCTTTCGCCTTCGAACTCCAGTACAGCGACACCTGTACTTCACTAAAACCTCGTGGTCCCACTCTACCACATCGCTGTCGGGATTTTGTGAATCGCGAATCCACGATACAAGGTTTCCTTGATGTCGAAAACTCCGAACACCGAACCCCGATTCTCTTTCTTCAGAAACTTTTTCTGCTCCAAAGCTTCTCCCAGTTCGAGCCTCACCTATGCTCTTCCTCACAGAATTCACAAGGAACTATTCCTCCTGAGCTTTGTCAGTTCTTCCTCCCTCAGAGACTTTGCACACGCTTCTCACACTCGGCCTCCAACAGCTCTCAAGGTGCTGGATCCCTCAGATTCCATGCACTCACCTGCAACAAAAATCTTCCACTCTCTTAAGCTCAAAATCGCCACTGAGACTTCACATCCAGTCTGCACTTCCCCTGCACGACTCTAATAACCCATTTCAACTTCTGGGCAGATGAGAATAAGAGTTCAACTATCTGGCCTCATCAACGCACTCTATGTGGATGAATTCGACTGCACTCTATGCAGGAATCTCCTGGCTCAGACAAAGAAACAATTGAAACTCATTCTCCTCTTTCTCACAGATTTCAAATCAACTATGAAATCACACACACAGCATATCAAAGAAAATGCATGACAGAAAGAAAACATCCATGAGCATAATATCAATACAGAGAAACAACACAAACCATGAAAGCTGAATCAAAGACTTCCTTCTATTAATTCAATCTATACATGGGTGTTCTTCACCAGTTCTCTGCTCTGCTCTTCTCTTCTGAATGCTTGATGATCCAGAATAATGTTACAATGTACAAAGGAGGGTGCCTATATTCCGTTCTCCCTCTCGAAACCTAAAAACTATCAAATCTACAATGAATTCCTATCTACCAGCATTAACTCTAATAAATGCCTTCCTATCTATAATACAACACAAGTGCACTTCTTCACATCAATACATTAATGTTTGGTGCAACCACATCATGGTGAAATTCAAAAAGAAGTTTGCTGGCTTGTCCAGCTGTCCTTCCCTGCTCCACGCGCTGGCTCGCCTGATGAGTGAGCGATGCTCCTGCATCATACTCCTCGGCTTGAAAGATTTCATGGGCTCCTGTCCATGAGTTCCTGTACAGTCTGCCTATGCTTTTGTATAACTGCCTCAGTCTCCCAGCTGGCATCCTCCACTAGGTGATTCTTCCACTTTACCAGGTATTCAAAATACTGCTTCCGCCTAGTCTTCTTGCCCAATCGCTTGTCTAATATATACTCCATCTGTGGATTTTCTGTTGTCGGCATCTGCTTCTGCCACTGGACCACTGGTTCCTCAGTTCCAGCCTCTTCTCCTGCAGCCCTATATGGATATAAATCTGAGACATTAAAAATCAGAGATATCCCGATGCCCTCTGGCAACTCAAGATCGTATGCGTTTTCTCCAAATTTCTTCAAGACTCTGCATGGCCCAATTTTCTTCATCTTGAGCTTGTTATATGTTCCCCTTGGGAACCTTTCCTTCCTTAAGTGCACCAGAACCATGTCCCCAACTTCAAACTGAAGTTGTCTCTTCCGCTGATCGTCTTTGCGCTTATACTCTTGATTGGACTTGTGTAGTCGCTGCTTCACCTCACTGTGAAGTTCCTGCATCACTTCCACGAATTCTTTAGCACTCGCGCTACTAGTTTTGGCCTGTCCTGACTCCCTGAGCTCAGAAACTCCTCTCGGCTGTGTTCCATAAAAAATCTAGAATGGGCTTCTTCCTGTACTCCGATTCACCGAATCGTTGTACGCGAATTCTGCCTGTGGCAATATTTGGTCCCAACTACTATGGTGCTCTGTCACCAAGCTCCTCAGTAAATCCCCCAGACTTCTATTCACCACCTCTGTTTGTCCGTCTGTTTGCGGATGGTAAGCTGAACTAAATGCAAAATTAGTTCCCAGCTTCTTCCATAGTGTCCTCCAAAAATGACCTATGAATTCCGTATCCCTATCCGAGACTATGCTCCTTGGCAATCCATGCAATCTGACGATTTCTTTAAAAAACAAGTTTGCGATGTGCGTCGCATCGCTGGTCTTCTGACATGGTATGAAATGTGCCATATTCAAAAACCTGTCTACCACCACAAAGATGGAATCAACTCCTCGTTGTGTTCTCGACAATCCCAGAACAAAATCCATACTAATGGCTTCCCATGGCCTTTCGGGTATGGGCAATGGTTGGTAAAACCCAGCATTCTGCTTTCGGCCCTTCGCGTGTTGACATATTCGACATCTGTCAACAAACCTCTTTACATATGCTCGCATGCCTAGCCAAAAATATGATTCGCTCAGCTTGGCGAATGTTTTGTCATGTCCAAAATGACCTGCTAATCCACCGCTGTGTTTTTCCTTCACCAAATTCTCCCTCATGGAGCAATTCGGAATACATAGTTGATTGCTTCTAAACAAAATTCTATCCTGGATCATGAAATCTATCCACGGGCTCCGATCCCTGAGAACTGGATACTCGGCTGCTTCATATGCTTCTGCAAAATATGCATCACCTGCATACATATCTTTCAGATTTTCAAAACCCAGCATCTTGACCCTGAACTCCTGTAGCAACAAACATTTCCTGCTCAAGGAATCAGCCACCTTGTTAGCAGTTCTGGAAATGTGCTTGATCACAAAGGTAAAATTCTACATGTACTCTACCCATTTCGCATGCTTCTGGTTCAACTTTTCTTGTTGACTCACGAACTGCAATGCATGATTATCGCTGTACAAAACGAATTCCTTGGGTATCAAGTAATGCCTCCACTTTTTCAATGCCTGTATAATAGCATAGAACTCTTTATCATAGGTGGAGTATTTCATCTTCGCATCATCCAACTTCTCGCTGTAATATGTAACAGGTCTATCATCTTGACTCAAGACCCCTCCTACGACATACCCACTGGCATCACACTTCACCTGAAATGTCTTCTGAAAATCAGGCAACACCAGAATTGGTTGCTCTGTGATCTTTCGCTTCAACATATTGAAGCTTCTTTCAGCCTCAGTTGTCCAGTGAAAAGTCTTCTGCCACTTCTTCACTGTGTCCATCATTGCTGCGCTAATTCCACTGAAATTCCGTATGAATTTTCTGTAGAAACTAGCCAGTCCATGGAAAATCCTCACCTCGAAAACATTCCTCGGCGGTGGCCAATTCCTGATCACTTCTACCTTTTCAGGATCCATCTTCAATTCATTCGCCGAAATCACAAAACCCAAATAAATGAGTTCTGTCTGCAAAAACGAGCACTTCTTCAAATTGATCAGCAGCTTCTCCTGCTGTATTCTTCTCATCACAATAGTCAAATGCCTCAAGTGTTTAGCCTTGGTCTTGCTGAAAATCAATATGTCGTCCAAATACACGACCATGAATTTGCCAATGAATTCCCGCAGGACTTCATTCATCAGCCTCATAAAGGTGCTTGGCACGTTTGTCAAACCAAACGGCATGACCAGCCATTCGTACAAACCTTCGTTTGATTTGAATGTTGTTTTCCATTCATCTCCCTCTCTCATTCAGATCTGATGATATCCTCTCTTGAGATCAATCTTCGAAAAATAATTTGCCCCGCTTAGGCAATCCATCAGATCATCCATTCTCGACAGTGGAAATCTGTATCTGATGGTGATTTTATTTATCGCCCTGGAGTCTGTACACATTCTCCAGCCTCCATCCTTCTTTGGACTTAGTACTGTCGGAACAACACATGGACTCAGACTTTCTCTCACCATTCCTTTGTCCAGCAGATCCTGTACCTGCCTTTTGACCTCCTCATTCTCTTGGGGTGTCAACCTGTACGCTGCTTTATTCGGCAAACTTGCTCCAGGTATGAGGTCTATATGGTGACTCACCCTCCTCATCGATGGCAACGAACGGGGTAGTTTGTCCACGATGATATCAGCAAACTCTCCCAGTAGTTCCTGAATCTCTTTTGGCAAGTCATTCACTCTTTTGCTTGTCATAACAATTCTCAGCTTTCTGACAACAAAGAATTGTGGATCTTCATTCTTCTCTATCTCTGCGAAAATTTCCTTCCCACTCATGAGAAGTATTGTGCCGGTTACTTCCGGCTTCACTTCTTTATCCTTTATCGGAAGCAATGTGTGTGTTTTCCCATCCTTCTCCAAGTTGTATGTGTTCATTCTCCTGTCATGAACAACATTTCTATCTACTGCCATGGTCTCCCCAATAATACATGACATATGTCCATGGGAATGACATCACACGGGATCTTATCCTTATATTCACCCATTTTAAATTCAACCAAGCATTGTTTTGTAACACTTACCTGGTGTCCTTTCTGCAGCCATGACACTTTGTATGGACTGGGGTGATTGGTCGTTTCCAGCTCCAGCTTTTCCACCATCTCGGTCGAAACGAGATTATCGGTGCTTCCGCTGTCCACGATGACCTTGCATTTCCAGCCCTTGGTCTTGCAAGTCGTTCTGAATAGTCTGGTTCTCTGAGTTGTGTCCTCCACCTCTTTCTTAGGTGTCAAGAGAACTTTGTGCACCATCAATGACTTCCCACTTCCAGTGTCTTCACCCTCAACATCACACCTCTGCGCCTCTATGATGTGAGCTTCTCCTCTGTCCATCTTCTTGTCTGGACAATCCACGGCCTTATGTCCATCTTTTCCACATGTAAAACATGTGATAATTCCTCCTCTGCCTCTTCCTCTACCTCGGGTATGAGGAAAAGCGTTGGCGTCAGCATATCCGCCACCCTGCTCTATATGCTGCCTCCTCGGCTCAGCATATTGTTGCCTCGGTTGTGAGGTTCCACCTCTTTCAACCTTACCCTGAGGTTTCTGCCATTCCTCCTTGGGCTTCTGGAATTTTTCCTGGGCAACTACTTTGCCTCTGGGCTGACTCCTGCCTCTCCCTCACTGTCCTTGCTTGCGGCTCAGCTTCTCTTCGGCTTTCAGAGCCAATTGGTAAGAATCTTCCACCGTCCTGATGGTTAGCATGCTTAGCTCATCCTGAATGTCATATCTCAGACCATTCAGGTATATTGCCACCTTTTCATCATCGCTCTCCCGATGACCTGCTCTAATGTTGAGCCTGTAAAATTCCTCGGTGTACTCCTTCACCATCATCATCTTCTGTCTCAGGTTCTGCATTCGCCTGAACAGTGTGATATGGTAATCTCTCGGGATGAACTTCGCTTTCATATTACCGATCATCCGATCCCAGCTCTTAATTTTCTGTTTTCCTTTGCAGCGCCTATCAGCCTGCAACTCATCCCACCATAAGGCTGCATGTCCTTTCAACTTGGTAACAACATGCCTTACCTTCTTGTCTTCTTCGATATCCTCATAATCAAAGTAGGTGTCGAGTGCTCGGATCCAATCCAGCAACTCTTCTGCATTTAGACTCCCCTCATAGATGGGAATGTCCATCTTTGTCTTTGATCTCATCCTGGTGATAGCTCTAATCAACCGTTCGGTTGAGGCATCCTCTGCTGAGACCTCTTCTGCATCGTGTCCAGCATCCTCTTCTACCTCGGAATCACTGAACTCTACTGCACCAGCTCCGTGTCTCTGCGCAGTCTCCATCTCCTCAAGCCTTGCTCAGAGATCTCTCATCTGACGCTCCATTTCCGGATTCCCTGCTGGTCTACCCCTTCTTCGCGCCTCCCTTTCTTCTCGATCAGGTGACTGCCTCTCTCTTCTCGGCGGCATGGTGAAATCCTCTTCTCTCTGCTACCGGAACAAAGAGAACTCTTCTCTTGCTCTGATACCACTCTGACGCAAGGGTCACGATCCTCACAGTCCAACCCGCTCTCACCAGGACCTTCTTCGTCTCAGGCCCGAAGAGTCAAAGACTCTTCCAACTCCCTCTCGGGAGTTCTTCTACCCACAGTAACTCCTTCCGCGATCTTCCCCTCGCATATCGGGAAATCAGAACTCGCGCGTTCGCGAGTTCAACGCTCACAATATCGGGTCTTTCACTTCTCCGAAACCTGATGGTCAAAAGGTCAACCTTTTGTATGTCGAGGGTTTCCCTATCGGGAAATCGCTATCCGCGATGTCAACAACTCGAACTGACAATCCCCGATGCCCGATGTGTCGATCCCCGACGCACGTGTGGACTTGGACCTTCCACCTTCGAACTCCAGTACAGCGACACCTGTACTTCACTAAAACCTCATGGTCCCACTCTGCCATGTCGCCATCGAGATTTCGTGAATCGTGAATCCACGATACAAGGTTTCCTTGATGTCAAAAACTCCGAACACCGAACCTCGATTCTCTTTCTTGAGAAACTTTTTCTGCTCCAAAGCTTCTCCCGGTTCGAGCCTCACTTGTTCTCTTCCTCGTGGAATTCACAAGGAACTATTCCTCCTGAGCTTTGTCAGTTCTGCCTCCCTCAGAGACTTTGCACACGCTTCTCACACTCGGCCTCCAACAGCTCTCAAGGTGCTGGATCCCTCAGATTCCATGCACTCACCTGCAACAGAAATCTTCCACTCTCTTAAGCTCAAAATCGCCACTGAGACTTCACATCCAGTCTACACTTCCCCTGCATGACTCTAATAACCCATTTCAACTTATGGGTAGATGAGAATAAGAGTTCAACTATCTGGCCTCATCAACGCACTCTATGCGGATGAATTCGACTGCACTCTATGTAGGAATCTCCTGGCTCAGACAGAGAAACAATTGAAACTCATTCTCCTCTTTCTCACAGATTTCAAATCAACTATGAAATCACACACACAGCATATCAAAGAAAATGCATGACAGAAAGCAAACATCCATGAGCATAATATCAATACAGAGAAACAACACAAACCATGAAAGCTGAATCAAAGACTTCCTTCTATTAATTCAATCTGTACATGGGTGTTCTTCACCAGTTCTCTGCTCTGCTCTTCTCGTCTGAATGCTTGATGATCCAGAATAATGTTACAATGTACAAAGGAGGGTGCCTATATTCCGTTCTCCCTCTCGAAACCTAAAAACTATCAAATCTACAATGAATTCCTATCTACCAGCATTAACTCTAATAAATGCCTTCCTATCTATAATACAACACAAGTGCGCTTCTTCACATCAATACATTAATGTTTGGTGCAACCACATCATGGTGAAATTCAAAAAGAAGTTTGCTGGCTTGTCCAGCTGTCTTTCCCTGCTCCATGCGCTGGCTCGCTTGATGAGTGAGCGATGCTCCTGCATCAATATGCCAGAGATGATTTATGTTCTTTATAGGGAAATGTTGAGGAGGAAAATCCAATCAGATACATTTACATTCAATATTATGATCCAAGCATTGTGTAAGGTGCACAAGGTAGATGAGGCCTATCATATGGTGCAGAAAATGGGAGCAAAGTGCTGCACTCCCTACGTGTTTACATACAACATTCTTGCCAAAGGATTCTATGAATATATTTAGGCAAGTTTGAATTTGATAGGGAATATATTTGATTTGAAGAAAATAATAATAGTTCAAAATAGATTGCTCTTTTATTTATTCTATCAAAGGATTTAATTGAAGAAGATGATGGAATTATTGATATGTAGTAGTTTCCTTGCATTCTCTAGGCCTGTTCTCGGCCCAAATGTTTTTTTTTATAATTTATTTTATTTCTATTTCTATATATACATATTTATAAAAATAATTTTTTTTACTCCATTTATATGTATTTTTTTTTATAGTTTAAATAAATGTCTTTTATATATGCCTATAATGTCATCTAGCCTAGGAAGCATGTATATATTGATCTGCATATAATAGATATTAGTGGGTTTGGCTTGCAAGAGGTGGAGCTAGAGCTATAGCTTGGAGCTTGGCCCTCAGGCCTAGATTTCAAACAAATATCTATGATACCATGTGTAGTGACAGTACTTAATTAAATACAAAATTTAATACAATTAACATATAATTGCCTTCTGATACGTAAATTATTCATTCACATCATAAGCATAAATATTCTGCAAAAATTAAAATCTATCTACATCATGAAAATAACTCAACAATTCATAATAAAATACCTGCTTCTGATGCTAATTCCCGTCGATATGGTTGTCCCTTCCCTACTGCCTTGTTGTTGCCTTGCCTAGCCTGATGTTGCCTTTCTTTTGCCTTGCCTAGCCTGATGCACTAATCAACTCTGCCCAAACCGACTAACCTCCCAGCCAGCTAGGAGCAGCCTGTCCATCTCCCTAGCTCCAGGAAATTGAAAGGAATCTTGGCCCTCGTGCCCAAAACCCCCAGTAACTCGATGCCCCTGCAATGTGTTGGTCACTATAATTGCTTAATTAATTTCAAACAACCAAGTGAAACATAAATTATCAACCCAGGGAAGTCTTTTGTTTCAAAGATAGCTGCGCACTATATATGCTCAATCCCAAAAGAACTTAGTGTTGTAGTAAATAAATCATCCTATCTAAACTTGCTGAAGTGAACTGAAGCTCTGAATTGTATCACAGGAAAGAAATCTCCCTATTGCAATTCTTTATAGTTCAAATTAAGAATCTTGGATTACATTTAAAAGAACATTGCAATGGGTAAGAACAACTATCTTGTAATCAGAGAACAGGACCCTTACTCTCAAACAGAGACTCAGTACTAACACTCTTTCATGAAAGCAATAATGCAGAAAACAATAAGCTCTATCTAA
>ML782539.1:532365-542851 GCA_009831015.1 Picea engelmannii | reverse complement strand
AAGCATATAATAATGAGAAAGGACGTTGTGTACCTTGGGATGATCAGGTGAAATGATAGTATAAGTTAAAATACAGGTGATGAAGGGTATAATAATGGCAAAAAGTATGGGCAAAAAGGGTACAATATGTGGTCCTAACACAATGATTCTCAAAGACTGCAGAACTCCACCACAGAACCAGAAAATCCAAGAAAAGAAACCAGAACTACCGTCTCCCCTCCAAAATGCTTCCCTTCCCCAAAAATGATAATCCTCCCCCCATAAGACTCATCCCGTCATATCCCCGTTTCACCGACTCTCTTCCCCCTCATTAATTTCCTTATCCCTCCTTTATTACCTTATCCCCCCTTCTTTAATATCTTATCCCCTTCATTAATGTCTTATCCCCTTCTTTATTACCCATGTCATTGAATGTGATATGTAATTAATTAATTAATTAATTAATCAAAAGTTATAAACAATTAATTAATAAATAAATATTTAATTAATATTATTAATGCTAATCATTGTTTAATTAAAACTATATTAGGACAATTAATTATCTAATTAATTTTTACTTAATAATTCCTAAGCATATATTCAACTAGGTTTGTTACAAGAATGATTAGTTTCCTTGACTATATGAAATATCTTATCTTGAATTTGTTCTTCTCTTGCTAGTTGTTCAATGGAAGTTTTACATACTGTAGAATTGAAATGATTTTCTAAATAAATATCCATCTTCCCTCTGGGGAGTATATATAGAGAATAATCATCATAAGAATAATACATTCCTTCCATTTCTATCCTTTCATCTTGGAATTCAATAGAAGTTATAGATTCAACAATTATAGAAGTTATAGGAAAGGATGGAGAGGAAGTTTCTTGGGGTTTTGGAAGATGATTTCTTGAAACATATTCTTGATTAATTTGTGAGAAAAATTCATCATGCAGATGAATTTGTTGATATTTATTGAATTTCTCATCTACAACTAGATTTTTCTGAATAAGAGGGGCACAAGAAGTTGAGACAAGATTAAGAAGATCAAATTCGTAGGGTAGATTGCAAACATGAAAATTAAAAAGTGCATGACTAAATCTTACTGAAAGGTTTTGTGAAGGTTGATATTTATCGATTAATAGAGCCTTTAATTCATCACATAATTTATCAAAATCATAAACCTCAAAGGCATCTAAAAATTCATCCACAAATTGAAACCAAGTGAAAATATAGTTGGCTGGAAAAGATTCAAAACAGTATTTGATTCAACCTATGAAGGTAAGAGAGAACAAGTTGCATAAAATATTTGAATCACTAATATCATTTTTGATGCATTTATACCAAAACTTGTTAAGATGATACTTCGAAGATATAGTCCCTTCATTGCCAAACTTGAGTTTCAACAACAAAGAAACTGTCTCATTGGGAATGTCAACTAATGAAAAATTAAAAATACATTCCCATACAAAAATTTGGGCAGAAGTCATTGATTTAAAAAAAAAAAAAAAAGATTGACCCCAATTAGGTGAGATTTCCATCCAACCTTCCTTCTAGTGTGTTTTTTGATGTCACATAAGAAGAATTAATAAATATGAAATTATTAAAGGTTGAGGGATAATGACTAATTAGAATAATTTGAAGCTATACTCATTTAATCATTTAATTTACCCTGGGCCCTCCATCTAGTACCATTTATTGATGGGAAGAATTGACCACTTGTCAATGCAATATAAATGACCCATTCTGAGGTTCTTTAAGCATAACCCAAGCCATTTGGTATAGTTTTTCCTGACAAGTTTTATGGCTCTGTTGGCCACAACAATAATTTTCTCCACGAGAGAAGACTTCATTTAAATTTTATTTTTTCTAGAATCTAAATGAGATTTTGATTTAAATAATAAACACGTTAATATAAATGTAATAAAATCTAAAAAATGTTATTTCAATAACTATAATTCAATATAGCTACAAAGACACTATAAGAATTTGTTGACGGGCAAATTTGATTTGTCATCAACTGGAAGAATAGATCCGGTCCGGGGTTGTCTAAATAACCCAAGCCGTTTGTTGTAACCTATTCTGATGGTTTTAATGGCTCCGTTGGCCAACTAAAGTCCTAAAAATAATAAAATAAATGAAACTAATCTAAAATCTATGATTCTAACAAATGATATATTATTGACTTATGTTTATTAAAAATAAATGTGAATATAAACAATATATATAGGTTACAAGGTTTGCATGAAATCTTGCGAAAATGATTGTTTGATAAGGTTTCTGAATCAAATATGAACAACACTTCTTTTTGGGTTTTATTTTAAAGATATTTAACAAATAAATACTAAATGAATACGATTGAAACAGTGACACAAAAACAGTCAAAGCTAATTAATGTAATCATTGTTTCATTCATAAACAATTCTAAATAAAAGAAAATAATGCATCTATTAACCTCTAACTGATCATTCAACTGAGTTTATCTTCCTGTGTTGTATGATCTCCTACCTGTAACGTTGTTAAGGGAAACCTATAACAGAACAATACTAGCACTTCCATAATACATTCAAAGAAGTATTTGATATTGGAGTAAATTAATAACAACAAGAAGACAACTAATTAAAAATCATGTGATCTTAAGATAATCAATATTTAAGAATGAAAGAAAACTCAATTCTGAGTATTGATATTGTCTTTCATTTAAAATTAGAAATAAATTCCGCAATAATCAAATGATCGATTGATCACACCTAAAAAATGGAATAAGAAATTATGGAAAACATATAACATTTAACAGTATGAAAATACCATATGATGAAAAGCTAAAACTAAAATCAACCATAATAACATTCTCATAATACAAAAGTAATGAAATAACGAAATGGAATAAGCATCACACAAGTCTAAAGACAACGATGAATTGTTTTCCCATATTCTTTCTCAAAATCACATGCCGATATTGTAGTCCTGGAAGAATTTTTGGTATAATAGACTCTTAAAGGTGGAAAAAATTAATTAATACATAAATGATAGCAATTAACCATGTATTGATTAAAAAAACTAAAGCTAATTTAAATCAATGAATAATCAATTATTAAAAAAATATGAAGATACATAATGAAAATAAAACCATGTTACTCACAGGACAAAAGCCATTAAGCAACCTGGAATTTCATATTCTTCTTTGAAAATACTCACGTACATTCTTCCAAACATTGCAACCATCTGTTACTCCATTTGAAAAGAAGAAAAGTTTAAAAAATAAATAATATACAAAAGAGAAAGGATAAAAATCCTTCTCTCAAATTCTTGGATCCATTGGATATGATCTTTCTCATATATTTATACAATGAATGAACAGTCTCAGCGTCACTATTAATTTTCGCCACCTGAAATTTGCCTCATAAAGAGACATCAATATCTCTCAAATCGTACATTGTTTGGGGAAAATTTATATGGGGAAGGTAAATGGGTCCATTTGGGTTCTGGGTTTTCAACCGTTTCTTCAAATTCCTCACGGTTTGGCTGCAATCAGTGCTGCAAAATCACTTTTCTAATCTTGATGCCTTTCCAAATTTTATCTGTTGTTGCTCATAAAATTATTTGTAGCAATCCAATATTATTTTTGAATCAATCATCTTGAACGTATTTGGATAATAAAATCAAGCCATGATCAAATCCGTATCAAATATTTGATAATAGAAACATGTGAAACAAAAAGAAACCTAAATTAATAACCTAAAAATTGTGAATAAAACAAAATCTGGAACAATAAAATCAAAAAATGAATTTAAACTAACTATAAGTTCTAAACAAACATTGTTTATATTTTCCTTTCAAATATGATCTAAAAAGTCTAGAAGTTTCAATTTAATCGAGAAGAGAGAAATATTAATTTTAGTTTTTTTACAAAACCAAACAAATTATAGATAATTGTTTATTATTATTATTATTATTATTTTGAAATGAGATGCAAAATGAAAAAAGAATTTAATTAATTAATATCACCAAATGATTTTATGAAAATGAGAAACCAACCAAGATGTTATTTGATGAAGTATTGAACCCATTATTCAAAATAATCAAACTTGCTAATGAGCAAAATAAAGAACATATAATCATAATTTAAATTAAAGTAAACGGTTGATACAAATTAAGGGTTTTGTTTAAATTGAGATTTCTATGCTCGTTTCTAAATTTTGACATATACTCTTGTAATGAATGTATCGTACTATAGTGAATGTATTAAGTTTGTCTCAAAGCAAGCCAAGGTATGAAACTATTTGAAAATGTTGATTCTGTAGCTCATCATAATTATCAAGATTCTAATAGGGGCCCTTTAAATTTTGTAAAAATTTAGGGGGAGTTGTTGGGGCCCAACAAATGGCGACTTACTAGGTGAAGCAGTTATCTTTGATCTGGTAAGATTTCATCTCGGGAAGAAAAGAATAAGACTTTAGAAAATAATTAAAGCTCCCTGAAATAAATTCACTCTGAGACCATATAGTATTAGGATAAGCTCAATGTTATAACCAGACAATAGAATTTTCTTTGAAGGGGATTATAACCTGAAATAATGTCTTAATCAAAGAGTCACAGTGTTTATAAAATAACTTCAATACCATTGACAGAGCCACTGCTATCAGAAGGCATCCATAGCCTCAACATGGATGTAATTTAACCCACTCAAATGCTTTAATCCTATCCAATATTTGTATCCACATGATGTATACTTCCATAAAAGTTAATTTAAAAACATATATCTGCTACCTCTCAACCCGACATTGCTTCTTTGCAAGAAGGCCTGTTTAGTACCACGACGAAGTTGTCTTGGTATCATCTGTGCATTTACTCGCTGCCAGCGAGCCTATTCAATACCTCGACGGGTTTACACACACTTCCCACACTTAAGTACTTCCAATCCTCTTATGCCAATTTTAAATAGTAATACAATTATAGATTTATTGGTGACAAAGAGAGCGGGGTGATACTGGAGGTTAATTGCAATACAGGTGAATAGTTTATTTATTTTCTTTCGAAACTGGAAGTTTTATCATGGTTTAGAGATTTTAGATTTCCTTTAAGAAATTATCTAGAGAATGGGGAAGCACTTAAAAGTGATTCCCTAAGAATATGGACGGCGTAAAAAGTTTAAAGATCATCGTAATTCTCAAAGATTTAAACCATATCTCTGGTGTAATACTCTGGCAAAGACAATTTGAGGACAAAATGAAACTGACAATTGACTTAAAAATCAATTGTTTGAGCTATATCTTAATGTCAAGACCTCTTTGAACTATTTCAAATTTCTTGAAAAACACAAGTCTTAAAATAAATGCTTCCTTCGACAATATCTCTTTGATCAGAAATATATTGATTCAAAAATAAAGATAAGAAGAAAACTCATTCAAAATAATCAGAGAAAACAAAAACACACAACAAAAAAAATCAAATTGTATTAATGGGATTCAAAATCAAAAGTACACAAAATCAAAACAGCAAAAGAAAACTTTTCAGGAAACTATTTTGGCCAAATATAAACTTGAGTTTTTGGATCCACTAGCATCTCACTGTGTAATGTGGATTTTGCAATGTTTTTTAAATTCCTAGACACATTACACATGTGGCATCAAGTAATCCAAAACAAACTAAAAATAGTAAGACCATTGAACCTGCATTAGTTGGTTTCTTTAGTTTGACTAGATGCACTATTTATGGTCCAGCTAGATTGTGTTAGATCCCTATTATGAACGCACTTTTTGTTGCATTGTTGGATGCATAGTACACAATGCATCTTTAACACTTCAATGCATCAAAATATCTATATGGAAATTCTTCTTCATATCACCGTGCACTCATGTTACTTATACACACCTCTCATGGAGTGGAGAGCATGTATTAAAGACAAATCAATTCATTATACTTAGGACAAAAAACTTCACCCAATTTTGTGTGCACTTTTGCACTATTTTTGATGCACCATAATTGATGTGTTTTATATATGCTATAATTATATATTCACTCATGCATACCTATGTAAAATGTTCTAACTATTTCCATTATTGATCGGAAAAATCCTTAGATGCTAATTAATATTTAATACATATAAACATCTACTTGATCTTCGAAATAATAATGATCGCTTGATTGGATGAAAATTACCTGTGAATTAACTTACCTATCCAATACACTTTAATAATAAACAACTTGCAATTAACTGAGTGAAAATAGAACAACAATATTGAAATCGCAAACACAAGTTTGGTAATAGAGTTCACCCAATTTGGGCTACGTCTTTGGGTCCGTTTCCAATAGATACCTCTTTATAAATGCTCAAATGCTTGTGTTTTACAATGAACCTTTTACATGTTGTTCAAACTCAAAAACAGAGTGCACCATTGAATTCCTTGCAAAACTTCGATAAAAGTGAGTATAAAGTTCATAAAATTCCCTGACGGAACCTCATGGCATGCATTACGGTGCAACCTAAAATTCTAATTACCCTCGGGCATGAACTTCGAGACACCGTACTCTACAAAAATGTGTGAGTGTCCTTGTCTTGTTTTGCACACCCATTAAATAGAGGGTCGGGCTAAACTTCCACCCAAACTTTATGCTAACCCACAAAATCACTTAATTAATAGTTTGGTGGTTTGTTTTAACAAACCAAATACGTGGCATAGTTGTTAAATTGTTGGAATGTTATATAGTGGGTCACGAGGTCAAACCCCGTCGACCACACTATATATATCATTTTGTTGAAAAAATCCATGGGGATATATATATATATATATATATATATATCGTTTATATTCTATATGGTATATCTTATATGTAAGGTTTAATATGACCCCTGTGGATCATGGCATATAGTTACATTTCTACCCATGGAATCGAGGATTATTCCCTCAATCCATTTTCCGCCAACCAAAAAATTTAACCAACTTAATAAATGTGCATTCATATATGGTTAAGAATCATACATCAGGTATAATGGTAAGGTCATTCATTTGTTTGGAGGGAGACCCGGGTTTGATCCTCTGAGCTCCAAATAATTTTAAACAACCTTACCTATTAATGGGAAATGGGAGGCTGCCATGTGGAAGCCTCTCATTGGTCTATCTTTGCCACATGTTCGATTCCAATTTGTGCTAACTCATTCAATACACTTTCCACATCACCTTCCCATTCGTCATAACATGTGCCATGTGGTGCTTCATGGTTGTTAGGACCCTATAATGTACCTTTTTGCTCATACTTTTTGCTATCATTACATCATTTTCCCACTCATATTTAAGCCTACATTAACACCTTAACCTATTTCTCCAAAGGTATATAATGTTTCTTCTCTTTGCTATATGTTTAATTTGTTTTACATGTAATTTTACATTACTCTCTTACTTAGCCATTAATCAGAAATATATAGTTGCTGAAACAGTTTGAACTGCAGTTAATATACTGTGCTACTTGAAGACCACATTGATGAAACAATCAACAGTATGCAAATCCCGTTGCTAAAACAGTCTGTGATTTGTGATGCTGAAACAACATTTCACATACAACAGTAACAAGAAGGAGCTATTACATTGGCCGCAACAGCCATACCTTAAGGCAGCACCATTACAACCATCACTGCTGCTTGAGACCACGTTGTTGAAACAGTCAAACAGGACACAAATCCCATTGCTGAAATAGTCTGTGATTTGCGATGCTAAAACAGTATTTTACAAACAACAGTAACAAGAAAAGATAAATAAAGAAGTTGTTACACCAGCCGCAACAGTTGTACCTCAAACCAACACCATTCAAACCACTGTAACAACATTCTGCTACGGGAGATCAGAATATCCTATTCCAACATAGAAGATTAGATCAGACTAAGAATAGGATTTGTATGTACACATGTAATTTTATGCTTAATTGTATTAAGAGGATTCTCCTCTTTAAATAGTGGAGAAATCAACATTAGAAGGGAGATTACGAAAGGCTTAGCTAGAAGCGAATTACAAAGAAGGAGCGTGTTCACTTTGGATATTGTAACTTGTCACATTTGACAGATGAATAAAAGATCATTCTGAGCATTTCTTCCTAATTATTTTTATTTCTGTGGAATCTTGTGAGAAGGAAAGGGCCCACCTTCTTCACAAGATTCACCCATTAGTTTTTGTAGTGTGTTAGTATTGTTTTTATCTATGCCTTGTTAAAACTTTGTTTTGCTGAAACTCTGTTTCCACTGATTATTACATTGTTTTCATACAATTCATTCCTAGGTAATTGCTAATCATTTTGATTGGTATTTTTGTTTGAAGGTGTGATAGTCAGAGACAGGTGCTGAAGATTCCTACTTTGGGGAATAGGGTCCTGTCCTATGTTACAGAATAGTTAGTCTTTGGTAGTTGTTAATCATTTTGATTGGTAATTCTATTTGCAGAATGAGTTTATGAAAGTGTGATAGTCAGAGACAGGTGCTGGAGATTCCTACTTTGGGGAATAAGGTCATGTTCTCTGTTACAGAATAGTTAGTCTTCTTTGCAGTATGCTAAAAGGTTCCTTTTTCCTAGGTTGTTGTTTCTTAATGTAATCCATGATTCTTTTGATAATTATTTCCTTTTGAATATTAAACTCTGCAATAGATAGATTTCTTTTACTGTAATTTAGAGTAGAACTTCAGTCTGTTCAAAGCAAGGTGTGATGAGTGTAACTTTTACTACAACTTTGGATTGATTTTAAGATTGAGCATATACACTGTGTGATTGCCTTTGAAATAAACAGACTTCCCTGGGTTGACAATTTATGTAACACTTGATTGTTTTAATTAATAAGGAATTATAGTGACCAACATTTTGGCGTCGTTGTCGGGGAAGGCAATTATAGATTTCAAAAGGATTTGTGTTTTTCTTTCAAATGTACAGATTGCATGAGAGGATGTGGACCCCCCAAGGAAACTTACCCTATAGGTGGCAGGGGTAGAGGAAGAGGAGGAAGAAAGACTTTCATCGACCAGATTATATCAAAATCTGAATCTGTTGTTCCTCAACGACCAAGCTCTCGAAAACCAAAGCCTCGACCTTCCTTTCAAGTGAACTTTGAAACAAAGACAGTTGAAAAACCAGCAGAAGACATTGAGGATTGAGCAAGTGCAGTAGGGGAACAAACAGAAGAAACCATGGATGGATATAAAGAAGAACTGGACCATGAAGAACATGTACATCTTGAAGCAGAGGTAAACGATGAAAACTCTTTTTTTACCTTAGGATTTCCTATTGGTGATCTTCCTAGAGGAGTATCTCCCATGAAGAATATTCCACTTTCATATTTACCTAAATTTCATGGTTTATCTTCTAAAGATCCTGATGAATTCCTTTTCGAGTTTGACATATTATGCAGAAGTTATGATTACATTTCCAATGATAAAAAAATTAAAGCTATTCCCAGCAACATTAAAGGGAAATGCATTAAGATGGTTCATGAGTCTTGGAGGTCATGTAATCACAACATGGGATCAGATGAAACAAAAATTTATGCACAAATATCAGGACTATTGCCGAACAAGAGAAAAAAGAGAGGAACTATTCAAGATGATATAGAAAGAGGATGAAAATTTGGAGGACTTTGTGGAAAGGCTACAGTATAATCTACAAAGATCTAGTCACCCCGATGTAAGTAAAGATATTCTTAAAACAATATTATTAAAAGGAGTAAGGGATGACTGTCTAGATATGTTGAATATGCTTGGAAAAGGGGACATATCTAAAGAATCATATGATGAAATTGTTAACCTCTGTAAAATATGTTCAAGAGGAGCTGGAAGGAATAGATCAAACAACAGGGATACCACATTTTCAAGAGTTCAAAAATTAGCCAGTGGAGGAGCAACAAGAGCCAAAATAGGTAATCTACTTGAGGAATTTAAAACTAAAATGTTAAGTTATTTTTCTTCACAAATTGACACCTTGCAGATTCAAAAGAAACAAGCCGAAGCAGAAGCAGCTCTATCCATCTTTTGTTCCAAATGCAGAGATAAGTACCCACGAAGGGAATGCCCATTGGACAAAAATCCAATTTGCACCATTTGTGATAAGGATCATGAAACTCAACAATGCCCTTCTTTACTAGGAATCAAAGAAACATTACAACCAACCGATGAAGAAGCTGAAGTTGTCTATCTGTTGACATAGAGAAGGCAATGGAAACCACGGGGACAAGGTATGAATCCTAATGTGACATTTACATCTTCTAATCATTGGAATAATTATCCTTCTTTTAGTCAAGCAAATTACCCTCCCTTCAATCAAATGAATTACCCACCCATGCAATAAACAAACCCTCCCTTTGTGGACCCAACAATATGGACACCTTGGCCTTCACAACAACCTTACCTTAACCAATGGAATCCAAATTGGAGAGGTCAACAACCCTCGTTCCCAAATCAATTTCCTCAATTTCAATCACAAGTTCAGCAACCACTCTCTTTACCATCAGGTACTCCACCGAATAATCAAATGATGA
>ML782539.1:479580-503215 GCA_009831015.1 Picea engelmannii | reverse complement strand
CCATCATTTCAGTTTTTTTTTCACCACCATTTGCATGCCTTCATCCGCAAAACTTACTATGTTCAGGAGCGGTTACTTGACTCTCTGACTATGCATTCTACTAAGTTGTTAGATATGGGAGGCCCTGTTATACAATACAAACCCGCCATGACAACCTTGGTAGAATTGTATCCAGAAGTCTACCAAATCTTTCAACAGGCAGACTGGCTAGGTTATTTTCAGAGGCTCTAGGGATTTGATCAACAACGGGTTCTTCAATTTTCTCAGAATCTTCAACAAGACCATTCTATTGTTCAAGGGGTTAGGATTCCAGTCACAGAGGATGATATAACACAAGTTTCGGGTCTTCCCGTCACTGGCATTCGCTAGTTCAGTCGCAAACACATTATCCTTAATGCCCAGCGGGATTTTCTCTTTCCAGGAGAACAAGTTGAACCTAAAGGTCAGGGTGCTCGACTTATCTCGTTGCCACCTCCTTGGCCAAAAGTTGCAGAGTTTGTCAAGCACTACCTTACCTGTGAAGGTCGATACCAGGTAATTTACCAGTCCGACTTTGTCTTGTTATGTCATTTACGACATGCTAGACTGGTCAACATTCCCTACTATCTGCTCGAATGTCTTAGAAATATGTCACATTATTGTGAACAGGATAAAAATACCACCCTTTCCCTCACCCATCATCGTCTCGTTCAATTACGCATCCAAAAAGGGTTCACCCAACAAAACCCTCTCCTAAACAACCCACCAATCAACCCTCAGGAAGCTGCTGAATATCCTGAAAATCCTCATGAAGAGCAACCACAAAACCTTCCTAACCTTTCGAAAATACCTATTAATCCACCTACAGACCCAATTGATCCAATTAACCCTCCTACCATACTAAGTCTGCCTCACAATTTACTATAATCATCTACCCCTAGTGTTCATATCCTTAGCGATGATTCTGAAGCAGATAAACCCGATAACCCTCCCTGCCCCATCACTGAGGAAAAACCCACTCGCAAAAGGAAGAAGCAAATTACTATCTTTCCTTCCTTTTTACTAAAAAAATGAACGAGGGCTTCAACCAAAGTGGCAACTATTGCCACTACCCTAAACCCCCAACCCATTTTGCTAAGAACCTGTACACCTCCACCCTCTCAAATCTTGGAATTTTTACCTATTCAAACCGCAGGCACTGACACACAAGAAACAGAGCCCCAAGATGTTGCGACATCATTTTCTTTACATCAAGTAGCTGTCACACAAGAGCCATCTACTCATTCAGTAGATGAAACACAACCAGCTATAGTTGTTACACAAGAACCAACTACAGCTGAAACACAAGAACCAGCTGCTGACTTCATTCCTGAAATACAAGAATCAGATGCCCAGGGTAATGCAACAGTAGTTGTTACACAAGAACCAACTACTCATTCAGTAGATGAAACACAAGAACCAGTTATAGCTGTCACACAAGAACCAACTATAGCTGAAACACAAAAACCAAATGCTGACTTTATTCCCGAAATTCAAGAATCACATGCCTAGGGTGCTAAAACACTATTTTATTTTCATCAAGTAGCTGAAACACAAGAATCAACTGTTGATTTTGTAGCCGCTCCACAAGAACCAACTACTGAGGCTGTGACCATTACACAAAAACCAGTCACCCTTCTTGACACACCGATGACAGATCAACAACCAGAACCAACAATGGCTTCTCTCTTACAAGAGAATGAGTTTCTAAGATCAGAACTGGAAGCTTACAAGAAAGAGCGGGTAATGGCAAAGGAAGCCTATGACAGGGAACTTAATTTGCATACCTTGGCCCACGTAGTGGCCATGGTAGAGAAAAACACAAAAGATGATCAGTATAGAGAGTATATGTGCAGCCAATGTGGGGATATTTATGATAAAGCAGGCTACAAAGTGGTTCAAATCTCGATACCTGGAGCTTCCCCTGCACCTATGAATTTTGCAGTTAAAAAAGAGGAACATCCTACTGTTACACAAGAACCAGTAGGACCTTCAAAAATCCCAAAAAGCAAAGTTAATTTATAGGAACCCTGGCCGACAACAACTGTTAAATCAGAAGCCCCTGTTTTTATCAGTAAAGTTGTTCAAACTCTGCCTATTAATGAATCTGCCCCTACTTTTTTGGAACAAGCCACTCAGACTCTACCATGGCCTACTACTGACAATGATGAAACAAAAAATATACCTACTGATGAATCTGCCCATCCTAGCAAGATCAGTACCCCTACTCTTGTGGAACAAGCCACTCAGACCCTACCTCATCCTACCACTTGCGATGCTGAAACAAAAACTCAACCATGGAATGAGTAGGCAATAATGGACAAATGGAAAAAGGAGTCTTCTATTACACATGACAAAAGTTTGCAGAAGAACATACTACTTTGGCTGAACCACATCTATTCCAACTGGGAATATTTGGAGAAAACACAACAAGAATCTCATGCCCATAAGAAGCAGAATGAAGAGTTAAAAGACAAATTGCTCCTGATGTTTGATTTGGTACAAAAATTGTTGGCTGCTAGGAAACCATCCTCAAATTACTCTCTTTTCCTTATAGAATGACTTGCATTCTTTCAGATTAAATCAATCAAAGATGGAAAACCCTATGCAGTATTCAAACCATAAGATTTTATTCAAACTTTTGCAGAAGGCTCTACTACTAATCGACATCTATTATGTGAGGTATATCTTCATAATGAAGCTATTCCTGAGAACAGATAGCTTAATCTCAACCCTCTTGTTGGTGATATCCAGATTCAGGCACTCGTCTCCTTCCTTACCAACCAGATTACGTGGAAGAATGATTTTCTAGCTGCCAAGCATAATGAAGATAACCGTCTCCTCTGGATACGGCCATAACCACAAAATGTTGCCACCTTTGTGGTAGAATATTATAAATTTTTTAAGAAACCAGGGATGACTCAATACATAAGGCAACTACAGGCAATAGTACTTCAGGATTGCCAACAGTTTATTAAATCCATAGAGACTTCTTCCCTAGAGGAAAATAACACATTTTGGCAACAATCTTCTGAGAAAAGGCAGGAACACAATCCCTTTAGTCCTACCAATCTTGAGACAACAATCTCTCGGGTACCAAGTTACATCAAATGTGTTCAGCAATGTGCTGAAAATTGGCTAGGTTATCAGTTCCATTTTCCCATTCGGTGGATGCTAGCAGAGAAGTATCAATTTCATCATAAGTTGCCCAAGAAAGGTGAAGCAACAGCCTAGCAAAGGCTACAATGTGTTCAAGGATTCAGAGCTCCAACAGACAATACTGTCCACAGCTACTGCTTAAGAAATTTGCACGCTCAGAGTCAGTATCTGGATTCTGATTCAGATTGAAGTTGCCTAAGGACATGCAACCTTTTTAGTTGGGGGGGATGTTAGGACCATATAATGTACCTTTTTTCTCATACTTTTTTATATCATTACATCCTTTTCCCACTCATATTTAAGCCTACATTATCACCTTAACCTATTTCTCCAAAGGTATATAACGTTTCTTCTCTTTGCTATATGTTTAATTTGTTTTACATGTAATTTTACATTACTCTCTTACTTAGCCATTAATCAGAAATATATAGTTGTTGAAACAGTTTGAACTGTAGTTAATATACTGTGCTGCTTGAAGACCACATTGTTGAAATAGTCAACAGTACGCAAATATCGTTGCTGAAACAGTCCGTGATTTGCGATGATGAAACAACATTTCACATAGAGCAGTAACAAGAAGGAGTTGTTACATTGGACACAACAGTCGTACCTTAAGCCAACGCCATTACAACCATCACTGCTGCTTGAGACCACGTTGTTGAAACAGTCAAACAGGACGCAAATCTCTTTGCTGAAATAGTCCATGATTTGTGATGATGAAACAGTATTTTACAAACAACAGTAACAAGAAAAGATAAATAAAGAAGTTGTTACACCAACCGCAACAGTTGTACCTAATACCAGCACCATTCCAACCACTGTAACAACATTTTTCTACGAGAGATCAGAATATCCTATTCCAACATAGAAGATTAGATCAGACTAAGAATAGGATTTGTATGTACACATGTAATTGTACGCTTAATTGTATTAAGAGGATTCTCCTCTTTAAATAGTGGAGAAATCAACATTAGAAGGGAGATTACGAAAGGCTTAGATAGAAGCGAATTACAAAGAAGGAGCGTGTTCACTTTGGATATTGTAACTTGTCACATTTGAAAGATGAATAAAAGATCATTCTGAGCATTTCTTCCTAATTCCTTTTATTTCCGGGGAATCTTGTGAGAAGGAAAGGGCCCACCTTATTCACAAGATTCACCCATTAGTTTTTGTAGTGTGTTACTATTGTTTTTATCTATGCCTTGTTAAAACTCTGTTTTGTTGAAACTCTGTTTCCACTGATTATTATATTGTTTTCATACAATTCATTCCTAGGTAATTGTTAATCATTTTGATTGGTAATTATGTTTGAAGGTGTGATAGTCAGAGACAGGTGATGAAGACTCCTACTTTGGGGAATAGGGTCCTGTCCACTATTACATAATAGTTAGTCTTCGGTAGTTGTTAATCATTTTGATTGGTAATTCTATTTGCAGAATGAGTTTATGAAAGTGTGATAGTCAGAGGCAGGTGATAAATATTCCTACTTTGGGGAATAGGGTCTTGTTCTCTGTTATAAAATAGTTAGTCTTCTTTGCAGTATGCTGAAAGGTTCCTTTTTCCTAGGTTGTTGTTTCTTAATGTAATCCATGATTCTTCTGATAATTATTTCCTTTTGAATCTTAAACTCTGCAAAAGATAGATTTCTTTTGCTATAATTCAGAGTAGAACTTCAGTCTGTTCAAAGCAAGGTGTGATGAGTGTAACTTTTACTACAACTTTGGATTGCTTTTGAGATTGAGAATATACAATGTGTGATTGCCTTTGAAATAAACAGACTTCCTAGGTTGACAATTTATGTAAAACTTGATTGTTTTAATTAATAAGAAATTATAGTGACCAACAATGGTGTGGCCACGTCAACACCTTACATTCATATGGGCATTCCATGTGTCACCCTTAGAGTGGTCACACATGTTACCTTGATCCCTTTCATGTTTACTTTTTTCCTGGTTTAACCCGAACTTTGACAATCCATAACTTTTGCATACGAACTTCGTTTGAGATGATTTTTGTGTCATTGGAAATCTATCGACAATATATACACATCGATGTCATTTTAGAGATAATTTGAGATGACCAAATTTTGAGTATTTATGAATCCGTCTAGACCTCCACGAGTGTTCTGGATCCTACTGGAGCTATGTGAGCATTCTTGGATCCTCCTGGATCATTCCTCCCCATTGGAATCCTTTTGGACCACCAAACATTTTAATTACTCAACTACTAAGTGAGGGTAAAGTTCCCTCACCCTTCCGATCTCCATCCATTTTTCTTTAGTTGGTTTCACCACTTTGAAACCAACTCGAATATTCCACATCAGCTCATTGTGAAGTTCTATTTTTTATGTCGAGAATAACATCTTCCTGTATCTCATTCAAATATTCTTGAGAAAATCATCAACTGTTGGAACTTGAATACTTTCATCTTCATCCATAATCATATAGGCTCATAAATCTTCAAATTCTCAAAATTTACTACTAAATACATTTGCATGTAGGATGATAGATATAAAAAAACGAATTAGTACCAATATTCTCTATGATCTTGAATGCAACATATCGGATTGGCCTTACCTTTTTACCTTCACCCGTCATTCTTTCATTTTTGATATGTAACCTGTTGGAACGTATTATTTTGTTTTTATACTCTTGGTTCAAAGGTTGGAGCCGCCCTTCTTTCTAAATAAGTAAGAGGTTATAATTAAGCCCAAAAAGACAGATTTCGGGATCTCGCATTTTTCACGATGTACCTACCAAGCCCCAGTATCCCGATGCGCGAAGTAGCGATAAGGTTTAGTTCTAACCACCGTTATTGAGCCTCTAAGTAAAGATCGTTTGATGTCATCACCTCGTGCTCTCGCATTTCGAGAGTTACTCGTCAAACACTTTCTGAACCTTCGATATGCGAAGTTGCGATTCTTTCCTTAAAACACAACACCTTTGTAACTCTGATCCCCAAAGTTGTGATATTCATTAATTAAGATGGGTTAATTAAAATCTTAAGTTAAATCACAAATTATAAATAGTTTCGCACCATCGGGACTTTGGGCTTTTGGGTCTCAAAGGATAGAAGTGAAATCATCCGATACGACGAGCGCCAAAAAGGGGACAAAGGACTAAAAGAACGAAATTAAAGGAGCTAAGTTGGATTAATTAATGCCTTGAGTAGCTTTTAACTGTACGATCTACGAATGAATCTTTTAACGTTTCTGCTCTTTTCCCAAGTTACGAGTCATCAAATATTTATGGAATTTATTTGAATTCCATTGAAGTGATTGACAGTAAGATCCCACTTATTTGCTAAAATATTTCCATTAAACCATTTAATCGTTCTGTCGAAAAGGACTAGCACGAACTTAAGTGTTTAAGCAGAGGGTTTTCTTTCATTATCTCAACTTTCCTTTCTATTGTGCACAAAGCTATTTCACCAGGATAACTTATGTCTATGTTTTCAATCTTTTGCGAAGGGGGATCTAATTGCAAGGTCATACACCATGGCTACATGAAAAGAGCCCAAGGAAGTCGTCGAGATCTCAGGCCAAGGTTCATATATTGTTTCTGATACTTCTCCTCGAAGTATCAATATTATTAAAACATGGATGCATATTTTCAATGTTCTGCAGTATGAGGTGATAAATTGCTTGGATGATTCCTATGAGGAGGTGAACGATGACATGTCCACCAAATAAAAAATTGTTGCTCAAGAAGAGATGAAAAAAATAGTAGGAAAGCCACGACTTCTCCCCTATTATGATATGGTCATATGGGCACTAGACGATGTAGACCTCCTGACCAGAATGATTTTCAACAAACAAAGGGAAGCAGTCAAGTCTTTCAGACCAGAGCACCTACAGGCAATGTATAAATTTTCACCCACTCCAAATCGTATTTACAATACTGAATTCCTAGAGGATTTCAAAAAGAAGGAATGTGAACAGTTTAGGAAAAATTTATCCGATCTAATCAAAGATTGGGTTTCACACCCCGTGAAATTCAGGGCCGATACTAATGGAATTTATTCGATCTCCTATTTAGAGCCACAGTTTAATTATGTAGCGATGATGGCTTGTAGACTGTATGGGAAGGAGGATACAAATCACTTTTTCCTCCCATGGGTGCTTCTCATTTATATGAAGGTTTTTCTTTCAACTGGGCCAAACTGATGTTGGATAGTCTCACTAGTCGAATTACTGAATATTGAGCACAGAAATCCAGTGGGAGAACATCTTCATTCTTTATGTCTGCCTACATCATGGATGCTATTTTCTTTATGAAACCTTTCCCATTGATGAGTTGGAGCTGGACTCCATCTGATGTTGAGCCTATCCATGTCTACCACTCGAAGCTTTGGGAGGATAAGGCCAAAGATTTCATCTACGAGATTTTTAACTGGGTAATGGTACCAATGCATGTTGTTATGTTTGGCCATCCGCCTCCCCAGATTTCAGATAACATCATGGCCAACCTGAGTAATGTAAAAGATTGGTATATAGAAGCAGAGTATTCATACATCATGGTTTTCGGCACCTCCATTCCCCCCCATGTTTTGTCGTTATTTCTGACAAATAAGCTAATATGCCGCGAGATCGCCAGGTAAGTTGTGCTTGGTGGAATAATCAAGGAGATCAAAGGACTATTGAAGAAGGTATGGCTACCCTTCCCCATTCACATTGGGTCATACTTTTTATTAGATTTTTTCCATGCCAAATTTGAGGCCACAGCCTTGGAGGAAATAAATTTGATGAACATTGAGTTCAAAAAGCACGACCCAAATAAGGTTGTGAGTAATCACTTGGAGAATTGTGGCCTGAAGAGATATGAACATGAGGATTCACCCCATGATGAAATATTTCGAGGTGCGAGGTCCTACTCTGAATTGTTGAGACAGATTCAAGCCTTACCACCCAGAGATATGGCCGATTTCCTTAAATTCAAGGAGCATCGGAAGATTTTCCTCCCCCTAATTTTACAGGGAAAAACCCCAAATCTTCCAGACGTACAACAGATAGAAGCCAAAGGCTCAAAGAACTCAATTCCTGGCAAGGAGAAAAATAAGGAAGGGACAGAAAAAAAGGATACCTTGGAACAGGGAGCCAAAATCCCTGATCGAGGAGAGAAAAACCAAGAGGTAGTAGCGTCGGGAAAGCGGGTACTAAGTCAAGCTGAGATACCCTCGCAAAAGGCAGGTGACACCTCACTGATAACATCAAAAGGGTCAGTCACAGACACTACCCCTAAACAATCATCCAAGGAAATCGACAGTCAGATTGCTGTTATCACACCCTTATAGTTCACAAAGGGGAATCTCGATGTGGGATGGATTTTAATGAAGAACTGATGCCCATTTATGTAGAGGAGCTTCCTCCTAATGATTTTTTCTTTGATAAAAAAAGGAAGGTCGTGGTGAGGCAAGAATTATATCAAAGAGAGGGCGTAGTGGCTAAAAAATTTAAAATCATGACAGATGGAAAGGCCATGAAAGAGGAAGAATTCACCGAGGAGATAGCGGGAACATTAGGAGCTTACGCTACGACCAATCAATACTCATTTGGAACTTTGAAGGCACAGTTGAATGGAAGAACCTATTGATCGGTAAGTTGGAGGTAAAGGTAGTTACGATAGAAGCGAATGCTAGGGATCAGGCGAACAAAGGTCTCGAGGAGGCCAGAGCAGCTGACCAATGGGAAATCGAACAACTTAGAGCCGAGATCTAGAAAATGCGTTAGTCGGTCTAGTTAAAACAAGCGTAGGAAAGACAACAAGAGGATTTAATACAACAGTTGTAGTCAAAACTGATTTCTGTCGAGAACCAGGCCATAGATATAGATATGTTCTGATACCAAGCCACCGAGATCCAACAAAAGGTGGAAATATCTCAGAAGGGATTGCTTGCCAAAGTGGAAATCATCCAAAATCACTTTCAAACGATTGATCAAGCACTAAAGGATATTTATTTAAGAGAAAGGGAAGCTGGGGCAACTCGAATCGCTTTCCAGGAGGCTATCGTAGCAACAACAAAGGAAGGAATGGTTGGTAGTGTCAAATTATCCATCTGAGAGCAAACCAAGGGAAATATCTTATTGAAGGCGTGGGAGCATAATATATCAGAGAGCAGAGAAAGAGCTTAAGAGATGAAGAATTCTTGTGAAGAGACATTCAACCTGATAAATAAAAATATGTTGAACCTTGATAAGGAGGATAGCGCCAGGAAATTGGGAAAAATTAACATAGCCAAACACCTATTAGATATCAAGGAGAATTTTGAAAAGGAACAAGACGAAATATCCTAGCTGAGTCAGGTTGAATTTTCCCAAGTGGACAAATGGTTAATAAAACCAAGTCTACAATTATGGTCCATCATCATGGAATACCGACAAGTAGCAAGATGATTGCCACAGTTGGCGAAGAATTGTTACACTTTCAGGGCCAACAACCAAGAAGATCCCTCCAGGTCGATAACCTAGTTGATTGAAAGGTGTGTCAGTTGTGTTGAGCAGGGGAAAGGGCAAGCTTCTGGTGTTAAATGATGAAATGCATTATTCTATTCTATTTCTGGGTACAAGGGAGAAAAGAAAGGAAGGCGTTCCGCCTACATGGGGGAAGACAAAGAGAGAGGAAATGAAATGCTTCCTTTCCTCAATTGTAATCAAAGGTTTCTAGAACGAATGGAATTTGAATTGTTTTTTAGGCTTGTATAAATAGGCATTTTGAAGAAAAACAAAGGGCTTTTTATTTTGGCAGATTGTAATAGAGAAATTTTCCATCGACATGAATTAATACAAAGAGAATTGAAGACTCCATACTCTGTCAAGATTGAGTTATGTGATTTCTTCTGTTATTTCATGCTTCATGACATTTTTATATGCATCTTTGATGAGTGCTTTCACTGCAATTTGGTACAACCTCTACTGTGGCAATCATGTTTTAGTTATCTAATTATTTGCAGCTTTTCCTCTGTATCAGCTATTAGCAGGTACAAGACCTATGGATTACTTAGATCGCTATATTTTACGCTTCATTAAAGTGTTTCTCTTCTTTTTCTTCTTCTATTACAGCGTGAGATTCCTCTCGAAATGATGCCTCACATTGTCTAGCAGCTCTATGTTTTTATTTTGCTTCATACATGGTTCCGAATTTTTAACTCAGTTACGGAAAACGACCTTCAATTTGTTAAACTACTAATTTGTCTCACGAGATTTTTTCTCTCGTATAAATAAAAAAAATTGAATCAGCAACTTAAAAAACAACATCCTCTTAAATCATTGTTCCTTAATGAATGTCCCTGTTGCAAGGAAACCTCACATAGAACCTGACCTCTCAGGCCAAACCAGCATCGCCTTAAACCTCTTTGACACTATCCTAAGAACTTCAACCACCCGGGTCGAACTCAAACGTTCATGGGCAGCCATTGAATGGGATATCAACATTCAAGAATATTTGGAAGCGAGACAAAGACAACTCAGAAACCAGCCGTAGCTTTCTTCCCTGAATTGTCCTTTCCCTTTTTTATCAATCACTCACTTTGGATGCCTAGACTCTATACTTTATATCCTTGAGTAAAGACTCTGGAACAACATAACCAAACTTTATTACTGGCTTCAAACTGATGATCAACCCGATGTTTGTCATGCCTCACCTTGTATTTGGCTTGTCTTTTCTCCAAATTTTCATGTACTTCTTGATGTACCTATTGGATCTTCTGAATGAACCTTTTAGCTTTATCTATATCATCATATCCATCCTCTTTACTTTCTTCTCCAAAAGAAAAATCCATAGGTGATTTAGGAAAGTACCCCAAACATACTTCAAAAGGATTTTTCTGAGTAGAAGAATGTATGGCATGATTATAGGCATGTTGTACATAATGCAACTTTTTATCCCATAACTTCGGATGCTTGTTGTAGTATCCTCGAAATAGATGTACCACCATTCTATTTACCACCTTTGTATTTCCACCTGTCTATGGATAAAAATAATGTTCTCTTCTTTAACTTAGTGTCTATCATCTCACATAAATGAGACCAAATTTTCCCAAAAAGCGAGAGTCTCGATCTGATATAATAGATGTAGGAAGCCCAAAATGAATCCATACATTAGGAAATAGGATTTGTGTTGTGTGTTTAGTTTTTACATGTTTCTTGCATGGCATTAAAATACACATCTTATTGAATCTATCCACAACAAGATATAAATAATCATGGCATGTCCTGGACATTTGCAACCCCCCCTACAAAATCCATGGAGATACTTTCCCATCGCTGAGAAGGTATTGGAGGTGGCATATATAATCCCAACTTTCTATTGCTGGGATTACTTCTGGCACACATAACACACCCTTTTACATATGTCGAAATTGTTTCAGTCATTCGAGGCTAATAACAATATCCATGCAATTGTGCTACTATATTACCAACCCCAAAATGTCCAAAAATGAGAGATGTATGAGATTTTATAATTACATTTACTCTTTCATCTATGGGTATAAAAAGTTTTCCAAGATGATATACAAAATGTCCATGCATATAATAATATGAATTTTTATTTCCATGATTTAATTCTTCATACACATCTTTAAAATCATCATCCTTAGCATATTTTTCAACATAACGCTCATTATCTAAAGGATTATACCTTAGTATTGTGGAGGCATTAATTATTGGTCTTGAAAACATGTCTACAACCTTATTATGAATATATTTCTTATACTTAATTCCCAGATGAAACTGTTGTAAGAAACCCATCCACTTTAAATTTCATGATTGTTTTAGACTGGTTTGTGATTGCAAATACTGTAATGGTTGATGATCTGTATGAATTATTGTCTCCTTTCCTATTAAGCAATGATTCCATTTCTTCTCACTTTGTACCAATTCATACAATTCATTATCATATGTTGGATAATTAATCACAACATGAGTAAAATTATCAGAATGATAACATATAGGTTTACCTTGTTACATCAAGACTGCTCCCATGGCATACCAGCTTGCATCAGTTTGAATCTCAAATGGCTATTGTAGATCTAGAAGAGACAAAATTGGAGTGGTTCTTATCTTCTCCTTTATTGTCTCAAAGGATTTATGTTTCTTTCCTCCCCATTGAAAGCCCTGTTTAACACTTTGTAGAGGAGTTGCTATGAAAGAGTAATTAGGAATGAATTTCCTCCAGTATTGTACTTCTCCTAATTAGCCCCTAACTTCTGTGGAAGTAGTTGTCTTGGGACAATTCACAATGACTTCTACTTTTGAGGGATCTATCTTTAGTTGACCATTCCCTACATTGTAATCCAAATATACCAGAGAAGTTTTTCCAAATTCACACTTAGACATTTTTACATACAACTTCTCCTTCTTCAAGAGTTCAAAGAGTGTCTTGACATGATTTATATGATCTTCCCATCTTTGATTAAATATAAATATATAATCTAAATAGATTACAAAAAAATTATCTATGTAATACCTTAACACGTCATTCATTACCCTCATAAGTGTTGCAGGTGTATTACATAAACCGAATGACATAACTAACCATTCAAACAACCCCTTCTTTGTCTTGAAAGTAATTTTCCATATGTCACTTTCTGCAATTCTGATATGATGGTAACCACTTCTCAAGTCCAACTTAGTGAGAAAAAAAAACATTATTTAACTTATCCAATAAATCGTCAATTTTGGGAAGAGGCTAATTGTTCTTTACCGTAATCTCAAAAGTCAATACACATCCTCCATGTGCCATATTTCTTTGGAACTAATACAATAGGAGATCCACACAAAGAGGATATGTGTTTGATGATTCCTTTTTCGAGAAAATCCCGAACCTGCTTCTTTATTTATTCATTCTTGATCACTGATGACCTATACATACCAATGTTAGGAAGAGGAGCATCCTGCTGCAAATATATTTCATGTTCAACCTACCTCTTAGGAGGAAACCTTGTAGGTTCTTGAAATAACTCATCATAATTAGATATTATTTTAACCAACTCTTGTTTATGATTTGGATCACAACCTACTAAAGCATCATATATCTCTTCTTATTTTTGTTTCACTATCATGAGAAAAAAATATTTTCTTACATTCACGAGTCTCTTAATTTTCCCCGTGCTCACTAAAGAAACATTAGTTTCGATTCGATGAGCTCTGACAAAAAAATTCAACCCCATATTTGAAAAGGTGATATTTATTCTCTTCACGGTAGAATATAGCTTTCCTGTCAAATAGATATGGACTACCCAAGACAATGCTACAAATGTCAAGAGGCACAACATCTAGTTCTACCTCATCAAATAACTTTGTGGTAATTGCAAATATGATCTTACACTGCCTCATTGCCTACAACTTAACATATTCACACACCCAACCTAATGGATATGGATTTTTATGAGGTGTCATATTTAAACCCAACTTATTAACAATTTCTTCAGATATTAAGTTAACTTGAGATTCACTGTCAAACAAAGTATCTACCTTTGTATGTTTGACTATAATCCTAACATGGAAAATCTCACTTCTTTTCTTTTGATCAGTAACACTTTCTATTTTAGTAGATTGAATTGAAGAATTTGACTTGATAGTAGATATTTTCTTCCTATTTCCATGATCTAAGATTCATCCCCGAAATCGGATCCTAAATCTTGTTGAGTTGATGAAACAATCTTTTGCTTCCCTTTATCCTTGAACTTCTTTGGTGATAATTCTAGATACAGCTTCCAACAATGTGCCTCCTCACGCCCCCTTTTTTTTACCATGGGAACATGTAGGTCTTTCTTCAACTTGCTTTACTGTAGTTGACTTATTACTCTTCCATTTTCCTTTTGGTTTCTCCTCGAAATTGTATGAATTATTATCTTCATTCACATGCTTACCCTTACTAACCTCTAGACATGTCACTTGTACTGACACTTTATCAATGCTAGTCAGGTTAAACATTAAAATAGTGTGTCGAAGATATGAGTTCATGCCACCAATATATTTTAGAAGAGTTTCTCTAGTATACAACAAAATTCCTAAGGATAATTCCTTATTTTTGAATTCCCGTGTATATGCTTGAATATTTTGTCCTTTACCTTGCCTTATATGTTTCCATTCTATAATTACCATTTGCATATAATCTAGTGGATATAATTGTTTTCCTATGGCCTTAGTATATTTATCCCAAGAGGATATTACTTTACCCTTTTGAACGAGATAAACTTGCATGTTAATCTCCCACCATATTAAGGTTGTGAAACTTATTCGAAGAGAAACTAGTTGTATTTTGGTAGCATCGTCCATGATCTTTTGAACCCTGAAATATACTTCTATTTGGTTGATCCAATTGTCCAATTTTTCAGCATTAAATTCTCCATCATAGGTTGGAAATTAAAAGTTGACATCCAATTTTAATAAAGGTAGACTATGATCATGAGGAGACTTCTTAAAGGGATTATTTTTATGTGAATAATATTTATTTCCCTTAGAAGAAGATTATGATTAGGATGATGGTGAGGAAGGTTTTGAAGGTCCACCTTCATCACCTCCTCCTTCCTATTGGACCAGTTTAAATTTCTCTGATGTACATTCCCCATTGGCCTTCTTTCAAACCTCGTACATTTCTTCCACCATGGATTTCATTAAATTAAATTCTTCGAAGAAATCATCTTCATAGTCATAAGGACCTAATTGTCTTGGCAAAGTCATATCTCTTCTTCGAGTAAAGCTTCTTGAACCAATCTCTGGATAATAACTTGCATGTTTTCCTTCTCCTCACTTGGATTTGGACCTTGTAATCATTCACTCACAACTGTTGGAGAAATTTCTATTTTCAACACACTAGTTCAGTGGGAGTTAACTGACTAGTTCTATTTTAGACATTCTACTTTTACCATCACTATTATGCATGCATGCATTCCTAAGGAAAGCTAATTGCTTGACTGATTTTCTTAATTATGGATTTTTTTTCCCTATATATGAGTTTATTCCACTCATTCATTGTATAATATTGATCATGATCTATGCATCAATCATCGGCTCATTGGAGTAGTGTGAATATATTTTCTCATTCTTCCATATTGTATCTCTCTTACTTTTCTTAATAAGATTTATTTGTGCATACTTTAGCTAGATCTCCTATGCAGGTTTCCATGAAACACTGACATGGTATCAGAGCTATGCTACTTGGAGCAATCCAGACAAGCCAAAGAATAAGGAAAATTAGGGTTTCAGTGAGCTAAATCTGTGGTCGTACCTTTCAACAGTTATTCCTCCCAAAATATTATGTTTTGGAGGAAACGACCCACTAGAAAAGTAAATCGGCTCATTTTGGAAGTGGGTTTTCAATTGTTTGGTGATATTCCTCACTGTTCTTAGACAGTAAGCTGCCAGATAGAATCTTGAAACTGATACGAATCGTAGTCGTACCTTTCTACATTCATTGCTCCCAAAATATTACATTTTGGAGGAAACATACCATGAAGAAAGTAAATCGGCCCATTTTGGAAGTGGGTTTTCAACCGTTTCACAAGATGCCTCACCGTTTTCTTAGAAAGTAAGTCGCAAGATCATCTCTTGAAACTGATACAAATTTTCACTTAAAGTTCTATTTTTTCCATGATTTCTTAATTTTTCACTTGCAAATTGAGAGTAAATTTTTAGGGGTTCTTAGAAACAGTGGGAGAGATGGATATGAAAACTATCATATAGTCAAACTTGGTGTTAATCCTCACACCATACAATTATTTTGATTGGAATCCCAAGGCGACATTCCAACTCAAAAGAAAAGGACTATATAATTTGACGATGGCAACAGAAACAGAACCTATATCAACGATTGAGAAGATGAGATGCGTGAACCATAAGGATGAGGCCACATGACTACTTCTTGATTTAATCTCCACTTATTTGTGGTTTCATGTTGTTGCATGCAAGACTCCAAACGAGATATAGACCACCTTGGAAGGACTCTTTGGAAAGAAGGAGGAGATGTGAGGTCATATGCTTGAGGTAGAGTTGAATACCTTAGACCCTAAAAGTTTTGATAATATACAAGATTTTTTTACTAAATTTAAATCTTTTCTATTAAGATTGGGTGAATGTGGTATTGATAATTCTACATAAGAGAAACAACTTATTCTAACAATCTTGGCCAATCTAGGACCAAAATACACTGTATATGTCTCCAATTTTCATTCTGGCAGATGTCTTTTTGGAGCAAATTGGAAAATTCTTGCGTTGGCTTAGTTCATTGAGTCTCTTACACAAGAGTAGAAAAAATCATACAGATGGGCCTCATGAAAGATCCCAAAGAACATGCACTCACCATGCATGATGGAAAAGGTTCATACAATCAGAAATCGAAGCAAAAACGAAAGGAGTTATTACATCCAGAGTCAAAGAAGGAGGAATATTCCCAACCCTTCAAGGATTCTTCAGGTTCCAAAGAATCTTCAAATTCCAAATGGAAGAAGAAGAAGGGAAAGAAATGCACATATTGTGATCAAATGAATCATGAAGAATCCACATGCATGAAGAAGAAGATCGATCTTATGACATAGGTACTTCAAAGGAATAACCTTGGAGACTTCATTCCTGAAGGAGCCAAGAAGAAGAAGGAAGAATACCATGTGGCTAAGAAAGGTAATCATCATGCTCTGGTTGCAATTAATTCCTCATCTGATTCATGGATTATAGATTCTAGTGCATTGCATCATATGGAAGCTAAAGAGGAAGTTTTTACTTCTTTCAGTTCATGCTCTGGACCTCCTATTCTCATGGGGGATGATACTCCAATAGCGGTTGCAGGAGGGGGAAGAGTGGAAATCCCTAATGGAAGTTTTGAGAATGTCTTACATGTTCCAAATAATTCTATAAACCTACTCTCAGTTTATTAGATCACTCAAATAGGTAAAAGGGTTGAATTTACATTAGATTCAGTTACTGTACTTGACATGCATGACAGTTCCATTATTGCAGTTGGTGAGGTAGATCACAAATCAAGGTTGTATAAGTTCACTAAGTTTACTGAATATGACTCTTCTTTGTTTCTTACACATGCTAATGATATTAGTAGAGTATGGCATGAGAGATTTGGTCATTTAAACTTTAGGTACATGCAACAACTTTCCAAGAAAGGAATGGTCAAAGGCTTGCCATACATTCAATTTTCTGAAGGGGTTTGCAAAGGATGCATTCTTGGCAAGCATCCTGAAGAGAATTTTGAAAAGGGGAAGGTAGGAAGAGCCTCCTCTTCCTTGGAGCTTGTTCACAGTAATCTCATGGGTCCTGTTGGAGCCGCCCTTGTTTTTCACCTCGCGCAATTTTCAATTTTCGATACTTGAGATCTAAAGTTTCTTTTCTTCTCCTTCCAAAATCATAAAGATCTGAAATCTTGTCCCGTGAATAGCAATGCTTTGTCACTTTCAAAAGGAATCCATTTTTCACAAGTATGTATGCTCTTTTGTTTTATTTCGGGGTCTCGCAAGTCAGACACTTTATTTCTTGAATTCACAAGTCCCTAGTCACGAAAATGCGAACTCAGTTCTAATTTTCATCCAAGGCGTTAACTGGGGTAAAATATTTAACCTCTGATTAGACGTCGTCGGGGTTTCGCGCCTCGGTATCCATCAAACCTGAGTTTTTGTTCTTGCAGCCCCGATAGCCGAGAACATGATGACTTTGTGATAACCTTGGTTAGAGACTAAGGGTAAAAAACTAATCATGGTTAAATTTGGTTCTCGGTACTTCGTCACTCGGCACTTTCTTTCATCGAGTTAAGGTGTCCAAAAATCCAATTCACGAAGTTGTGACATAATTATAGCGATATTATCTAGTCTCCTAATCTAAGACTTCCTTATTTTAATTTGAGTCTTAATTATCGCCACATCGCGATATCGCAACTCGGCATATCATTCTTCCAAAAGTTTGTCTTTGAATTCCCGAGTCGCGATATGATGATTAGGTTAGTTATATAATTAAGAATGCGTCAAATCATGGTTATTATTTAAGGAAAAATCGGTACTCGCAACCTCACGAGTTGAAGAGTCAAAATCTGAAAAGAAAATTTACGATACAGCGAAAGGCGAGAAAATGGTTAACGTTGTGAAATTTGAAATTTTAAAATTAAATGAGATACGCCCCGCATATCGAGGTTGGCACACTTCACGAGGAATTTACTTTCTCTCCATAACCCGGTTGCCTGTCAAGCCGCCGAACATTGATGACATTAATGAAGAATTAGGGTAAATCCACGAGTAAATAAAATCATATTTATACAATAAATTTGGTTTTATTTGCGATTTGACAGACTTACTTCAAAGGTACAGGATTTTCAAATATATACGAGAGTTTCATTCTTTTTAAACATTTCTCATAAGCGCACAGAGCTCACCTTTCTCCGAGAGAACTCATTTCCGCATGTATGCACAGGTCTATTGCAGAAGAGCGAAAAAGAAAGCGTCAGCCATGGCTCCAAGGAGAGCAGCGAAAGCAAATGTCGAGGTTGCAGCGCAGGGTCCAGACAACGTCTCAGATACTTCACCATGGACTGGCGGCTCAGTACCCACCTGGTCGTTTATTTCATACATTCTGCAATCCGAATTGGTAAACTATTCAGAGTCGGATGACGATGACAATGATATTGTAAAGGATGACCTGAACACTAAGTATAAGACAATTGTTCAGTCGGGAATGCACCTGGTTGCAACCAGACCTCGGTTTCTCCCATACTACGACATGATCCGATGGGCATTGGATCACATCGACCTGTCCACCAGAACTATCGTAAATGACCGACAGGTCATGGTCGGAATTTTCAGACCAGAGCATATCCAATCTATGTACAAGCTCCTAGTGACTTTTGAATATACATATGGCAAAGAATTCCTGGAGGAATTAAAAAAGAAGGAATGCGAAGAATATGACAAAACCATGCCTGGTTTGATCAAAGATTGGGTCTCGAGCTCCGCAAAATTCAGAGCGAATGACAAAGGTGTGTATTCGATTTCTTCAATGGAGCCACAGTATATGTATGTGGCGATGATGACTTGTCGGCTTTTCGTATGGGAGGATACCACGCATTTTTACATCCAGTGGGTACCTCTCATCTTTCGGGTAGCGGAAGGTTGCTCATTTAATTGGGCTAAGATGCTCTCCGACAGTTTGTTCAACAGAGTTACAGATTACCAGGAGAAAAAAGAAGCCGGGAGACCATCCGAATTCTTTATGTCCGCATATATCATGGACGCAATATGCTCCATGACACCTTCTCCTTTGATGAATTGGGCTTGGAGTCCAATCCAGGAAAAAACGGTGCATGAATACCACGACAAGCTGTGGGAAAATAATGCAAATAAGTTTATTTATGAGATTTTCAACTGGGTGATAATGCCCCTACATGTCTCCATTTTTGGTCTTTCGCCACCCCGCATCTCCGATAGCATTGTTGCGAATCTAAGCAGTATCGCGGACTGGTATGTCGAAGAAGAATTCTCCTATTTTAGAGTTTTCAGAGCAGCTTTCCCTCCTCTGGTGCTACCTCTTTTCATCCCCAACAAGCTGGCCTGTCGTGAGATTGCACGACAAACAGTAATCGGCGAAGTGAGTAAAGAGCTCAAAGCGTCATCAAAGAAGGTATGGTCATTTTTCCCTATTCGGCTTAATTCCTATTCCTTATTAGATTTCAGACATGCTAAGGATGAAGCTGCAACATTAGAAGACTTGAGCCTAGTCTCTATTGAGTACAAAAAGCATGATCCGCAGAGAATTGTAAGCACCCATTTGGGGAATTGCGGATTAACGAGGTTTGAGCACGAGTGTTCTCCCTCGGATGATGTTTTTCGAGGGGTGAGGTCCTATTCGGAAGTGCAATTTCGAATCAGATCTCTAGCACCCGAAGATAGGGCCTCTGTTTTAAAATTTCAGGAACATAGGAAAATATGTCTCCCCGTGGTGCTGGGAGGTTTAGGACTTTCCAAAAATAAAGAAAAGGAGGTCGAAAGTTCTGAGGGGAAAACTTATAACCCCGAAAACCGTCAGGAAGGGGAGCAGGAGAAGAATCCCGAACAAGAGAAGAATCCCAAACAGAAAAAGAGTCCCGAGCAGGACAAGAATCCCGAAGCAGAAGAAGGGACTACTAACCCACCCAAGGAACATGATCCAGAGGTGGAAGTGAAAAACGCCGACCCACCTGAAATTCAGAATCTAGAGACAGGAACAGAGACGAAGACCTCTGATCCTCCGAAAGAACAGGGCTCACTCGTCACGCCAAGAAAGGCGGCGAAGCAGATCGGACAACCCATCACCTCTGTCACACCCTTGTAGTCATCTCAGGGAGACGTCAGTGAGGGATGGATATTTGGCGAAGAACTAAGACCTATAAGGGAAGAGGAACTCCCCCCTAATGAGTTCTTTTTTGACAGAAAGAGAAAAGCTGTAGTAAAGTGAGAATTTTATCAAGAGGGAGAGTCCACTGTTAAAAAATTCAAAGTAATGACAGATGGAAAAAACAACGAAAGTGATGAATTCGCCACAGAGATAGAAGGGACGCTGGGAGCTTATGCGTCAGCGAACCAATTCTCAGTTGCGATGTTGAAAAATCAGCTCAAGAGAAAAAATCGACTAATCAAGACTCTTGAAGCCCGAGTAGCTTCGGCTGCGGAAGACGCTAAGAGTAAAGCGAGTGGAGCAATAGAGCTGGCCCAATTGGCCGATAAGAAAGAGATCGAATTCCTCAAAACCAAGCTGGAACAAGCAAACTGAGTGATCCGAGAGGGTCGAGTGCAGTTGGGTCAGCAGAGGGATACGATCACACAGTTATAGGCTCAGTTAGAAGTCGCAGGAAGCAATGTGATCGACATCGAGATTGTTAAATCCCGAGCAATCGACATTCAGAGAAGGATCTCTTATGCTCAACAGAGTCTGCTAAACAAAGTAGGGGAATTTCGAGGAGATTGCCTGTTAATGCATCAAATTTCTGAGAATCTGATCGTCAAGGAAAGAAACGCAGAAGCTGCTCAGATAGCCTTCCAAGAAGCAGTAATAGCCACCAACAATAGGTTTTCAGCAGGGTCTCTCGGGCTCACCATTACTGAACAGACTAGGGGTAATATTTTGTTAAAAAATTGGGAGCATGATATTACTTTAAGCAAGGAGCAGGCTCAGAAAGTGACAAATTCACTAGAAGAAGCTCTCAAATCCATAAATTGTGAACTGTTGGGGATGGAAAGTGGGGGTGATACAGAGACGCTAAGGCATATGAATATAGAGCGAATCTCCCTCGACATGAAGGAGAAAAATGAGAGAAATTTGGCAGAGATCTCTAAGATAGACAAGGTATACGTGGCTCAAATTGATGGACATTTGATTCAGCCCAGCACACAACTCGACGCCCTTGATATGGTTGATGCACATATGGGGAATAGACTTCCACAATTAGCCCGAGAGTGCTACTTTGCCGAAGCCATTTGTCAAGCAGAGCCGTCACAGCTTGTATCCCAATTCATGGACAGATGTATGATATGCATTGAGTCTATGCAAAGACAAGCACCTGGCCCTTTTTGAAAATAAAGTAGAAGAGATGGAGTGTTTTCGCTCCTCACAGCTTCCAAGCGGAACTTTCACAACTTGTATCCAGTTTATGGACAGATGTATAATATGCACTAAGTCACGTAAAAGCAGGCAGCTGGCACTTTTTTGAAAATAGGAGTAGGGAAGGGAAAATTTGTATAAATAGATCACCAAAAGAAGAACAAAAGGCTGGACTTTTTGGTAATGAATGTAATAGAGATTTTTGCATCCGAGAAGTTAATACATGCAATTTGAAGATTCTCGATTCCGTCACGACTGTGTTACAAGTTTGTTTCGTTATGTTTTCTTGTTTCTTTTCATTTTTCTCTACATAATTGATGTGTATCACTATAACTTAGTACGACCACTACTATAGTGAAGGGATTTTATTTTCTGTAATTGTTTCTTGTCTTTCCTCTGCACCAGCTATCAGTAGGTGTAAGACCAATTCGTATTTACAGAATTTTATAATTATTTACACTATGTCAATTATTTCTATGTTAATTTTGTCTTCTGTGTATGTGTGAGTTTTTTATTGATAGGAACCTTACGTTACCCACAACTAAATGTTTTTCTCTCATTCCACATCTTTACTAAAAAATAATACAGTTACGGGAAAGGGCCTTCATGTTTGCATTCCTATTATGTTCTTCGTGCAAAAATTCCTCTTATTTTAACTGAATTGAAACAACGTTGAAATCTCTCGTTAAATCATTTCCATACTGGTATTGTTCCTCAATGATTGTCCCCGCAGCAACTCAACCGACTATTCGACCCAGGCTATCTAATCAAATACATATCGCTTTAAATCCTTTTGACACAATCCTTAAGACTGCGAACACCCGGGAGGAATTGGAACGTTCATGGGCAGCCATTGAACAAGATATTACTACCCAGGAACAGTTGGAAGCTAGACAACGAGAACGTAGAAACCTTCATTAGTTTCCTACACCGAAGGTTAACGAGGTTCTTTGTATAAATCATTAACACGCTTTCGGATGCCTCAACACTGTACTTTTGAGCCTTAAGTACAGACTCAGGAACAACATCTTACTGGCACCGTTGCCGGGGAGCGAAGTTACGAAATCTTTTCCCTGGGAAAACGACAAATTATTTCGTTGATAGTGTTACTCTTTGATAGTGAACATAGAGTGCACACAGTTTAAGGCTTTTTAAATATTTCACTTGGCGACTCCACTAATACACAAACTGGCGTCTGGTAGAAGGTATATCAGACAGAACCCGAATGGCAGGCCGATTACGCCTGTTAATGATCCTGAAATTTTTTTAAAAGCGAGAGGCTCATCTGAGGCAACCGCTACCGTTCATAAGCCCAAAAATCCACTTTTGAAGACTAACTGCCCTTTAGAAACTCCTACTTCCTGCATCCCTCTGTCTGATACCACAGATCCGAAAACAGACTATTCTGAATTTAGGAGTGAGATCCATCAATCTTTCCCATCTAGAAACAAGGGAAAAGGTCCTTTAGAAAGATCATTGTCATTTGATATACCAGCCTTTCTTCAACAGAACTTCCCTGTCTCACCTTATTCAAAACAGTGTGTTACACCCCCATTCCCTACTCCCAAATCGATGGCAGGCGTCGGAGGAGGAGGAGGTAATGTCCCTCCACCCAGAGTATTTGCAAAAGTAGCAGTAAGGTACGCTCCCCTCGTTTTACCCGCTCACCTCCATGATTTACCTGACAATTACATTAAAAATCTCCCTAAGTTCACTGGGGAGGGAGATCTAACTGCAGCCGAGCATATAAACGTTTTTGACCAGTTCGCAGACATCTGTGGTATTGAACACGAGGATGTTTATTCGAGGCTTCTTGTACAGACCTTTGAAGGACAGGTCCGAACTTGGTTTAGGAACCTTCCTGCAGCTTCTATTCGTACATATGATGCATTGGAA
>ML782539.1:466570-479480 GCA_009831015.1 Picea engelmannii | reverse complement strand
CTGTCAAGCCGCCGAACATTGATGACATTAATGAAGAATTAGGGTAAATCCACGAGTAAATAAAATCAGATTTATACAATAAATTTGGTTTTATTTGCGATTTGACAGACTTACTTCAAAGGTACAGGATTTTCAAATATATATGAGAGTTTCATTCTTTTTAAACATTTCTCATAAGTGTACAGAGCTCACCTTTCTCTGAGAGAACTCATTTCTGCATGTATACACAGGTCTATTGCAGAAGAGAGAAAAAGCAAGCGTCAGCCATGGCTCCAAGGAGAGCAGTGAAAGCAAATGTCGAGGTTGCAGCGCAGGGTCCAGACAACGCCTCAGATACTTCACCACGGACTGGCGGCTCAGTACCCACCTGGTCGTTTATTTCAGACATTCTGCAATCCGAATTGGTAAACTATTCAGAGTCGGATGACGATGACAATGATATTGTAAAGGATGTCCTGAACACTAAGTATAAGACAATTGTTCAGTCGGGAATGCACCTGGTTGCAACCAGACCTCGGTTGCTCCCATACTATGACATGATCCGATGGGCATTGGATCACATCGACCTGTCCACCAGAACTATCGTAAATGTCCGACAAGTCATGGTCGGAACTTTCAGACGAGAGCATATCCAATCTATGTACAAGCTCCCAGCGACTTCTGAATATACATATGGCAAAGAATTCCTGGAGGAATTAAAAAAGAAGGAATGCGAAGAATATGACAAAACCATGCCTGGTTTGATCAAAGATTGGGTCTCGCGCTCCGCAACATTCAGAGCGAATGACAAAGGTGTGTATTCGATTTCTTCATTGGAGCCACAGTATATTTATGTGGCGATGATGACTTGTCGGCTTTTCGGATGGGAGGATACCGCGCATTTTTACATCCAGTGGGTACCTCTCATCTTTCGGGTAGTGGAAGGTTACTCACTTAATTGGGCTAAGATCTCTCCGACAGTTTGTTCAACAGAGTTACAGATTACTAGGAGAAAAAAGCAGCCGGGAGACCATCCAGATTCTTCATGTCTGCGTATATCATGGACGCAATATGCTCCATGACACCTTTTCCTTTGATGAATTGGGCTTGGAGTCCAATCCAGGAAAAAACGGTGCATGAATACCACGACAAGCTGTGGGAAAATAATGCAAATAAGTTTATTTATGAGATTTTCAACGGGGTCATAGTGCCCCTACACCTCGCCATTTTTGGTCTTTCGCCACCCCGCATCTCCGATATCATTGCTGCGAATCTAAGAAGTATCGCGGACTGGTATGTCGAAGAAGAATTCTCCTATTTTAGAGTTTTTGGAGCAGCTTTCCCTCCTCTGGCGCTACTGCTTTTCATCCCCGACAAGCTGGCCTATCGTGAGATTGCGCGACAAACAGTAATCGGCGGAGTGAGTAAAGAGATCAAAGCGTCATCAAAGAAGGTATGGCCGTTTTTCCCTGTTTGGCTTGATTCCTATTCCTTATTAGATTTTGGACATGCTAAGGCTGAAGCTGCAACATTAGAAGACTTGAGCCTAGTCTCTATTGAGTACAAAAAGCATGATCTGCAGAGAATTGTAAGCACCCATTTGGGGAATTGCGGATTAAAGAGGTTTGATCACGAGTGTTCTCCCTCGGATGATGTTTTTCGAGGGGCGAGGTCCTATTCGAAAGTGAAATTTCGAATCAGATCTCTAGCACCCGAAGATAGGGCCTCTGTTTTAAAATTTCAGGAACATAGGAAAAGATGTCTCCCTGTGGTGCTGGGAGGTTTAGGACTTTCCAAAAATAAAGAAAAGGAGGTTGAAAGTTTTGAGGGGAAAACTTCTAACCGTGAAAAACATCAGGAAGGGGAGCAGGAGAAGAATCCTGAACAAGAGAAGAATCCCGAACAGAAAAAGAGTCCCGAGCAGGAAAAGAATCCTGAAGCAGAAGAAGGGACTACTAACCCACCCAAGGAACATGATCCAGAGGTGGAAGTGAAAAACGCCGACCCACCTGAAATTCAGAATCTAGAGACAGGGAGAGAGACGAAGACCTCTGATCCTCCGAAAGAACAGGGCTCACTCGTCACGCCAGGAAAGGCGGCGAAGCAGATCAGATAACCCATCACCTCTGTCACACCCTTGCAGTCGGCTCAGGGAGACGTCAGCGAGGGATGGATATTTGGTGAAGAACTAAGACCTATAAGGGCAGAGGAACTCCCCCCTAATGAGTTCTTTTTTGACAGAAAGAGAAAAGTTGTAGTAAAGCGGGAATTTTATCAAGAGGGAGAGTCCACTGTTAAAAAATTCAAAGTAATGACAGATGGAAAAAACACGAAAAGTGATGAATTCACCACAGAGATAGCAGGGACGCTGGGAGCTTATGCGTCAGCGAACCAATTCTCAGTTGCGATGTTGAAAAATTATCTCAAGAGAAAAAATCGACTGATCAAGACTCTTGAAGCCAGAGTAGCTTCGGCTGCGGAAGACGCTAAGAGTCAAGCAAGTGGAGCAATAGAGCTGGCCCAATTGGCCGATAAGAAAGAGATCGAAGTCCTCAAAACCAAGCTGGAACAAGCAAACTGAGTGATCCGAGAGGGTCAAGTGCAGTCGGGTCAGTAGAGGGATATGATCACACAGTTACAGGCTCAGTTAGAAGTCGCAGGAAGCAATGTGATCGACATCGAGATTGTTAAATCCTGAGCAATTGACATTCAGAGCAGGATCTCTTCTGCTCAACAGAGTCTGCTAAACAAAGTAGGGGAATTTCGAGGAGATTGCCTGTTAATGCATCATATTTCTGAGAATCTGATCGTCAAGGAAAGAAACGCAGAAGCTGCTCGGATAGCCTTCCAAGAAGCAGTAATAGCCACCAACAATAGGTTTTCAGTAGGGTCTCCCGGGCTCACCATTGCTGAACAGACCAGGGGTAATATTTTGTTAAAAAATTGGGAGCGTGATTTTACTTTAAGTAAGGAGTAGGCTCAAAAAGTGACAAATTCACTAGAAGAAGCTTTCAAAGCCATAAATGGTGAACTGTTGGGGATGGAAAGTGGGGGTGATACAGAGACGCTAAGGCAGATGAATATAGACTGGATCTCCCTCGACATGAAGGAGAAAAATGAGAGAAATTTGGCAGAGATCTCTAAGATAGACAAGGTAGACATGGCTCAAATTGATGGACATTTGATTCAGCCCAGCACACAACTCGGCGCCCTTGATATGGTTGATGCACATATGGGGAATAGACTTCCATAATTAGCCTGAGAGTGCTACTTTGCCTAATCCATTTGTCAAGAAGAGCAGTCACAGCTTGTATCCCAATTCATGGACAGATGTAGGATATGCATTGAGTCTATGCAAAGACAAGCACCTGGCCCTTTTTGAAAATAAAGTAGAAGAGATGGAGTGTTTTCGCTCCTCACAGCTGCCAAGCGGAACTTTCACAACTTGTATCTAGTTTATGGACAGATGTATAATATGCACTAAGTCACGTAAAAGCAGGCAGCTGGCACTTTTTTGAAAATAAGAGTAGGGAAGGGAAAATTTGTATAAATAGATCACCAAAAGAAGAACAAAAGGCTGGACTTTTTGGTAATGAATGTAATAGATATTTTTGCATTCGAGAAGTTAATACATGCAATTTGAAGATTCTCGATTCCGTCACGACCGTGTTACAAGTTTGTTTCGTTATGTTTTCTTGTTTCTTTTCATTTTGCTCTACATAATTGATGTGTATCACTATAACTTAGTATGACCACTACTATAGTGAAGGGATTTTATTTTCTGTAATTGTTTCTTGTCTTTCCTCTACATCAGCTATCAGCAGGTGTAAGACCAATTCGCATTTACAGAATTTTATAATTATTTACACTATGTCAATTATTTCTATGTTAATTTCGTCTTCTGTGTATGTGTGAGTTTTCTATTGATAGGAACCTTACATTACCCACAGCTAAATTTTTTTCTCTCATTCCACATCTTTACTAAAAAATAATACAGTTACGGGAAAGGGCCTTCATGTTTGCATTCCTATTCTGTTCTTCGTGCAAAAATTCCTCTTATTTTAACTGAATTGAAACAGCGTTGAAATCTCTCATTAAATCATTTCCATACTAGTACTGTTCCTCAATGACTGTCGCCGCAGCAACTCAACCGAATATTCAACCCGGGCTATCTAATCAAATACATATCGCTTTAAATATTTTTGACACAATCCTTAAGACTGCGAACACCCGGGAGGAATTGGAACGTTCATGGGCAGCCATTGAACAAGATATTACTACCCAGGAACAGTTGGAAGTTAGACAGCGAGGACCTAGAAACCTTCATTAGTTTCCTACACCGAAGGTTAACGAGGTTCTTTGTATAAATCTTTAACACACTTTCGGATGCCTCGACACTGTACTTTTGAGCCTTAAGTACAGACTCAGGAACAACAGGTCCATTTCCACATTCGTCCATCAACAAAGCAATGTATGTTCTTACATTTATTGATGATTACTCATTCTATACTTGGGTTTATTTTCTCAGACAAAAGTGTGAAGTTTTTTAGCATCTCAAAGACTTCAAAGCTCTAGTAGAGACACAAACTGGGAAGAAAATCAAGATCCTTCATAAAGACAATGGGGGGGAGTATATCAAAAAATTTGTTTAGAATATTTGTCGTGAAGCTGGCATCTAGTTGCAGCACATAGTTCCATACACTCCACAACAGAATGGAGTTGCTGAAAGGAAGAACATGTCTATCAAGGAGATGATCAGTTGCATGTTGCATGGAATATCACTTCCTTCCAAGCTTTGGGCCGAGGCACTTAAATGTGATAATTACATACATAATAGATCACCTCACAGATTTGTTGAGGATATGACACCTTTTGAGTCTTGAACAGGTGACAAACCAGATGTCACACACTTCTGCATATTTGGATCTAGAGCATGGGCCCATATTCCTTCTTAAAAGAGGAAATCCTTAGATCCAAAGAGAACACCTTGCATCTTTGTGGGATATCCATATGATGTGAAGGGGTACAGGTTGATTGATCCCTCTATAGACCGACTCATCATTGAGTGCATTTTTCAATTTGAGGAGAGTCCTTTCCATGCACCTCCATTGAAACATGCATAAACTCTTGTGCTTTCATTAGTTCTAGACATCAAAGATGATGATTCCACACACTCAGATGCTACATATTCAGACACTGATTCAGAGGATTATGTACATGCAGAAGAGCACATAGTATATCCAAATGAGGAGGTAGCATCAGAGATTCAACAAATTCCTAAGTGGGCACAGTCCACACTTCAGGAAATAGGCAACCTTACAGGGGATCCATTGGATTTGAGGAGGACTCAATCTCAACATGTGGATCCTTCTCATGTATTTTCATCTTTTGAAATAGTGGTCCCCGTGCATTTTTATATGGTTCAATATTCTTATACACATACCTACAATAATGTTGTTGGAAATCCACTATGGAAAGTAGCCATGTAGGAGGAGCATGACTCTCTCCTAGAGAATCAGACTTGGGATCTGGTTCCACTTCAACCATGGATGAAACTTGTTGTTCATAATCCATGAAGTTGGTTGTTCATTAGAACTCATACGCTTCACAGATTCAGATTGGGCTAATGATAGCATAGATCGCAATTCCATGTCTAGGTACACTCTTAGTTTGGGGTCAGACCCAATTTGTTGGTCAAGTAAGAAGTAATCGGCCATTTCTTTATCTTCCACAGAGGCTAAGTACAAAGGAGTAGTCATCATTTTCATTCAAACACTTTGGCTTCAACACATCCTTACCGATCTTGGTACCTAGTTTCACTGTCTAACTATCATATGGTGCAACAATCAAAGTACACTGAGATTTTGCAGAGATCCACTACAACGACAACGAACCAAACACATTGAGGTCCACATGAATTTCATCAGAGATTTAGTACATGACAGGATCATTGATTTGTATTTCTGTCCTTCCTCTGAACAGACTACTGATATATTCACCAAGACATTCATTGAGTAGAAGTTTAAGACTTTGTGGGATCGTCTTGCAGTGAAGAACACAGTTGCCTAGCAATTGCCTTTTCTTCTTTTGATACATTGTCCTTTGAGTGGGGGTTTTCTTTCCATGTGTTTTTCCCTCTTTCCTCATTTTTTTTTAGTGTTCATTAGTTGCATTGTACATGAGTACCTAAAACGGACTAGTAGCTGGGACTTATTTTTTACTCCATAGTGATGTTCAAGGGGGGGTGTTGGAGAAATTTCTATTTTCAACACACTAGTTCAGTGGGAGTTAACTGACTAGTTCTGTTTTAGACTTTCTATTTTTACCATCACTATTATGCATGCATGCATTCCTAAGGAAAGTCAACTGCTTGATTTCTTTTCTTAATTATGGAATGTTTTTCCCTATATATGAGTGTATTCCACTCATTCAATGTATCATATTGATCATGATCTATGCATCAATCATCGACTCATTGGAGTAGTGTGAATATATTTTATCATTCTTCCATATTGTATCTCTCTTCCTTTTCTTGATTATCTTTGTTTGTGCATGCTTTAGCTAGATCTCCTGTGCAGGTTTCCATGAAACACTGACAACAACCACTTTCCAAACCCTCTCTGATATCAACTTGATCTAAAAATTACTTAGATTCTAATTAATATTTAATACATATAAACATCTACTTGATATTTGAAATAATAATGATCCTTGAATGGATGTAAATTACATATGAATTAACTTATCTATCCAATAAAATTTAATGATAAACAACTTGCAATTAACTGAACAAAAACATAGAAAAAATATATAAATAAAACACACAAGTTTGATAGTGGAGTTCATCCAAATTGGGCTACGTCTTCGAGTATGCTTCCAATAGAGAACTCTTTATTAATTCTCAAATGATTGTGTTTTGCAATGACCTTTTTACATGTTTCTCAAACTCATAAATAGAGTGCACCATCGAATGCATTGTGAAATTTCGATAAAAATGAGTATAAGTTTATAAAATTCCATGATGGAACCTCATGGCATGCATTATGGTGTAGCCTCCAAGTATAGTTACCCTTGGGCATGATCTTCAAGACACCGTACTCTAAAAAAATGTTTGAGTGTCCTTGTCTTGGTCCATGCACCCATTAAATAGGAGGTCATTCCAAACTGCTACCCAAACTTTATGCTAACCTACAACATCACTTAATTAATAGTTTAGTGGTTTGTTTTAACAAACTGAATATTTGGCATAGTGATTAAATCATTGGAATGTTATATAGTGGGTCGTGAGGTTAAACCCCTGTTACACTTCGAAATTTCTCACTTCGATAGTGTCGCAAGTGTCGTCATTATAAGTGTCGCAAGTGTCGCATTTTTCTCATAAGTGTCGCAAGTGTCAAAGAAAACATACTGCCATTACGCCTATGTCGTGCCTATAACAACATGAGAAGGACACTTGAAACACCTCAAACATTTGCTATGGAATAAGAGAAATGAGTCAACAGGCTTATGAACCTCTTGCCACCTGAAAACACCCAAAACACTGAGTTTTTGGAGGGGAGCGCTCCCCTATACCTCTCTCAGAAGTGATGGCGCTCCCCTATACACTATCTGGGAGAATTATAGTGCTGCATCAGCCCTTTTGTAGGAGTGCTCCTACCCTCAGGAGTGTTGGCGCTCCCCTAAACACTACTAGGGAGTGTTATAACGCTCTGAGTGCCCTTTTGAGGGAGCGCTACCTATTTTGGGCAGCAGTTGATTTGTTGAGAAGAATGGGGGAAGGATATTTTTATTCTTAGAAGACAGTTGGGTTTGAATCCTCAATCAAGCCATGATCTTAGCGCAAATCTCTAACTAGAGGAGGAAAATCCTCAACTCACCCCAAGGATATCTCAAGTTGTTGAGCCTCTCCAAGGCTATATAAGAAAGCTTTCTCATGGTGAAAGGGGACTGGAAAGGGAGAATCACACCAAAATTATGATCTTATAAGTGGTGTTGTAACATAGATAATTTGGAAGCAAGCGACGTTTGATCTCATAGGGAGAAATTGGTGAAGATATCATCATTCAGATCGTGGATATTTTGAGAAAGGGGTAGACAAGGAGGACTTGACGAAACTGTTGTAATCCATCTATGGCTGTAAGCAATTTTTTGTTCTCATTAATATAATTTGCTTGGCCTGTTTCTTTCTCATTCGTGTTCAATCTCACATGAATTTGTCTCTTTAGTAGATAGACCTATTTCGGACTAATATGGATAGAGTAGGAAGTGATCATACTTTGTTTTTCTACAGGGCTTATCGAAGAGAAAAATATTGGAGCTCAACTCGGAGTGTGCAGGGACAAACACCAGTAAAAGGTGTTTATTTTCTCCTTCTTCCTCACACACTAGGTCAACAAGATTAAAATGAAGAATCTGAAACCCAAATTCCCTTGCAGTCTTTGTATGGATGACCACTTTTTGAGGGATTTCCCCGGTCTTACCCAGTCTTAGAAATGTGGTCCTCCACGTCATCGGCCTTTGTCCATCATGTCGATGATACCCCGTCAACTAGTGATGTTCAGGTTGGTAAGAAGAAGAAAATTATCAAGTTCCCTTGCATGTTATGTAAAGGTAATCATTACTCTCACCTTTGTCCTCGTATGGATGAGGCTTCTTCTCTTTTGGAAAAACTTCAACTTCCAAAAGGTTATCGTAAGCTTTCCTCTGACCCATCGTTGGTTGATGAAATGGTCAATCCGGTTCCATCCCTAGTCAGTCCGGTTGATTAGGTGGTCAATCTAGTTTCCTCTTTGATTGAACCACAAACCCAAGTGGTCAATCCTTTTTCATCCTCGGTCAATCCCACTCTCCCGTTAGAGACTGACACCAAAGCGATCGATCCGTTTCCACCCGTCGACCCCATTCTTCCCTTGGAGAATGAAACTCAAGTGGTTGGTTTGTTTCTGTCACTGGACGATCCCACTCCTCTTTTGACGAGTGCCAAAGTGGTTGATCCAGTCCCTTCCTCGGTCTGTCCCACCCTTCATCCAAAGAGTGCCAAAGTGGTTTCTCCGGTTACACCGTCAGTCAATCCCACTCCTCCATTGAGGACTGTCAAAGTGACTGATCCAGTCCCTTCCTCCATCAGTACCACTCTTCCTCTAAAGAGTGCTAAAGTGGTCTATCCAAGTCCACCATTGGTTGATCAAATCCAATCATCGGTCGATCCTCCTCCCCTTCTAGAGAGTAAACCCGATACTGCCCATGTTTTTCTTGTTAATACAGACTCTACCGTGCCAGGGGGCATTCCTCCTTCTCCTGTGAAACCCCCTCCAAGTACTGAAGCCATCCTTTTTGATTGGGGTGCACTAACTGGACCTCGTCTTCCCTCTCACATTCCTTTCCATATTACAGTACAGGTTCGTGGTCGGGACGTGTTGGCAGCCAATACAATTTTTTCTATTGCCCTATAAGCTGCCTACACCTACATATTCTGAACTTCAAATTGTCGTCGCATTTTGCAGATTAACGATATTTTCATTTCACATGACATTTGCAAATTGGTTTCAATTTAGTTTTCACGACTGAAAGCGTGAAAACTCCTCCATCGTTATTTGAATTGTCATGATCTGCTCATCGATATTTTGATTGGTACTTACCTTTGGTTTATTATAAAGTGGCTGGAATGATTTTTCGAACTATGTCCATTTTCCTATTCTTACTTTGATTGCGCAACTTGACTTTTATTTAATTAGTAAAGCATTGAGCATATGGAGACTTGCCTAGTCATTGATTTACATAGGGGTAATGGTTGATTTTAATTTTTATATGATGTGATCCTTACTATTTTAAGCTCTTGGCTTATCGATTTTATGAAATATCCTATCACAATGTTTTAAAAAACTTTGATTACACATTTCATATTGAATGTCAATGGTTTAAATTATTACTCGGCGCATGTTTAACTTTGGGTTCGATTTAACATTGAACATTCATGATTTCAAACAATGCATTGGCATATTGGTATGTCGTCCACCGTTTAATAATTGGGTTGGCCGATTAACATGGCTTAAATGATATTATGATTGATTGAACAACGCTGTATTATGCCATTACTATGCTGCATGGTGGTGATAATCCCACCACCCTCGCACGCGCACATTAATTTTCCTCCCCTTTGAGCGCTCGTAGCTGTTAGCCCAAACAATTTTTCTCCTGTGTGTTGTTGTCTATCCAAACCCTACTATGTTCTCGCGCCATGGCTCCAGTCGTAAGGGCTGAGCCCAATGGTGGCCAGGTATTGTTGATGTTTGATGGTGCTTACAGTGACCTTGAGGAATTTGGATGGCTCCCATTCATACAGAAGTTTGATGGTTTTAACCCCTGTGTGGCTCGGCAATTTGTGTTAACCTTTGATGGCTGTCGAGCCAAGGTTGGGGATGTGCAGTTGGAAATTGACGAGCAATTTCTCAGTTTAGCTACCGGTCTGCCTGCTGTCGGACAGAGATGGTCAAAAAATTGCAAAGTGGAAGATGTCCCGTAAACATTGCTCTTCCAGTCACGAAGAGTGAGCTCCTGTGACAAAGGTTTGTCCGCGAATATGCTCAAGCAACGTTGGCACGACTTGCTGATGATTACCAAGCAGTTTATCACCTGTGAGGGCCGGTATGGTTTCGTTTTCTTGTACCACCTTCGGCTACTTATGGTTTTCATGGGCTATGATATTAATATGCCTTAATACTTGCACAGGAGTCTGTTTAAAATGTCTAAAATATACAAACGAAACTAGGCCGATAACAACCTATATCATTTTGGGTTAATTAAAATGCTTGTAGTTTGTCATTTGGGGTTACGCCGAGACTGTTGGATTGATTTTATTAATCGCAATAATTTTGAGGACTCAATCCCACCACAAGTTGACAAACCTGTGGTGAGCGAGAGCAAGTCAGTACCCCCTGTGCCTTACAGTGCTCTGTTACCTAAACCCCTACCTGATTCACCTATTGAACTACCCAATTCTGTGACCAGTCATGTCGAAATTGTTAAACCTGTGGCTAAAAGGCCTAAAGAAAAACCTACTGTGAATTCTAAAGGCAAAAAGAACGCCCGATTAATCTCTCGCATGGCAAGAAACAAACCGAAAACGCCTGTCAACCCTGACCCTATCATGGTGAGTGAAGATTCTGACTCAGAGGTTGAACGTTACCTGGCAAGTGAGTATCCCTATTCTGAAGGTCTGTGTGACAAACCCTCATACGACTTTGTCAAGAACCTACCACCTTGCTTGCAAAGTGATCCTAATTATCCAGGCATCAAAGTGCCTTGTGAAACCCCTGGTGACTCGTCGAAACCCCCTCCTGCTCTATCTCAATCAGCTGCTCCACCATGTGATCAGTGTGGCTCGTGGTTAGAAAGGTATTACACTTATGTGCCAATGCTACAGTCCAAAATTCATGCTCTGGAGGATCAAGTTGCAATGCTCACCAATCAAAGGGCTAAATCGATAGCCACTGATAAGAAACAACGAACAACAGGTTCGATTCTGTTTAAGAATGTGGAGTCGGCTACAACGGTTGTCAATTCAAAATTGGCATAGCCTGAGCAGCCTCACTGGTATGATTATCACCTGTTTATATGCCAAACTCATAAGCTCTGTTTACAGCGTGGATTTTCTTTGACACATAAGCATGCGTTATTGTATATAATTTTGTTTTGATTAATTGAATTTCGTTTCCCGAATTAGCTTTGATAGGATTTAGCTTTGATTCGATTGATCGTGTTATGGATTTGATTGTTTTAATTTGGTTCGAATTGAATACTCTGTTGCTTATTGAAGTTGTTAACATATTTTCCAAACACAGGCTGTTTCTGGTATTCCAATTTTGAACATAGTCAATGGTTCGATTTGAATTGATTATATTCTATACGATATGGTTGGCATAACTGTTATAATGTTATATTCCATGTCTGATTTGACCAATTCGAATATCATTATGTTAATGCATAACCAAATCGCAACTGTTCGATTCGCATCGTTTGACCGTGTTATCAATCCGATTCATATTACAACAAATATATTGTTTAAATTTGATGTGGGAACGAAAATGATTATGCCCGGGATTACGATGTGTTTCTATTTTTAACTCAGTTACGATTTATTTGATTGTTGCCCAGTTTATGGTTATCACTGTTGTTGATGGTTACGATCATTATGTGATCCTGTCTGTTGACTATGTAAATGCTCAATGATTGTAATCTATGGCGAAGTTTGATGAATGCTTAGTTGGAAATAATCGTAATAGTCTTTCCATATTGGCATTTGATTAAAACGATATGAATCTTATGCACATTGTGACAGCCGTAACAAATCGATTATGATTGTATCGATTATGATTTTGGTTTAATTACATCGTATCCTATATGATATGAATCACCATTGATTTAATTTGATAAGAAACAGTCCTGTTATGGTTTGACCATATTTTATGGCGATTAAAAAACAGAGCATTCTTATCCTGTTTCGTTTGAATCACTTTTCGATTTAGTTTAAACTTGAATGATAAACTCATTCGAATTATAGTGATTCGTTTTGGATATTTATTAAAAGAAAATCAAATTGGATTTGATTCTTTTGAAAAGATTTCATTTGATTTCTATCTGGTCCTGTATGCTATTTTAGACTAGCTACAGAATCATCTCAGAATCAGATGATTCTGTAGCTAAGTCTGTAGGATCAAATTGTTATTATTTTGTTACTGAAATATCTTTCTAATTTGATATTTGTGTTCTATTGCAGGAAAATTTGAAACTGCAGTAGAGCTATTGAGCAGTTAGGAGATGTTTCAAAGATTTCACTTGCATTTCATTTTCTTAGTTTAGGTGATTTTGGGATATTTCCAAGATTTTGTAAAACAATTTGATATTATCCACAAGGAGGTTTTACCTTGTGAAG
>ML782539.1:415383-450076 GCA_009831015.1 Picea engelmannii | reverse complement strand
GAATGACAGGTTTATCTTCTTCATGAGTTGAATTATTTAATATAAGTTTTTGCATAACAGGTTTCCCTTATTGCAGAAATTTATAATCATAAGATTGTTATGATTTTTATGTCTTGTTTGTCCTGTTAACAACTCGAAGAGCAACACAGCCAATCATTTACGAAAAGCTTTGGGATTAACCGGTGCAAGTTTACTTCCTCCGACCAGCTTCAGAGTTGTCATACACGGGACATATTAGGAGCGCTTCCAGGTCAGTTAGTCTTTTGTTTACTGTTTTTAATTAGTTTAGTTCATGTATAAGTTTAGTTGAGATATAAGTTTAATTAGATTTATATTAGATTGTTTAATTTCAGTAATTATATTAGATCGTTTAATTTCAGTAGTTTTATTTCTTTTTCATAAAATATAAAAATCAAAAAAGATTCCTTGCTGTCTTAGGGCAGAAAATACATGAGTTTTGCAGGTTTTAATTAAATCTGTAGGCTGTTTATAGTGTACATTTGTGAATAAGTAATATTGCAGCTGGTAATTAGATAGTTGATTTGAGTTATTATAATAGTAATTAGTAGATTGTATATAATAGTTAGAGTAGTTAGTATTTAGTTTTAATTTAATTTATTAGTTTGTTTTAATTAGATTAGTGTAATAGTTAGTTTGTTTGTTTTTAGTTAATTTGTTTATTGTTAGTTAGTTTAGTTTCTTTTATTTAGTTTTAGTTTGTTTTATTTGTTTTAGTTAGTTTAGTTAGTTTAAGATTAGTTTTCTCTTTGGTTTTCTTAAAAGACCTTAGAGCGGCCAACGGAGCCGTTAAACTCGTCAGGGTGGTTCATTCCAAATGGCTTGGGTTATTTAGACAACCCCGGACCGGTTCCACTCTCTCAATTGACGGACGAACAATTTCGCCCGTCAACACGACGTTCCTCAAATGTTGATATATGAAGGTGCGTCCGTTAGTATTTTATCTTTTGTTGCTTGGTACGCTTTGGGTTGTCCACAACTTGCACGGGTTACACCGAATCTATTAGCTTTTAACAAAAGAACTAGTCAACCTTTAGTGATCCTTCCTCAATTTCCTATAACTTTGGGAGGGAAAACTGTCTTTATCGATGTCATGGTAGTCCGATACCCCTTGGATTTCACTTTAATCCTTGGGTGGGATTATGTCTATGCCATGAAAGCTATTGTATCCACTCTTTTCTGTGTGATATCTTTCCCTCACAATGGAAGAATTGTGACTATTGATCAACTTTCATTCATTAGCGCTGACTGGGTTACCTCCCTAAGTGGTTCTTATATGCAGACAGTATCACCCACGCCACATGTCAGTTATGTGGCATTGTCTCCCATGACCTCAACTTCCGACGATTTGGATCCGGTAGTGGACATGGTGATTTCTTCAATAGGATTATTGGAGCCTGATCTCCTTACTCCTATTGCGGCCCTCGACATGTGTTCCTTCCCAAGTGATTATCTTCCATCCAACGAAGATCTCCTGGAGGCCATGACCACGTTTTATCCATTGACATGGTACCCTTCCAGAGCATTATCCTCTTGGAAGACATGATCAAGACAACAACCATGAGCATAGTTTCTCTTCTCTATGGCAAGCTCGTTAAAAAATGAAACAAAGGTCCTGAGCATAGTTCTTTTCCTGTGTCAAGCTCATTAAAAAATGAAACAGTCACCTCTCTTGAACCTTCTTTTCATCCACTCTTCTCCTTCGGTGAATGAATCGAAGCTTGGAGGGCATGTCTCCAGCCTTTGATGATCTTTCTGGAGTTAAGCCACTAGCTTTCAAGCTGGAGGCACACCGAGCTTATTCTTTATTCTTTCTCATGCTCGTAAATACATGAGAATGCATCCAGGTAGACTTTTATCTCTTTTTCGGACCTGTATGGATACACAAAAAAGGAACCCCCGGAGTCTCCTTTAAGCTCTTTTTAGACTCTCTAAACATGAAAAGATTGCCGAGTGATCTTACTTCCTTTCCCACTCGTTAAAAGGTTTGAAAGGGCATCTTTCGAGTGATAATTTATCTCTTTTTCGGCCTCGCGAGACTAACATTACGAAAAAGTACAACATTGGAGTCATATTTAAGTTCTTTTCAGACTCTCTAAAGATGAAAAGATTACCGAGCAACCTTGTTCTCTTCACGCTTGTTAAAGTATTTGAAGAAAACGTCTGTTGAGCGATAGTTTATCTCTTTTTCAGTCTCGTCAGACTACTTTACGAAAAAGGAATTGAGAGAGTTCTCTTTTAACTGTTTTTCCAGACTCTATAATCATGAAAAACCTTTGAGTTTTTTGTCTTTGGACTTGCTAAACAAAACATCGACAGGTCCATATGGGATCGAACCCTTACTTCTTCCAGTTTGTTAAACAAAGGAAGAGGAACTTACTGAAGGTGAGTTTTATTGAGCATGTGTTATCCTCCTCGAGATCGTTAAATTAAAAATAGGTACTCGTCTATCTGGATGGGGGAAAAAATTGAAAGAAGCAAGCCAAGCAGTTTTTTAGAACATTACCAAGTAACTCTTAGAGTCGCCCTTGAACACGACACTTTGTTTTTTCACGCATTACACTGAGCCAATTCTTTGAGTTTGTTTCACTCCTCTGGGTCACCTCACATAAGTCACAACATCCACTGCATCATCAAGTTTTGTTCCATGTCATGTTTATGCTGTTGTTCCTCAGTGTTCAAGGGAAGTATATTCTTTGAGAGTTAGCAGTCACAAATATCTTGTCTCAATTCCTGTGTTAGTCCATGTTCATTTGATCTACCAATTACATCTATGTGTCTGTTTCATGTCGTTGATGGGGGATACATCAAGGCCCTCCTTCGACGAGTCTATTCCTGTCGACTTCAACACATTATCCGAGAATTAGACTTAGAAACCAGTTAGTACTTTGGGACCGTCATGCCTCAATGGCATATCTCCTCACATTAGACAGTGGGTTTACATCATTGGCCTATGATCGGATGATTCCACAGATGTTCAACTTCAGCTCATCCATTCACATTCGTTGGAATGTACTAGAGTACCTTGGGAATCATTGACATTAATGGTGATCTCCCTCGCGCTTGTTAACGGTTTACATCATTGACCGATAATCAAGTGGTTTCTGCCATGTTCGACATCGGAACATCTATTCACATGGTTAGATTCGTACTACATCGGGATCGGTAAGAAGACCCTGGGTTGAATGATAAATTTGATATGTACTTTGCCTAGGTTGCGATGGAGTTTCTTTTGAACAATGACACATATATTGTTACATAGATCCACTTTGTGTTGTTCGTGGCTATGTCTTTTCATCTCGTAGATCCACTGTGTATTCTTCATGGCTACGATCAGTTCAGGTCATATGAGTATAGATCCACACTGTATCCTTGGTGGCTATACCTTTTATCAATACAATTATGGATCCGTAGTGTATTTTATGGCGGCCATACCTTGCAAGTCTTTATCACCCAAGCATAGGTATGCCTACCTTGGGTTTGAAACATGTCATAATATTTGTTGGATGTTTGTGTGCAGCTTTTGTCAGGTTCTCTGTGTCTATACCCTTTCTTGAAAGTCTACAAAGTATTTTAGTTATCAGTTCTCATCTTCTAACTTCATACTTAGGGGGGCAATCTGTTACACATCGAAATTACTCACTTCGATAGTGTCACAAGTGTCGTCATTATAAGTGTCGCAAGTGTCGTATTTTGCTGACAAGTGTCACAAGTGTCAAAGAAAGAATACTACCATGATGCCTATGTCATGCCTATAATGACATGAGAAGGACACTTGAAACACCTCAAACATTTGTTGTGGAAGAAGAGAAATGAGTCAACAGGCTTATGAACCTCTTGCCACCTGAAAACACCCAAAAAACTGAGTTTTTGGAGGGGAGTGCTCCCCTATACCTCTCTCAAGAGTGTTGGCACTCCCCTATACATTATCTGGGAGCGTTATAGCACTGCATCAGCCCTTTTGTAGGAGCACTCCTACCCTCAAGAGTGCTAGTGCTCCCCTAAACACTACTAGGGAGCGTTATAATGCTCTGAGTGCCCTTTTAAGGGAGCGCTACCTAGTTTGGGTAGCAGTTGATTTGTTGAGAAGATTGGGGGAAGGATCTTTTTATTCTTAGAAGGAAGTTGGGTTCAAATCCTTAATCAAGCCATGATCTTAGGGAAAATATCTAACTGGAGGAGGAAAATCCTCAACTCCTCCCAAGGATATATCAAGTTTTTTAGCCTCTCCAACGCTATATAAGAAAGCTTTCTCATGGTGAAAGGCGACTAGAAAGGGAGAATCACACCAAACTTATGATATTATAAGTGGTGCTGGAATAGAGATAATTTGGGAGCAAGAGACCTATGATCTCATAGGCAGAAATCGGTGAATCTATCATCATTCGGATCGTGGATATTTTGGGCAAGGGGTAGACAAGGAGGACTTGACGAAACTGCTGCAATCCATCTACGGTTGTATGCAATGTTTTGTCCTCATTAATATAATTTGCTTGGCCTGTTTCTTTCTAATTCGTGTTCAATATCACAAGAATTTTTCTCTTTAGTAGATAGACCTATTTCAGACTAATCTTGATAGAGTAGGAAGTGGTCATACTTTGTTTGTCTATAGGGATTATCGAAGAGCGAAAGATTGGAGTTCAACTCGGAGCGTGCATGGACAAACACCGGTAAAAGATACTTATTTTCTCCTTCTTCCTCACACACTAGTCCACCTAGATCTAAAAGGAAGTCAGTGACCATGATAAGCACTTTCTGTCTTAGAGTTAAGATTCTATCTTTTTGAGGAGATCTACCTATCCGCAGGGAGATTTTCCTTCAACAACCCCATTGACCACACTATATATATCATTTTTTGGAAACAACCCCATGCATATATATATATATATATATATATATGTTGTTTACATGATATATGGTATAGTTTATATGCAAGGTGTAATATTACCCCCATGGATTATGGCATATGGTTACATTGCTACCCATGGCATCAATGCGTTTTTCTGTTGGGATGGCATGGATGGGATGGATGTGAATGGATGGGATGAGATTTATATAATTTTATATTGAATTTTCTATGTGAATCTAAATAGAGATATCAAGTGATTATTGATGCTTCATCCATCAAATGCACATCAGATATAGTGGGAGATATTCCCATGCCCTATTTCAAAAGCCACACATTTTCTCTTGATGGATGTTTCCCTCCTCAAATTTTATAAGGATCAACTTTTACCTCAATGGATAATAAGAGTTTGAGTTTGGGTCAAACAATGTGTGGTACAACACCACCAAGGAGGATTCTTATTTCATTACAAAATTAGCTAGGAATTGGGGAAATGATCCCCAGTGACCCCAAATGTTGTATGGTTCTTTTTGAAAACTAGACTATATTAGATGACTCATTTTATCATTTGATCCACAAAAGTTATGCCCACTGATTTTGAGGTTGTAAAGGGACAACTAATATTTCCTATTTCAAGTATAAGAATGTACAAGTTATTTTCATTATCCTTAGTCTATTTTCCCACAACATTGGTGACGGGAAACACACTAATGATGTGATTTTGCATCATGTGAAAATGATCATACTATAAATAATCCAAGTAGGAGTCTTCTACTACTTTTGAGGTAAGAAGATATGCCTAGAATATAAATTCCCCTCTTCTTTTCCATTCATTCAATATTTCTATAATATAGCCAAGTAAGCTCGTAAATCATCGATTTATTCCTAAATAGAGTTAGTATGGAAGTTTCACTCTTATAAATGAATCAATTGTATATGTTAACATGAATTGAAACCCTCTTATGTTGGAATATTGACCAATACTAAGAAGGGGGGTGAATGAACATGTAGTCATCAACTTATAAAAAATTTATCACTTTATGATTGCATTCAAGATACAATTAACAATTCATAACATATAACCACAAATACACAGTACACAAGAATTTTATGTGCAAACCCAACTGGGAGAAAACCATAGAATTCTTTCTTATATATCTAAATATTACATTCATAGGAAGTACCAACTTCCAAAATTTTTGAGCACCAACTGGAAGGAGTCACCAACCCCCTGATTATAGGCTCCAACCTGAAGGAATCTATGTTAAGGCCTAAATAGTGTCACATTGCCCCTTAATTGGGTCATATTACATTAGTAATGTTACTTTATTTATGTCGGTTTAGTTATAATTGTACATCCTAGTCTCCTATATATACCAAGGAGACATTTTCATTTGGAATCATCTTGTATTTGGACATTTATGTGGTGTATAAGGAGGTTTCCCCCTCGAAGAGAATTATTATCTAAAATTATCTCTTTTTGAAGGAGTTGAGTACTTATTCTGAGGTTTTTTCTATGTGTATTTATATTTGGTTCTTAACATATGGTATCAAAGCTCAAGGTCTTGGGGTTTCACTGCTACATCTGAGACACCTTGGTATTTTCACTATAATTTGTTTTCTACAAAGTTTCAGAAGGAACCCCTTGGAGGATATTTATTAGACGGATCAAGGTACGTTGGGTTCAAATTTCAGCACCAAAGTCCTTATACTTTCAGAGATACAACCTGTGTAATATAGGGTTCTGGAATCATCCTGAATTGAGTCATCGCAAACTTTTCACTATAAAATATTTTTCGTAACATTTTAGACCCTGAAATCTAGAGGATATTCAGAGAAATTATTAAGGTATCTGTGATAACAATTTCAACTTCTAGGTCATCTTACATTTATATATACACCCCGTGGAAGATAGGGTATCTTACTAGTCCTATTGACTAGTCTCAAGCATGTGTTCTAGGTAAAACAATCATAAATTCTTCCTAGAGTATCCAAATTGAGTGAGACCAGTTGCATTGGATAATGGAAAGTCTTTATTATTTTTGGTACAATTTTCAAACTTTTATATCAATTATTTTGTGCAGGGCATGCTATACAAGTGAGATCTTCCAGAAAGGAAAAAAATCAACAAGATGTGGGGAAATTACCGTAAATTTCACTTGGCACATCCAATTTTTATCAGACCTATGGAATTGCAGAGAAGAAATATCAGAGAAATAAAAAAAAAAGAATTCATACCCAGAAGGGCCGAAATTTTGGATATACAACAGAAGAAAGATTGTCTAGCAGAACCACCTCAAAATCAAGGTTTAAAAGTGATACCTTGGCCAACATGCCACCAAAAAATGGAAATTATACACCAAATAAGCCGCCAAAAATTCCTACATGGACTATGGATGAAGGTGAAGAAATGCGTAGGGACATAAATAATTTACAAAAGAAGACAATGAAAAAAGATGAACTACAAGGGATGATGGATTCAACTGAAGCTAAATTGGAGGCAATAATGGATACTAAGATGGATGGTTTAAAAAGGGATATCATTGAAGGATTGAAAAATTTTCTAATAGAGAAGACACCTGAAAGTGAAAATGTATCCCATGAAACTCATGATGAGGACACAAGGAAGATGAATGAAGAATTGAGAAACTCCAACTTTGGGTTGAAGACCAACCACATTCCTAAGATCGATATGAGGAAGTTTGATGGAAAGGACCCAATCACATGGACACTTTAGATGGAGAAATTATTTGATATACATAATGTGCCACATACATAAAAGGTACAAATTGCTTCTTTATATTTATAACCCAATCAATTTGTGTGGTATCAATGGATTTGTTCTCGCAAATCACTCATCACTTGGACAATTTTCACGGAAGAAATGATAGCACACTATGAGGATACAAGGAGCAATACCTTCTTTAGCCAATTTATAAATCTCAAGCAAAAGGGTTCAGTTACAGAGAACATTGAGAAATTCCAAAGATTGAATATAAAGGTAATAGATATTCCATATGAGCACTTGATTGATGTATTCATAGGAACTTTAAGGGATACCATTTAACACGAGGTTCTCCTTTGGGAACCCAAATCATTGGAGAATGCATTTAGGGTGGAAAAAAATGTTGAAAGTAAAAATATGGCTATGGCTACTAGAAGGACCACTCCTAACATCTATCGAGAGAATAATTCTCCTTGTTCTTAAACACCTTAACCTACAAGGTTGACACCTCAACAATTGGAGGAAATAAAAGAAAACGTTTTATGATTTAATTGTGACACCAAGTACAATAAGGGACATAAGTGTGGCGAGAAGAAATTATTCTACATAGATTGTGAAGAGGAAGAAGAATAAGAAAACTAACAAGAACCATCTCAAGCTGAAAATGTAGAAGATATTTCTTCTGAAGAGTTGACTCCCACGATATCGTGTAATGCATTGGATGCAATTAACACTCCTCAAACACTCAATATCCAAGGATATATCAAAATGAAAAAGGTAATAGTCCTAATTGAATCCAGTAGTACTCATAATTTCATTCACTATAAATTAGCCAAATCTCTCAATTTCTTTGTATATCCAGTGCCATAGTTTCAAGTAATGATTACAGATGGAGGAACTATCAATTTTTCAGGAAAATGAAATACGATCAATCTTATTATGGGGGGATATGTAGTGAATAGTACAATGATTTCTATACCCATGGGTGGTGTTGATGTCGTACTAGGAATACAATGGTTACAATCATCAGGAACAATGGCTTTTAATTTTCAAGAACTTTTCATGAAATTTTCATTGGAAGGAAAATAAATTGATTTAAGAGGTATCACGGGGAAACCAAGTAAGGTGATAAGATCTAATGGCATGAAAAAATTATTGAAAAAGGGGCATCAAGGTGTAATTTCACAACTATGCTCACTAGATGTTCAAAAATCTAAGCCATATATTCCCCTAGATCTCCAAGGGATCATTGATAAGAATTCTAAATTATTTGAAGATATTCCCAAAGTTATTCCATCCACTCGAAATCATGATCATGATATTCACCTAATTTCTAGGATTTTTCCTCCTAACATCAGGTCGTACAGATACCCTTATGCCTAGAAGAGTGAAATTGAGTGTATGGTTTACGAAATGTTAGAGGCTGACATTATTAGACCTAGCCAAAGTTCTTACTCTGCACTAGTGGTAATGGTACTCGAGAAAGATGGCTCATGACATATGTGTCCAGATTATAGAGAGGTCAACAATATCACTATTAAAGATAATTTTCCCATTCTCGTCATTGATGAATTGTTAGATGAACTACATGGAGAAATCTATTTCACAAAGTTGGATCTTCGTTTAGGGTATCATCATACTAGAATGAAGGAAGAAGATATCCCAAAAACAACATTCCGAACTCATGAAGGCCATTATGAATTTTTGGTCATGCATTTTGGCCTTACAAATGCACCTTCCACATTCCAAGGGTTAATGAATTGCATTTTCAAGCCCTTCCTTCAAAAATTTGTGTTAGTATTTTTTGATGATAAACTAATCTATAGCAAGTCTTGGGAGGATCATGTGCAACATGTTGACAAGGTTCTACAACTACTAAAGGAGCAAAAACTATATGCCAAACCATCTAAATATTTATTTGGGGTGAAGAAGGTAGAGTATTTGGGTCATATTGTATCTCATGAAGGTATCAAGGTAGACCCTAACAATATTAAGGCCATGATGGACTGGCCGATTCCCAAAACATTGAAGAATCTTAGAGGATTTTTGGGTTTGATGGGTTACTACCGCAAGTTTGTTCAACACTATGGAAGAATAGAAGCACCTTTTATGACACTAACTAAGAAGGATGAATTTTCATGGACTCTATAGGAAACTAAAGCTTTTGAACAACTTAAAGAGGTGATGTGAAAATCTCCTATCTTGACCACTCCAAACTTCACAAAAAACTTTATTGTGGAATGTGATGCCTTGAGAAATGGAATTGGTGTTGTCCTAATGCAATAAGGAAGGCCTCTGTCTTTTGAAAGTCGACCACTCAAGGGAAGGGACTTACACAAACCCATTTATGAGAAGGAAATTATGGAAATACTACATGAATTGAAGAAATGGCTCCCTTACCTAATAGGTAGGCACTTCAAGGTCAAAACAGATCATGATAGTCTTAAATACTTCTTGAAACAAAGACTATCTTTATAAGAACGACAAAAATGGGTGAACACAATATTGGGTTATGATTTTGAAATTGGCTATAAAAAAGGGAAGAAAAATATTGTGGCAGATGCACTCTCAAGAAAGGATGAAGATGTTGAGGCCTTTCTCTGTGCTATCTCGATCATCCAACCCAATTGGATAATAGAATCAAGGGATGAATGGAAGAATGATGAAAACACGTGGAATCTCTTTCAAAGGTTGCAGAAGGATTCCAGTGCATCAGATACATTTACATGGAAAAAAGATTCACTATGGTACAAAGATCTCTTATATTTATGTCAGAACTCCCAACTCAAACAAAATGTACTATTGGAATTGAAAACCTCTTTGGTAGGAGGGAACTTGGGATTTTTGAAAACCTACCATAGGGTCAAGAAGGAATTTTTTTCGGATGGCCTTAAAACTGATGTTCAAAGGTTTGTGGAAAAATGTTTGGTTTTCCAACAAAATAAGGTGGAAACAATTAAGACACCAGGTATTTTAAAACCATTATCCATCCCAAGTCAGTGTTGTGAGGAGGATTCCATGGATTTCATCATAGGGTTAACGAAGTCTAAAGGAAATAGTGTCATCATGGTGATTTTTGATAGACTGACCAAGTACGCACATTTTTGTGCAGTCTCTCATCCCTTCAAATCCAGTACAGTTGCCACCACATTCATGGAGACAGTTCAAAAGCTACATGAAATCCCAAAGATTATTGTAAGTGAAAAATATCCCATCTTCACTGGACATTTTTGGACAAAATTATTTTCTTGTTTGGGTACTCAATTGACTCATATCTCAACCTATCATCCTCAATCTAATAGAAAAATCGATATAGTGAACAAATGTCTAGAAGGATACCTTTGTTTCTTTGTCTCTGATAAACAAACACAATGGTTCAAATGGTTACCCTTGGTAGAATGGTGGCATAACACTTCCTTTCATATTTCAACAAAAATGACACGATTTATGGAACTCTACGGATACCACCCTCCTTCCATCACTTCTTCTCTAAAAGAAAAATATAAGGTTCAAGTAGTGGAATATCACATCGAGGATCAACAACAATTTCTCCAAATATTAAAGGACAACTTTACCATGACACAAAATAACATGAAACAACAAGTTGATCAACATCATAGTGAAAGAAGTTTTGAAGTAGGGGATTGGGTGTTTTAAGACTACAACCATACAAACAGATGTCCCTCAAGTAGGATAATATATTATCACCCAATCCCCTTACAAGAAGGATAATATATTATCACCAAAGTACTATGGCCCTTATAAGGTGTTACAAAAGATTGGTACTATGGCATACAAATTGGAGTTTCCCGCATCTTCACGAGTACACCCAATTTTCCATGTTTCATGCTTAAAGAAGGTTATAGGTGACAAGATCCCAGTTCAAACTATAGTTCCAGAACTTGATGAGGAAGGAAAAATCATATTGGATCATGAAGCCATCACTAACACAATAATTTTCCAGCTGAGGAACAAATCCATTTCAGAGTATCTCATTAAATGGAGGAAACTATCGGCTGGAGATTCCACTTGGGAAGACGATTGTTTTATAAAGAAGCATCCAGAGTTACTCAAACATTGCGAACACCACTTGTCACAAGGGGAGGGGCATGTTAAGCCCTAAATAGTGGCACATTTCCCCTTAATTGGGGCATATTACATTAGTAATGTTACTTTATTTATGTCGGCTTAGGTCCATTAGTTGTAATTGTACCTCCTAGTCTCCTATATATACGAAGGAGACATTTTCATTTGGAATCATCTTGTATTTGGACATTTATGTGGTGTATAAGGAGGTTTACCCCTCAAAGAGGATTATTATCTGAAATTATCTCTTTTTCAAGGAGTTGAGTACTTATTCTAAGGTTTTTTCTATGCTATATTGATATTTGGTTCTTAACAATCTACAACTCCCTAGATTCTGCAACTCCAATTGGAAGTAGGCTCCAACCCCATAATTTATAGGCTCCAACTCAAAGGAAGCTCCAAATCCCTTATTTACAAACACCGACTGGAAGGAGGCTCCAACCCCCTTATTTACAGGCTCGAAACTGAAGAAAACTACAACTCCCTGTATTCTTCAGCACCAACTGGAAGGAGGCTCTAACCCCCTTTATTTTCCCCTTCCTTCCTCCCTAAAACATAAATGGAGACTCAACCTGTCACTTCCACTCTCATTGTCACTGATACCGATACATCATACCTAAGGAGGTAATATGGGAGGGTACCCAATGGGAATGATGTTATGTATTATTAGTGGAAGCCATTCAATGCAAGGTGGACTAGGTCCACCATGGTATTAAATAAGGCCCACTATGGTAGTTACATATAATAAATGGGTAGTTATAAATAATAAATGGGATTTCTAGAATATACCTACTCTATAATGTTCCTAGGAGATAGAGAATGTTATAAAAGGATATGTAAGCAATGTAATTCGCAAGGTGAAGAATATAGTGATTTTACAAGAAAATATTGATTGAGGAGTTTTATCCTTCCGTAAGGGTTAATATATGGTGTTACCCTATCTCAAGGGTTTTATCTATTTCTTTTGTTTAGTGTTTAGTAAATGGTTTGGTGTTTGTAATTGGTTTATTTATGAAGCATATTTGCAGATCTAGTATTGGTATACAACAAGTGGTATCAGAGTTCTTTCCTTGGACAAGAAGAGAAGAATTTTTTGGTTTTTTTTTGCATATTTTTTAACAAAAAAAGGGGGGTGACACACTTCAGGCTCATATATGAAACATTTTTCTCAGAATTTTCATAAATTAATTTGACATTTGGGTTCCTCTCGGAAAATAATCAATTTCAAAAAAAAAAAAAGGCAAAATAGAGTCCGGGAAGTAAAATTTCTTCCAAGTTAGATGTATTTTACTGGAAAAGATGATGGTCCTAGTATTGAAGAATTCATAAAAGATAGGAATTCATATTGGAAAGAGAATTGGAAACATTGGGTAGAGTTTAAATGACAAGGTGATGTGGCCATTTGGTGGAAATCACATTGCTCTAGCCAATTGATGACACTTTCTAATGAAACATTGGAAAAATTACTTTTAGATAAATGGTATCATGATAGCAAAGGGAGAAACAAGGGTTTATTTTCGTGTGGAAAATCTATATTACAGGTTCATGGTTGTATTCATAAAGAAAATGTCATGGTTTCTATTAACCCTAGTTGCCAACAAATTTTTATCAATATTCAATTGGTTAATAGATTGCAAGTTCCTACAAAGAATATTTACAAGACGAAAGTTGAGGGTGAAAATATTCAATTTTTTAAAGATTGGAATATCACCATGGAAAAATATGTGTTGCATTCTAATTTTAATGCTATAGATATGGATGGTGTGGATATTGGTTTTGGATATCCTTGGATGGAATTAGTTGGGACAATTAATATTAATGTGCAAAAGAAGTTTTTGAAGATGTGGTACAAGGAAAATAAATTTTCATTGCAGGATGTGTCTCTTAATAAGATAGAAGGGCCCACGACAACAAACACAAAAGTTCTTGTAGAATATGAAGTTGAATCCGAGGAAGATTCATCAAATCCACATGAAGAAAACAATAAATAAGCTAAGGAGCTTATTTACTCCAAGGCACAAGGGGTTGCATATTTGAAGAAAATGGAACCAATTGCTACAATTGTTTTATATCACCATCCACATCATATCGATCAACATCATTCATCTAGACAAGGGCGTGCACATCAACACAGTTATGCACCATCAAGAGGTGCATGAAGGATTGCTAGCACTACATAGAGACATCATGATAAAGAATCAACCCCATGGAAACATTGAAATGATGCATAACAATATGGAAAGGAAGCAAGTGGACATCATGTTTATCTTCCATTAGGATGGATGGATGGTCATACTTGGTCTAAGTTGGCTACAATTCTCAGTCGGTCATATCGTATGGTCTCCTTTCAAGTTTCACGGATCAAACATGCTTAAGGGGGGTGGAATGTACTATACCTAGGGAGGTAATATGGGAGATAACCCAATGGGATTGAGGTTATGTATTATTATTGGAGGCCATTCAATGTAAGGTGGACTAGGTCCACCATGGTATTGAATAAGTCCCACTATTGTAGTTACATATAATAAATGGGTAGTTAGAAATAATAAATGGGATTTCTAGAAAATACCTACTCTAGAATGTTCCGAGGAGATAGAGAATGGTATAAAAGGATATGTAATCAATGTAATTGGCATGGTGAAGAATATTGTGAATGTACAAGAAAGTATTTCTTGAGGAGTTTTATCCTTCCGTAAGGATTAATATATGGTGTTACCCTACCTCAAAGGTTATATATATTTATTTTTTCAGTGTTCAGTGAATGGTTTGGTGTTTGTTACTAGTTTATTTTTGAAGCATATTTGCATATCTAGTATTGGTATACAACACGTGGTATCAAGTCTCTTTCCTTGGGAAAGAAGAGAATAATATTTTGGTTATTTTTTTGCATATTTTTTTAGCAAACAAATGGGGTGGCGCACTTCAGGCTCAATTATGAGACTTTTTTCTCAAAATGTTTAGGAAGTAATTGGATATTTGGGTTCCTCTCGAAAAAATACACAATTTCAAAAACAAAAAAACAAAAATAGAGTCCGGGAAGTAAAATTTCTTCCAAGTTAGATGTATTTTACTATAAAAGATGATGGCACTAGTATCGAAGAATTCATAAAAGATAGGAAGTCATATTGGAAAGAGAATTGGAAAAGTTGGGTAGAGTTTAAATTACAAGGTTCAAATTTTTAAAGATTTGAATATCACCATGGAAAAATATGTGTTCAATTCTTATTTTGATGCTATAGATATGGTTGATGTGGATATTTGTTTGGGATATCCTTGGATGGAATTAGTTGGGAAAATTAATATTAATGTGCAGAAGAAGTTTTTAAAGTTGTGGTACAAGAAAAAGAAAATTTCATTACAGGATGTGTCTCTTAGTAAGACAAAAGGGCCCATGACAGCAAGCACAAAAGTTCGTTTAGAATCTGAAGTTGAATCCAAGATGGATTCAATAAATCCATGGGAAGAAAATAGTAAAGAAGATAAGGAGGTTATTGACACCAAGGCACAAGAGGTTTCATAATTGAAGGAAAAGGAACCAATTCCTACAATTTTTGTATATCACCATCCACATCATATTGATCAACATGAGTCATCTAGACAAGGGCGTATGCATCAAAACACTTATGAACCATTAGGTAACCATAAAGGACACCAATCAAGCTATGCATAGATGATTTCTAGAAATATAGGGAGACATCAGGATAAAGAATCAACCCCATGGAAACACTGAAACAATGCAAAAAAAGATGGAAAGGAAGAAAGTGGGCATCATGTTCATCTTCCATTAGGATGGATGGATGGTCATACTTGGTTCCAGTTGGATAAAATTCTTCATCGGTCATATCATATGGTATCTTCTCATGTTTTGGGGATGAAACATGATTAAGGGGGGTGGAATGTACTATACCTAAGGAGGTAATATGGGAGGGTACCCAATTGGAATGGGATTATGTATTATTAGTGGAGGCCATTCAATGTAAGGTGGACTTGGTCCACCATGGTATTGAATAAGGCCCACTATGGTAGTTACATATAATAAATGGGTAGTTGGAAATAATAAATTGGATTTCTAGAAGATACATACTCTAGAATGCTCCTGGGAGATAGAGAATGATATAAAAGGATATGTCAGAAATGTGATTGGCATGGTGAAGAATATTGTGAATGTACAAGTATTTATTGAGGAGTTTATCTTTCCGTAAGGATTAATATATGGTGTTACCCTACCTCAATGGTTTTATCTGTTTCTTTTGTTCAAAGTTCAGTGAATTGTTTGGTGTTTGTTATTGGTTTATTTCTGAAGCATATTTGTAGATATAGTATTGGTATACAACAGAGTCTCCAACCTCCTTTCGTTACCCCTTCCTTACTCCCTGAAACATAAATGGAGATTCAACTTGTCACTGCCACTCTCAGTGTCATTGATACCGATACATCATCTTCAACCTGTCACTGTTATTGTCACTAATATTGATACATCATCATCATTAAAATTGTATACATCATAATTGATACATCATCATCATCAAAACCATATCCAACACAACTAATACATCAACATCATCAAAACTATATCAACCACAACTGATACATCAACATCACAAAATTAGACCCACCACAACTGATACATCAACATCATCAACATGGTTCCACTTAGAAACTGGGTCCACATAAATATCCTAGGTCCACATGGGTCCACATATAAATCCCAACATCACTTCTTAAATTTATCTCGAACACCTATTTGGGACTAGTTTCTAGATTAGTCACAAACCCTAACTTCCAAAATGTATAACTATGTACCTGTTATGAATAAATATTTGAAACTTGTACCCAATATTACTCTATATCTTCTCTTAAATTACTCCAAGTTTTTCTCCTTTAATAGTCCTTGAAAATGAGATATAGTGAATATGGAAGACCTTCCTGAATTGTTTCCAATTTTGGAGAGATAAATTGTGCATCATGCCACATGCTCAATATTTGATATCGTATTCTAAAACTCACACAAAAAATGCTACAGACTATTCTCTTTCCAATTCAATTAGTCTCACAAAATTTGGATCCTCTATGAATAAGTTATGACTATTTTACTTGGAACACATGTTTGAGACTAGTTACAGGACTAGTAAAAAATCCCATATTCCAAGAGTGTATCTCAAAAAGTAAAATGGCCTATATTCTTAAGTTTGTACCACATGTACCTTGATATGTCTTCTCAACAACCTCCATTTTTCACTATATTAATCATTCTATAAGAAAATTATAGAAAAAATGGTAAGATGACCTTTAAAAAACATACCTTCGAACACATCATCACAAGACTTCATCTTAGAATTTTTCCCTTCTTCACTTCATCTTCCCTCTGAAATTCAAAACCAATATTTTACTAAGATATCACAAGATTGAATGATAAAAATGAGATGTTATTAATGTGTATTTATACCCTTCATATCACCTTCTTTTCTTGACCTTGATCCAACTTGTCACTTCTTGTTTGCAACAATGTTTTCTTCTTTACTAGACTTTAGGGCCAACTTATAACTTCTTGACCTTAGATCTAGGGCTTCTTGACCGTACTTTGAGGATTCATCTTTAAGTTGGCATAAACCCTCAACCATGAGGAACCATGTGGCATGCCAACTACCATTGGGGATGGCATGACAAGGACTATCAATCAATGGAGGTCTTGCATGCAGTTTCAATTTCCTTCACACTCTTTTTCTTCAAACAACTTCAAGATTCATGATCACACCTTTGGGGATTCTTAATCACTTAACCATATTTCCAAGGCTTATTGTAGACTTATTCAAATCATATTATTGTGAGGGCCATGCTTAAATATACATCATAAGGGGACCACTTTGTAGACTTCTTCAAGTAGACCCATCACTTATAGATTCCCCCAAATTTGATTTGGGGATTCTTCTAGGGTTGATGTAACTTGCTTAAGGGATTCTTATAGGGTTTAGATCAATGAAAAACAACTTTCCAACAATCTCCCCCTTTGGAATATATGGAAACACTCATACTCTCCTTGTGACCATTTCTCCCCATGTCTTCATGCTTTTGATGTTTCTCTCTTCCTCTGACATCAATGGAAAAGGGTAACTCCCCCTGACAATACACCTTATTTTGACAATCTATCTCCCCATATTCATGATTTTGATATTTCTCTCCTGTTTTTTTTCTTTCTCTCCCCCTTTGACATTAAGGGTAAATCCATATATCTTATTTTGCAAGATGTCATGTAGATCAATGTGGGGCTTCTTGTATATGCTTTCTTTCCTCTCTTTTGGTTCTTTTTTTTAATTGGTGCTTCCTTTTATTTTAATCCACTGAAGTATATTAAAAGTTTTTATGTCAAAGTTCCTTAATCAATCGAATTCAAATATTCATGGCTTGTCATGTCTTTGTAAATGTGTCGAACCTGCACAGAATAGATCTAGCTAAACAATAATACACACATTTGCACAGAGAATTTGAGAAAGAATAGAAGAATTCTCATTAACTGTATTCCACACTCAAAGAGTGAATAATTTATGATAGATATAGAATATATGAGTAAATAATGCACCATATTGGTGGTATAGAGTGATCTAGACACACACTAGCAGTTACAGGAGTGAACTGCCACCTAGTCTAGTCTCTCAGGTAGTTACGGGAGTGAACTGCCACCTAGCTGAGTTAACTAGTCAACCAGTCTTCAGTTAACTGAATGAAACAACAGGAAGTGAGGAAGAGATTAGGAAATCATTAGTAATTCTCTAATATGGTGATGATCCCAATGTTGCATGGTGACAAAACCAATGCATCATCTAGACTCCACTTAACTAGTCAAACTGAAGTGAAAACTGAAGAGAATATTCTCCCTGGAGGAATATTCTTCCTAGTATATAGGAGACTGAATAATGACTAATAAACAAGGAAAAACCTTAGGAAAAATAAATCCTAGTTGTGTGTGAAGTAACTCCAACACCCCCCCTAAACATCACTATGGTGAAAATAAATAATGGGTCTCGGCAACGAGGACATAACAGGTACCCAAATACAAACGATAAACTGAAATAAATGAGGAAAGAGGAAAAACCTCATGGGAAACCACCCCCCCCCTCCCGCAAATTACAATGCATAAAAAAATAAAATGAGAAGGAACAAAAAGCAATTACTAAGCAACCTTGTCCTTCACTCCAAGAAGACCTCGCAACTGTGCAAGTTTGTTATCGTTGAATATTTTGTTGAAGATGTAGATGTCTGCACTTTTTGTTGAAGAAGACCTGAGATGCATGAATTGCACATGGAAAAGTGTCTACATGTGACTCCTGAGATGCATTCCATATATCTTCCACATGAATTTCAGAAAAAAATATAAAATGGAGTAGACATCATCTTCAATTAATGGAATACAAATTTGTGCAAATACTTGTGTAGAAGACTCTTTAGAATAAGAGGCTTGATCTTATGAAGGTTTATCTTCTGGCTCTATCTTTCCAATCACCTGCCTGCAATCTTCACAATCTTCTTTATTCCCAAATAGAACCTAAAATCTGGTCCATAATTCATTTGGAGTGAAGTCTTGTGAGACATCACATACTTGGTGGATAATTTCTGGAGAAAGAGACAAGCAAATAAATCCTATGGCCATATCTTGTCTATTGAGAAAGTCATTTTTCTTATCGGAGAAATCAGACACTACTTCCATTTCCATAGTTATTTGGTATAAACCTCTACTTCTGAGAAGAAGTAGAATCTTTTTCTTCCACTCCAAATAGTTATGAGGCGTGAGAAGTATTATCGGTGAGTAAAACATATATTCCATCTTTTCTGCGTTCTTGAATCTTCAGTAACTACAAAAATAATTTGGTGTAGATTTTTCTTAGCATTCCATCATCTCTGATACCATGTAAATGTGTCAAACCTGCATAGAATAGATCTAGCTAAACAATAATACGCACATTTGCATAGAGAATTTGAGAAAGAAGAAGAATGAGAGAAAGAATAGAAGAATTCTCATTAACTATATTCCACACTCAAAGAGTGAATAATTTACGATAGATATAGGATACTGATGTAGGAGCATCATAGACCATCAAATAAAGTGAAAAGTGGAGGATAGATGGATATGCACCAGTGCGCGCTTTGAGGATGTTTTGAATTTGAAAGGATGAAGCATTAATGTAATATCTGGAAAATATATTTTTTCTTTTATGGTTTAGAGATTGTAATGCATATCTTGAGCGGTTTCTCTCATCTGTTTGTTGGAGGCAATTAATGTAATAAATGTAAAGTATATTTAGGATTTAATTCAATTATATAGATAGAGGTCGTAGGAGGGAAAACTCTAGAAAGCTCCCTCGTATGTATTGTAATGTATTCATTATTATCATTTTAGAGGAATAGCATTGTAGAGCAAGAGAATAGGAGAGAAGAGAAGAACAAAGACCGTAGAAGTTGTATAAGAAGATAGTTGTTTATATAGAACCCATGTACAGGAATGGTTGAGTTAATATAAGAATACTTTGACTCAATCGCATGGTGTTGTGATGAATATTGTTTGCATCTATTGAATGGTATGTTTACAGTTTTCTTATATGCTCTATTATGCATTTTATTTCAATGCTTTGTGTGTATGGTTTCATGTTGAATGAATGAGGTATTTGAGAGGGAGAGTATGAGTTTCAATTGTTACTCTTCTTGATAATTCCTACAAGGAGTGCAGTGAAATTCCGTAAGGAGTGCGTCGATAAGTTCTGAGTTTTACCTCAGAAACGCTCAGGAGAGATATCGTTGTTCTCATACCAGCAAAAGTGCAAGTAGAGCACAGATCCATGCAAAGTGTGTGCAGGCAGGCCAAGGTATTAGAATTTTTCAACTGATTCAAGTGGATATCGGTGGCCACCCACCTTTTCCAATTGGCTCAAAACAATTTTCTGGCAATTTTGGCAATTTACTATTTTTAGCAGTTTTAACTTTGGGGCCATTTTGAGGGCCTAAATGAAGGTTTTCCAGGATCAAGCTTGTCAATGATAGTTTTTGAGTTATGAAAAAGGTACAAATATCTCCCTTATTCTTACAATTCATGATATAATATTAATTGAATTTTCTGTTAATTAGGGATAAATAGGATAGAAAATGATTGATATGTCTTCTAGTGATATTATTGAAGTTATATTAAATAGATTCTAAAATACGATTGGAATTGTTTTATTCTGTTATAGGATTGGATAAATATTGTCAAAAAAAAAATAGGAAAGGAAATCTTGAAGATATGTAAGCTATTGGAGGTTGAGGACTATTGGTGTAAAGCAGTTTTGAAGATTATTGATTTTCTATATTGTAACTTTATAATAGTAAAGAAATCCTGAGGATCTCTCGATCCTCAGGATGGCTTAATTTACTTAGATTATTGTATATAGAGAGGGTAATAGATCCTGAAAGAATAATCTAAGAATTGTTTCCATGTATTCAGAACTCAGAATTACTCTACGCAAGAAGCTTTTGTGAATGTCATACCAACTATGAAATCAATAAAAGATTTGAACGTTTTCACTATTTCTACATACTGAATTTCTAGTAGCAGTTCTTCTGAGGACCAAGGGCCCATTCTAAAGGAGCTACTATCTCAAATCTTTAATTGTATCAGTTTTCTTTCTTCTTTATGATCCAATTCTCTTTTATAATAGTTAAGACGAATGCATAGGTGTGTTAATTATTTTATGCTATTTTCATACATACGATAGACATTTCTCTCGAGTATTAATGATTACCATTCCAATTTCCATTGTTGTAGTTTACTTCTTGACAGTTCCTCACATTTTCATATGTGTTGTTCATTTTACTTAGATTTGCATTTGTTGTTCCTTTTAGTTAAAGTTACGATTGTTGTTCCTTTCCGTTAAGTTACATTTGTTGTTCCTTTTGATTAGATTTGTTGTTTCTTTCCATAGATAGAGTAATTTGCTATTTCCTTTCCAGCAATTTGATTCATAGTTAATAGTTAATTCTGCAAGTCTTTATTTAGATTCAATTACTGCTTTTTAGTTAGATGAATTCAACAGATTAGTTAGTTCCTTTTCAATTGTAGCATGTTAGTAATTAGATTTCAATTATGTTAAGTAAGATCTTAGTTTCTGAATATTTAATGAACATTTGAGGAACTTGATTGTGGATAAAATCAGGTTTGCTTTAACTATGCGATTTTAGCCTCTACGAGCTATCTGCATATACTTTGCTAATATTCTTGAGATAAAATATGAATCCTTGGGTTCATAAATTAATGTTAAACTAAGGTTGTTTTTAGACATCTTTAGACCCCAACATTTTGGCGTCGTTGTCAGGGAGAATGTCAAAGGTAGCATAGGTTGTGTCTCTGGAGGACCAGGTATTGAAGACGGAAAGTAAGAACCTACGCAGGAAATAAGGAAGATGCTTATGCCAACTATTACCTCTAGTTGAAACTTAAGAGGTAATATAGGTGTTTCTTTTTGAATTTATTTTTGTGTGAAGTGTGTATGACTAAGAAGAAATATCTTGAAAAAACAAAATCCCCACCAAAAAATACCAAAGCCCAGGGCTCGATGCTCCCTGGGAGAAGCTCTTTCATAGACGACATCATCTGAAAAGTTAAATCTCAAGCTTCGATCGGACCTAAGAAAGGACCTATATGAATCCCTTAGGCAACAATTTTACCAACTGTATCCAACGCTGAGATTCATAGAAAAACTGAAGAGACTGTGCAAAGATTTCAAAGCACAGACCTTCCACCCCTCAACCCTTTAGACGAGGGAAATTATCATAATATGGAGGAAGGAGAAGGAGAAACCAATGGGGTTGAGAAGGAATACCCATCACCATCCCCTGATCCTGAATAACCTATAAAAGAAGAAGGCATACCCAAAATCCCAGATAGAGGGAGTACAATCAAATCCCCTAGAGGAGAAAATAATCAACCACCTCGAATAAAACACCCAGATGAAGAAATTTCTGAAGATTGTTGGCACATTTTCGATCAAATGGTGAAACCAAATCAACAACAAGCCCAGACCTCCATGTTGGAATATCTGATAGTTGATACAACCGCCAATGATCCCATGAAAGAAATCCCCCTACAGAACCTGCCGACCTTCCATGGATTGATTTCAGAAGACTCGGACGCATTCTTATTTGAATTCAATGTCCTATGTAGAGGGTATGATTACACCTCTGAACCAAAAAAATTAAAATTGTTCCCCTCTACCTTGAAGGGAGAATCTCTATGTTGGTTTATGGGATTATGAGGTAGAACCATTAACTCATGGGATAAGATGAAATAAGCCTTATTGACAAAATATTAGGATTATTGTAGAACCAGTGACCTGTTGGCAACTCTACATGTTTTTGCTATTTTTGAATGACAAACGACATTTCCTACAGCTTCCTACACCTCATCCTTTAAATGATACCATTTAGGGGTGATTATTCAATTATAAAAAATATGTTTGATTATTCCTGTTTTATTTTTATCTTGCGTTTTCATGCTTGATTCATGACTGAAAGCATGAATCAAGCATTAAAACTTAATTTCACATTATAAATCTATCTAAATCTTGGTTTTCAAAAGGTTCAATGTGCTTACATCGACCTCATGTCTCTTACTTGAATGATTTTTCTCTTTTAAGTTGATCAAATATCGATATAATGCTTATGTTGATTTTCTTTTGGACTATAAGCTTATATATTTGGATCCTTTGATGAATCAACTATTATACCAAAAATCGATTTTCATTTGGATTGTAAAAACATATCCATTCCTAACCTTTGCAAATCAAGTATACCTATTACATGTCGTGGGAATTAAACACACCAGAACTGTATCCTGTATGTCATTTTGGCTGGCAGAATGAGTTGACAGGCCTCTCATTTCGAGTTAAGATTTTGGGTAGTGTGATGTACTCAGAGCATTCATCACCAGTAGTGTTCAAACCCCATAACCAAGACCTCCATGTGTCTTCTATGATCGCACAGGTTCTCTGCTTTTTTTTCTTTGTTTTCATGGTATTCTCTTAGAGTTACCCCTCTTACCAATGTCATATAAATCCACAGTTAATTTGAGTCGCCCTTGTTACAGTCTGTTTGAACCCATAATTGCCCCTATCGTCCGAGTAGAGACAAATGGCCCTCAAGATTTGTTACTTCATGATGATGTGAGTGAATATCTAAAGAGCCGGGGTTGGGATATGTTTATTAAGAAGTTCTAGGGGTATAATTTGCAAGTGGCCAAAGCGTTCGCCCTAATGTTTGATGGATACAAAGAAAATGTTGATGATTTGCAGTTGGAGATCACTGAAGATTTTTTGATTGAAGCAACAGGGCTCCCTCTCACTGGTCAAAAGTGGTTCAAAAATTCATAAATTGGATGAAGTACCATGGAGTCTTTTCGTCACCTCCAAAAATATTGGTTGTTGTGACAAAGGTATTCTAGTCTCCCTGCTCAAGGTTAGATGGCATGGCCTGTTAGCAGTTTTAAAACAATTTATTACCTGTGAAGGCCATTATGGCCTGGTCTTCCTTTACCATGTGCGATTGCTCATGCATTTTATAGGATTCAGTTTGAATGTGCCATTTTATTTGCTAAGAATTCTATATAAAATGTTGAAGAGATACAAGAAGAAGAACCTAGATTCTAGCCGCTTTCACCATGGTCTAATTAAAATATTGTTGGTTCATCATTTGAAAACCATGGGTGGTGATTGGGATGGTTTCTTAGCTCAAAATGGTTTTGTTGCAACGACTCCTATAGAAACCCCTGTGATGGATAAGCCTATGATATACAAATCTCTTGATTTCTCAAGAGGCAAACTAGAGTTTTTGGATAAAAACCCTCGTGCAGGGGCATTGCCCGATCAACTTTAATTGGGAAATAGGGTATTAGTTCTGAGTTTATAGAAACTCCTATGCATGAATCAATTGTCTTCCCTAACCCTATTGTACAATTCGACAATAAAAACCCTCGCAAACAATAGAAAATGAATCAAGAAATGTTAGGGTTTCATAATAAGAGGGTTGGTTGACTCATTTCAAGGAGTTTGCATAATCGGTCCAAGTCTCATGTGAGCTCGATCGATTTGATCGAGATCCATGAGGATTCAGACTCCAAGATTGAAAGGTTTCTTGTAGAGGAAGATCCAATTTGTCCCAAACCAAATGCTAATCAACCATTTGATTATGTCAATAATATCCCACCGTGTCTAAAAGATAACAATGGGTTTACTAGTATTAATCTTGGTCAAAGGCTGAGAGTGGGTAGTGTTGATGTTCTGGCATCCAATTATATGTTTCCTCAACAAATCGCCCTGACTATGCATTGCGAAGTCATCTTGCATTGGATTGGGCAGTACTATACAAATATCCCCATTCTTCAAGCAATGATCAAATCTCTCACAACTCACAATGAATCGTTGGCAAATGAAAACTGTGAACTCAAGGTAAATGCATAGAGACAAGAGAAGCGTCTAAAATGGAAAGACAATATAGTTATAAAAAATGATGACAATGTAAAGGCTATAATAAATTATGAGATATCTTGATCCATTTTTTTTGTTTTTAGTTAAATGGTGAGATTGATTTTTATTAAAGTCATGCTTTCTTTATTTTTTTTCTAATCAAATTGGAACAAATTGGATTTTTGTTACCAATAATAAGACTGGCTACATAATCGAGAGATTTTGTAGCCAAGTCATTTCTCATATAAAATTTAGAAATTGTTAGTTAATAAAGTATTTAACTTTCTCTCATTTCATTTTTGCAGGATAGGGTATATATGATGTTGATCTTATGGGATGGAGCATGCTCGACTTAGTTGATTAGCTATCTCTTTTGTTTATTTTGTAAATAGAAAAAATACTTTCATAAATTTTGAAGATATAGTTTGATTATGAGTGGCTCTAGGCCCTCTATATTTGTAATGTTTAGATATTTTGAGATCTGATCCTATCTTAGAAGATATTAATTTTAGATTTCATAAACTCTTTAAATACTCTATATTTTGTAAAGGAAATCATCTTGGTTGAGAGAAGAAGATGGATGAATCATTCCAAGAGTTAATGAAACACCATATGGCATTTTGGCTTTAGCCTTTTGTAAATGAAGTTTTCATTCATGTTTTGTTTATCCTAGTATATTAATAGGCCTGATAGATTTAGACACAATGATCTATTATGTTTGGTATACTTATGTTATAAATATCATCTATAATTTGCTTCTCTAGATATAAAGACTGTGATCATATCTTCAATTTGAATGTCAGGATTTATCTTTGAATTTTAGTTGAATGATGAAATGCAATAAGTTACACTCAGATTTATCGTGCTGTAATTATGTGCAATTATAAGATCACAGGGTTCAATTTATGTTTCCTCCTCTGTCACTAAACCTCAACTTCCAATACATGTTTTAAATTTATTTAGAACAGTCATAAAGTCTATTGAAGATTTTTCTCTTGGGTGTGAAAGTTGGATGTTCTTCACTCATACAGACGCTTGGATACATCTCACTAACTAACAATAGGTTAGCTCCTTTCTGTTTCCAAAATTCAGTCATTTACATATTGATGAAACCAGAATGTTTGGTTCATCTTTTGACTACCTGGATGTCTGTGTTTCATAGTTTATTCAATTCAAGATTAGTTATATTTATAAAAGAAAATAGAAAAGTCTTAAATGTGCTTTCTTTATCTGCTTCTTAAGAGACATTATTTTCACATTGATTTCGTAAGTTTCGATTAAAACTTGCAATTTGTAAATGATGTACATAAGTGAGATTATTATATTCTCTACTTAAATACACCTACAATAGTTATATTAGAGCATATGTACATATTTAATATAGCGTTTAGCAATTAATTAGTTATTTCTTTCTTTTGTTTGTTTTGCTTTTAGGATTTTAGATTGGCTAACAGAGCCATTAAACCCGTCAAAATGAGTTACACCAAACAGCTTGGGTTACTTAGAAAACCCCAGACCGGACTTGTTCTTCCAGTTGACGGATGGTCAATTTCGCCCGTCAATAGGACCTAAAAGATGAAATCTTTCAAATGACTGCAAAAGAGAATGAATCATTAGAAGAATATGTTGAGATATTTCAGTATAACTTACAGAGATCACTCTATGGTACATTACCAAGTGAAGTACATAAAGAAACTCTGCTTAAAGGTATGAAATATGAATGGGTATAAACATTGAATCTAATGGGGAAGGGTGACATTTATCAAGAAAATTATGATAACATCATTCTATTATGAATCAGTTGCTCATGAGGAAGTACACAGACCAGATCATGAATGTGAACTTCCCTCACCAGAAATAACAACACTACCAGCGGAGGCGTTACGCAAGTTGAAGTTGGCAATCTCTTAGAAAATTTCAAAATGGATATTCAGAGCACTTTGACTACACAATTGGATGTATTGCAAGCCAAACAAAAACAATCAGAAGAAGAACAGACTTTGGCCATATTTTTCCACAGATGCAGAAAAAAGCATGGTCCAAGGGAATGTCCTCTAGATGTGGTTCAGGTTTGCGCTATTTGGGCCAAGGATCACGACACAGAGCAATGCCCATCGCTCCCTAGATTGAAAGATGTCTTTAGAGGAGCAGATGAGGAAACAAAACCATTATATTTGATGGCTCAACATCGTCAATGGCAGACTCACCCTCCAAATACACTCCAGGACTTTTCTATACAATATAATCAACAACAAAATTCTGGTAATACATGGAAGAACCAACTGTTTACTAATCAGAACTGGCAGCCCCAACAATACCCACCTACAAATCCCACTTGGCCAAACCAACCACCTGCAAATACAATCTGGCAGAACCAACCAACTACAAGTTCCACCTGGCCTAAATCACAATACCCCACCTCATCCTAGCAAAACTCAAATAACAACCCCTACCCCCCGTAGTCGCCTAATACGACTACCCAAAACCCAAACTGGAACCATAATTGGAAGTGCCCCATGGGGATAAACAATCAACCCATGGGGATGGCCCCTCAAACCCAACCCATGTTGCAAGCTCCACTCCAACTACCCCAAAACCCTCAATCACAATTGTGCCCTCAATTACCAGCCCAACCCCACCCAAATCCTAATAATAGACCAGATCAACTCATCTAGATTATGGATAATGGGGAAGAGGAGACCAACTTGGTAGGATGCAATGAACTCCGATTGAGATCAGGGCGTATAATATCTCTTGAAGAAAATAATATTTTCTAAGAATAGGAGAAGGAAAATAACAAACAACCAACAATGACGCCCTCGACTATGGTAATAACAGAAGAAATCAAGCAGGGGGAAACACAATCAAGTCATAGGATCCTAATAAGGATTCAACTCCTTCCCCTCTAATCCCCGAAATATTGATGATATAAAAACCTATCGTCTATCCTAACTTTGAAATTGCAGGGGAACTCAAGAATTTATATGTCAAGATCCCACTCCTACATGCTCTGCAAGACATTCCAATATATGCAAAAATGATCAAGGAACTACGTGGGAGGAATCATGTTAGGAAAATTAAAAATTCATCATCAACAGTTCGTGTAGTGGGAGCCTTGTCTAATCTAATTCTAGGTAGACAAGAACCAGTCAAATATGCAGATCCAAAGAACCCCATAGTAACAGTTCAAATCCAGGGTTGTTCTTTTCCAAATACACTAGTTGATTTGGGGGTGTCCATCAATATCCTGACTATGGGAACTTGCAACACCCTGGGTTTTGACTCCTTCGAACCTACCCCCATTATGTTACAATTGGACGATCGATTAGTGGTTAGACCAGTCGACACACTACATGACATAGAAATATCAGTCAACTCTTGGGAATATCCAACGGATTTCCTCATCAACAACCCAAGAAGTGGACTCAAAGGGAATCCATTGATACTGGGAAGAGCATGGCTCACAACAGCTGATGCGTACATAGGATGTTGAATGGGTAATATGACAATTTCTAGAGGAGGTGTCACAAAAAATCTCATCTTATAGCCTCCAACCAATCCAAGCCCGAATTTCATATATCCACAACTGCCACCACCATGGTATTCAGAAAAGGATTTACGAGCCCCTCTCACGCTAGAAGAAGCTCTCAGACTCAATAACTAGCTAGAGGATGATGCAATCAGTGCGTTTATTAACAACCCAACCACTGTGGGTAATCCAGCATGCCATATGCTCCAAGATGTTCTAGACTGTGAAGCATAGGGAGACTCACTGGAAGATTTAATGGAACAACAAATCTCGACTACCATTGTTCATAACAACAAATATATTGAGATTGCACCAGGGAAGTCTCTGAACATCAATGACAATTTAGATGAGCAACAACAAAAAAAGTTGATTCAAGTCCTTTCTAAATGCTAACAAGATTTTTCCTATGATTATTCTAACATGAAAAGTATTGATCTGCAACTCTGCACACACCACATTTACAATGAGAAATATGCCCAACCTATCTAACAATCGTAGAGAAGATTGAATCCCCACCTCAGGGATATTGTTAAGGAAGAATTACAAAATATTTTGGACATAGATTTTATATATCCTATCTTAGATAGTCGATGGGTCTCCCCATTAGTCATCGTCCCCATGAAAAATGGGAAATGGAGAATCTGCGTTGACTACATGGAACTTAACAAAGACACTCAAAAGGACCACTTCCCCTTACCTTTCATTGATCAGGTCCTAGATACTTTGGTAGGGAAGAAATTTTTTTCTTTCCTAGACAGTTTTAGTGGCTACAATTAGATCCAGATTGCCCTAGAGATCAAGATAAAACTACATTCACCTGCCCATGGGGTACCTCTACATACAAAGTATTTCCCTTTGGACTTTGCTATGCTCCAGCCACATTCCAAAGGGCCATCCTGAGCATATTCAGGGATTTGATCAGTGAAGGGATTGAAGTTTACATGGATGACTTTAATCCTTATGGAGATGACTTCGATCAAGAGCTGAACAATCTAGACAACGTACTAGAACAGTGCATTGCTACCAGGTTATGCTTAAGCCATGGAAAATTCCACATGATGATGATGGAAGGTGTGGTACCAGGGCATTATATTTCTACATATGGAATTAGATTAGATCCAAAAAACATAGAGGTAATCTTTAATCTACCTACACCACACACACAAATTGAGGTACATAGTTTTCTTGGTGCTTCAGGATACTATCGCAGATTTATGGAAAATTTTGCAAGAACCGTTGTACCTTTACATGCCTTGACTGGTAATGTGGAGTTTCAGTCATCTGACAAGTGTGATGTGGCATTTGCAGGACTCAAGAAGCTGATCTCGACAACACCGGTGTTGAGAGGACCAAATTGGAAAATACCATTCCACATCTCCACCGATGCATCAAATATCACCATAGGTGTTGTCCTTGGACATGAAGAAGACAAGAAATTCTACACTATTTATTTTATTAGCAAGAATCTTACTCCAACTGAACTTAATTATACAGTAACAGAAAAAGAATTTTTAGTTGTTATACATGCCATCAATAAATTTTGTCATTATATAACAAGCTATCCAGTTATTCTGTATACTGATCATTCTACTATTAGATATCTATATAATAAACCGATTACTAATGGATGGGTCACTCGGTGGTTATTTTTATTGTAGGAATTTGACATCACCATCAAAGATCAACCCTGGAGAGAAAATCTTGTCACAGACTTCCTATCCCGCATACCCAAAACATATGACTCCTTAACATTTGAAGACCAACTTCCATATGAGATTTTGTTTGTCATCACCACAAAGCCACCTTGGTACGCTGATGTGGCAAATTATCTGGCAGCAGGAAAATTACCAGTACATCTATCATCAAGGGAAAGAAAATTGATCGTCCAACGTAGTGCACGATTCACTTGGATTGGTGGATATCTCTTCCACAAAGGAGCCGATCTCCAGATCTGCAGATGTGTACAAGAGGACGAAATCTGCTACATACTGAAGGCAGGACATGACAAGCCCCGTGGTGGAAATTTTGTAGACTGTGGGACTGGACACAAAATTTTATAGATGGGCTACTACTGGCCCTCAATATTTAGAGATGCAAATAAATACGTCCAGAACTGCAACAGTTGTCAGTGGATGGGAAAACTAGGTCAGACTGATGAAATTCCTTTGAAAGCACAAGTAGTCACATAACCATTTGAGAGATGGGCACTAGGCTTCATTGGCCCCTTCAACCCAAAGTCAAATCAGAAGGTCTATATTCTAGTTGCAACGGACTACATGACCAAATGCGTAGAGGCATAAGCCTTACCAAATGCAACAAAATAAGTAGTCATCAAATTTCTTTTCAAATTATTTGTATGCTATGGACTACCCAGGGAGGCAATCACTGATGGGGGGTCACAATTTATAGCTCATAGAATTACCACCACCCTGGACAATTACCATATTAAGAACATGGTTACTTCTACATACCACCCATAGGAAAACGGGCAAGTAGAAAGCACCAATAAGGTCTGGAGGCAATCTTGGCAAAGACTGTCTCGACAAACTGACATAATTGGGCTATTGAGCTCCCAAATGCCTTATGGGATTATCACACAACATGGTGTAACACCACTAGCTACTCTCCTTATCACCTAGTCTATGGTAAAGAACCCATCTTACCAATCGAGTTTGAGATCAAGACCCTAAGGATGGCCTAGGAAATTGGACTGGATCTAACAGAATCACATAAACAATGCCTTCAGTGAGTCAATGAGTTGGATGAAGAATGCTTCGCTGTTGTGGAGAGAAAAACTGTTATTCAACAACAGAGATCAACCTGGCATGACAAACATATCAATAATAAATCATTCAAGAAAGGTGATTGGGCGCTTCTTTATGATTCCAGATTTTAGGATTTTTCTGGAAAATTACAGACACGATGATTGGGACCATATGAAATTAATGAAGTCCATGATAATGGCACGGTCACTTTAAGTACCATCGACGGATCTGGATCTCCATCTCTGGTCAATGGACATCATCTACAACTTTACCATCAACCATATTCAAAAGAATCTTTCTACCGGGAAGTAAGTAAGGACCCTATCGTTCAAATTTTGGCTAGCTAGGAAGGTAACCCAACCACTCCAACTCCATAAATGATGAATTTTGTTGACATTGTACATACTATATATAGTTTTTTATATAGATCCAATTGAGTTGTTATTTTTCTTTATTTTAGTTTTATGAAAGTCACTTTGGAAAATAAGAACTAAGGGAAGATTACTATAACGTACACAATTAAAACTCTTTTATGTTCTATACTCTTGCTTTATCTTATCAAACGGACCCTGTCTTTCACAAAAAAACAAATATGTCATGTTCCGCAGTAGTGATCGAGAAACTATAATGAACCCATAACATCAACAAACCATCCAATACTTGATTTTGAAATAAACAGACCCATAATAATTGAATGAATTTAGTTGATGACTAATCAGTCTTAGATTCAAACAAAATATATTTCCATGGGAACTTTCCAAAATTACCTATTTAGATGGTTAAAAATTCACAACTGTTGTTCTCTTCGCGCGATTGTTGTTCCTTTGAGAATCGGTGATGTTCATTCGAATGGAACATATGTCATTCCCTTCGCGTGATTGTTGTTCCTTTGAGTATCGTGTTGTTCATTTGAATGGAACAACTGTCATCCCTTCGTGCGATTGTCATTCCCTTGAGTATCGTTGTTGTTCCTTTTGTTGTTCCTTGATCTCGGGTCGCATTGTGCATTCTAAAAAGGAACAACTACTATTCCTTCTGCATTTTATTCCTCATTACCATTCCTTTCCCTCATGTTGTTAAAATGTTAGCCATTCCTTTGGGGTACAACTTTCACTAAATAATTTTCACCAGCATTATTATCATCGTAACAATATGTCATTATTTTGTTGACTATCTCTCATACCTTATCAAATTGATCCTTGGATTAATTTCTTCGAATTATCTTAAATATTGTTCATCATCTGTAACCACCATAATTCATTACTTTTTTCTATATACATACAAATATACTTGAATGATAATTCACCTTCATATTATAATAAGGAGTCTTAAGCACACTTTCACTTGGCATATTTACACTTCTTTACGCTATCCCTGACTCTTAAGGAGTAGATGAGCCTCCCTTAATAGATCCCTAATTTATATATATATATATATATATATATATATATATATATATATATATATATATATATATATATATATATATATATATATATATATATATATATATATATATATAAGTAATAAAACTTCTCCCAAAAAGAATAGGGGGTCTCATCATGAGCCAACCTACCACGGTCATAGGATAATAACGTAAGTGAAATTCCCATTATGGCTACCACACCAGGGAAATGGCCTTTCATAATTGCTTTGTCAAAGGACAAGGGGTCTCATCATGAGCTGGCTTGTTCACTTAAGTTACAATCTAGTGAGTGGCATTATCATCATCTGGCTACCAAACTAGGATAGTGGTCTTGTCGGGAAAAGATGATTCATATATTTATTAAGGATACGGGCTCATCTATGGGTTAAAAGGTAACCTTATCGATTCTATGGATGCCTATTGGAAGCAGTGTCTTTGCCTATGGTATGGAATTTTACCTTACAAACACCAAGTTTCTATGTGTCTCTAGATTTCCTTTACTCAATAACAAGGCTATCATTTCGGTTATATTCAATAACTTGGGAAAGGTAACAACCTTATGATATGTGGAATATTTTTAAATGAATAGACTTAACTCATTCAACTTATTTTCCCTTAAAGAATTTTGAGCACAGGTACAAAAAAATCAAATTTCCCATAAAAGAGGACTATCGTTTATGATTACCGTTAAAAAAAAAATATTTTTGAAAATTATACATGATTGGTCCCCACTGGCGGCAACAGTGCCATTATTACCTCTCATCCGAAATACCTGCACTCATTACTTTCACCTATGCTGACGGTCGAGGATGACCTCTACATTAATGAGGGGAGTGGATGCTCGAAACATTTTACAATAATATTGTAATGATTGTAATAATTTAAAACCCACATTTTTTTACACTCACCATTCTTTGATATTTTTCTATATTTGGTAATATTTCCTCCAAGATGGTCTAACCAAATCTGCAAGAAGGAACGATATTCATTCTTATTTTCTCATAAAATGATGGTTGGACGAAGTGTTCGTAGAGAACCAACATTACTACAGGTAACTGAGCAGGCTAGAGAAATTCTACACCGTATGGGCTAGACGAAGTACTTCAACCGATTGCAAGGATATGATACGGACATCACACTTGAATTCTTTCAGAATTTGCAAGGAGAAATATCCATGAATCGGGATATATGAATTCCAGTTACTCCAGAAATTGTAGCAGAGGTTATAGGTCTCCCTAACTCAGGCATTCAATGGACAGGAAGATATACAATGCTCAAAGAAGCTGTAGAATCCTTCATAGACCCTGGCAAGGAATTGGATAAAAAGGGAAAGGGACTTAACCCCAGCACCCTCAGTGAACCATGGAAAGAATTGGCAGGGTTAATTCAGAGGCACATCACTTGTGATGGATGATATGATGTAATCCGACCACACCACATAAAACTTCTAGCGGCACTCAAGAAAAGGTTAGTAATCTGTTTATGGATAAATTCGTGAGTGCGGACACAGACCAATCTCCCCAGATCCACCTGGATCTGGAACAAACCGTAATAGAATACTACTCTTTCCCTAGATCTAGATATTGAATGAACTAAGAGAAATGGATAGTGGACATACCTTATGAACGCTCTCCTTTAATCTCTGTTGTTCCTTGTTCTTCTCTGATGCTCTTCTGTCGTTTCAATCACAACAACACAAACCAATCACAACAAAGGAATTAATATATTCAATACCTAGTCTATACATGTGATCAAGGAATCATGTAATAAGATGACATCATCATTATGGGAAAGGGACATATTCATGTATTGTATTA
>ML782539.1:352874-399315 GCA_009831015.1 Picea engelmannii | reverse complement strand
TCCCAAGATATCTGGAAAGTCGGTATTTTGCCAACCATTCGAACTCCAACTCACCCTTCTAGAAGATTCCTTCTAGAAGGATCGAGAACTTATTCATTTTCTTCCGTTAGAAACATGTCCGCACCCTAACCATTGACACAGTGCGGAAAGTCCGCATCCAAGCTTAATTCAGAATGCGGGAATTAAGGATTTCCGCAGGCGAGTATATATGCAGCCTGCGTACTAGTTTCAAAATATGATTTTTGAGAAAATGACAAGTGTAACCTTCTTCAGGAAAAAGTTCTTAATGAAGAGTTTGATCTTCTATTATCATGACATAATCATAATATCATCTTGATAACCAAAAATGTGGATAACATAATCAATCTACCATTTTTCCTAAATTCCATGTTACATGAGGTTGCTTTAAGAATGTAGAAATCCAAAGATCCTATTGCTATCGTCAGCCATCATGGATTAGTTAAACTGATAGTAAATAAGGCTCTGATTCAAAATCAATTAAACTAGGGTGATCTTATTGAATCCAATAGACCTCTACAACTAGAACAACCTGAATCATACCATGAAGACCCACCATAGGAAATTGAAGAGATACAGGAAGGGGAGACCACTACCCAAATAGAAGTTCCACCTACTCAACCTGAGGTCGAAGAAGACCCTGTCCAAATTATAGAGACTCAGACCTCACAAACAGAGGCACTAACGAGAAAGATAAAAAGAGCAACGGTTGTTCCTAAAACCCCCACTGAGAGGAAGAGGAGAAGAAGATGGACAATACAGCCTGAAGAAATTCAGGAAATGACTGAGAAAATTCAAGAGACAATTGAAGAAATTCAGGACACAACAAAACAACCTGAAGAAATTCAAAACATTACAGAGCATTCTTTACAGGAATAAATTCATGAAATTGAGCAGGTAGAGAAAACCTCACAAGGAAACAGTCAGGAAGGCACCCAGCCAGCATTGGAACACCTGATAAAACAATTTTTTAAGAGCTATGAGATAGAAATAGCTCAGTTTTTAGGGAGTTTAGGGACCTCAATTGACAAAGATGCCAATAGTCCAGAAGAATACCAAGAACAAGCCTCTCCTTCAAAACCTTTTGAATATTTTCCTGAGATTGAAATGTCATTCCCAGAAGACACGGCACAGGAAGAACCTCATTCTGAGGAAAGAATCCCTCTTGGACAGTCAAATCATTTGGAAGGAACAAAGGAACAACCACCTGCTAACCAGGATGAAGAAAAGCTTGAGACCCCTCACAAACAGAAATTAGGAAAAATCCATAGGAGAATCAGAAAGCTAAAAAGGGAAAACAAGCTATTGAAGAAAAGGGCTAAAAAGGTTGAAGTATTAAGGAAAAAAGTTGTCAAACTCAGGGAAATTATTAAAGAATTAAGAAAGCAACTAGAAAAAGTAGATAAGGCCCACAAAAGAAAGAAAAACAAAAGGCCTAGAGTACAAGGAAGAAACCCTCTTCCTAAAAGAGCAGTCACTACAAACTCTATGGAGACACAGACAAACCGTGAAGAAATAATGACAGCAGAAGAGACATTTCCTACAGAAACAATTGATGTTGAGGTACAAATAGATACCCTAGTCTTAGAGGAAATATATCAATCCCTTGAGAAGGATGCCACCATTAGGATATTGGAGGAAGAATTGATGCAGTCCCAACAAAGATTGATTCAAAACAAAAATGAATTGATAACTATGGAAAAACATCAAGCATCTCAGTATCAGGAATAGAGTGTTGTTGTTGATAGATTGAAAGAGGAGCTTATACATTCCCAACAAGCATTAACTCAATCTAGATATGAGATGGATGTTATGGAAGAATATCAAGCATCTCAGTCTCAAGAACAAAATGTCATCATTGATAGGTTAAAAGCAGATCTTACACAAGCCCAACAAACTTTGGCTCAACCCAGAAAGGATATGGTCACTATAGTTGAACATCAAAAGGTTGTTAAACAACTGAAGAACCTATTAGTAACATAAAGTGAGACTTATGATGAGCTAACCAGAACCCAAGGGAAGGTGAAGAAGGTACAAAACCAATTAGAAAAATCTTTGGAGAAAATCAAATACATTTGCGATGTCTACTCTGATGCAATCAATTGCAAATCTCCTTCTACCAATTATACCCTATTCTTACTGAAACGTTACCTATTGTTAAGGGTAAAAGCCATCAGAGCAGGTAAGCCAATTACATTTTCCACTGCCCCTGAGTTCACTTCATATTTTAGAGAGTAGGAAGAGAAGGTACAATAATTCTTGTGTTAACTATACTTCCATAACTTCATTTTGGAAGGTGACAAGGGAAACAACCCTAGTCCCTTTATTGGGGATATACGATTTCAGGCATTCCTGTCCTTCACTAATAACAAAGTCAAATGGGGAAAAGATCAAAATAATTTTATAAAGACGAAAACTGGGTTAGATCTCTAGATCAGAGGAGAACCCCCAAAGTCCTTTCCAACCATTATGCGACATCGAACCTTCATGCAAAGAGGGGGTTCGTGGACTCTTTAGCCCCCATCCATTGACAGGTCATACGTTCAGGCATCATATATTTTAGGGAACTCAAAGAGGAAGCCCTTGTTGCCTCTAAGGTGATATGGGATGCATCCTCCAGTGAAGTCAAAAGTAGGGAACCCTTTGGGTTCAGGAATTTCTTTGTAGCTACCTACAGAGTGGAAAGGTATTCTAGACTTCTCCAAGAGGATGGAACTACTTGTATTGGATGTAGATATAATCCCCCTATTCTTTGGTTTCCTCTAGAAAGTTACCAGAAGGATTATAAAATTAATAAGAAGAGGGAGGATGTTGCTTTTGTAGAGTTCAAAAAAATTAATGGGTTCAGGAGACCTGGTGAACCAACTTTTCCTCCTTACAATATCACTAATTTACATGTAAGATCTCAGCTTGCATGAGGACATGAAAGAAGGTAAGTTAGGGGGTATGTTGGGTTATGAAAAAGGTATAAATATCTCCCTTATTATTACAATTCATGATATAATCTTGATTGACTTTTCTGTTAATTAGGGATAAATAGGATAGATAATGATTGATATGTATTCTAGTGATATTATTGAAGTTATATTAAATAGATTCAAAAAAACGATTGGAATTTTTTTATTTTGTTACAGGATTGGATAAATATTGCCAAAACTGAAATAGCAAAGGAGATCTTGAAGATACGTAAGTTATTCGAGGTTGAGGACTATTGGCGCAAAGCAGTTTTGAAGATTATTGATTTTCTATATTGTAACTTTATAATAGTAAAGCAATCCTCAGGATCTCTCGATCCTCAGGATGGCTTAATTTACTTAGATTATTGTATATATCGAGGGTAATAGATCCTGAAAGAATAATCTAAGAATTGTATCCAAGTATTCAGAACTCAGAATTACTCTATGCAAGCATATTTTGTGAATGTCTTACTAGCTATGAAATCAATACAAGCTTTGAACGTTTTCACCATTTCTACATATTGAGTTTCTAGCAGCAGTGCTTCTGAGGACCAAGGGCCCAGTCTAAATGAGCTATTGTCTCAAATCTGTAATTGTAGCAGTTTTCTTTCTGCTTTATGATCCAATTCCCTTTTATAATAGTTAAGATGAATGCATAGGTGTGTTAATGATTTTATTTTGTTTGCATACATAAGATAGACATTTCTCTAGAGTATTAATGATTACCATTCCAATTTCCATTATTGTAGTTTACTGCTTGATAGTTCATCACATTTTCGTATGCATTGTTCCTTTTAATTAGATTCACATTTGTTGTTCCTTTCAATTAAAGTTAGGATTGTTGTTCCTTTCCATTATGTAACATTTGTTGTTCCTTTTGATTAGATTTGTTGTTTCTTTCCATAGATAGAGTAATTCACTATTTCCTTTCCAACAGTTTGATTCATAGTTAATAGTTAATTCTGCAAGTCTTTATTTAGATTTAATTACTTCTTTTTAGTTAGATGAATTCAACAGATTAGTTAGTTCCTTTTCAATTGCATCATGTTATTAATTAGATTTCAATTCTTTTAAGTAAGATATTAGTTTCAGAATATTTAATGAACATTTGAGGAACTTGATTGTGGATAAACTCAGATTTTCTTTAACTACGTGATTTTATCCTCTATGATCTATCTGCGTATACTTTGTTCATATTCTTGAGATAAAAGACGAATCCTCGGGTTGATAAATTAATGTTAAACTAAGGTTGTTTTTAGACATATTTAGACCCCAACAATAGTTGAAGGTATAATTGAGCCCCCAAAATGATTCTCCTCAATGATACCTTTCCAAAGAGCTATCATGCGCCTAAAATATAGATCATATGAAAAATTTACGACCCCAGGAATTTTATGTACTAACTTACCCAAACGGGGCACACATGAATTTTGGTGCTTCATCTCCTAGGTTTAGGTTTTTGTATGTCTAGGGTTTTTGGCATTCCTTTTTATTGTAAAAATGCCTTCAGAGCCTCATTGTAATCATCTTCTTACGAATTTGAGTAACCGTCACATCTCTTCTCAGAGATAAGCTGCCACCATTCTAGTGAGTCTTTCACACTGTATTTTTATAGTCTCTGTACATTTATTTCATTAATAGAAATCATGTATTAATATATATCTGTGTTTATGGTTGCATATATGATACATTTCTATTATATTATTGAATATTTGCGATATCTCTTTGCATTTATTTATTATATATCCACTCTCATTTTGTGCCGAAAATAATCTGGATCAGTGGTATCAAAGTAGGTTGGTCTTGATCATTTTTCAGTGCATGTCCCTGACGAGGTCCAAATATAGAAAGTTGGGTATCAATCTTGTCTCTCTTGAGAACAATCACTCTCGAACACCCAAGAAACCCTCAATGGAGGAAGAAAATAAAAATGACGGAGCAGACGATACTATCAGTATGTTGCTTGAGAAATCTCTCATGCGACAGAGGGACGAAATGATGGAGAAATTTTCCCACATCCTTCAATGCCTATTGATGGCAACATGCGCATCTTCATAAAATGACCACTTTCGAGGCACCTCGCCTTTCAAGGTACAAGTTAATTTTGATATTCCTGTATTTGAAGGAAAGATAGATGTAGAAGCCCTAGACAAATGGTTAAACCTACTAAAAGGTTATTTCTCTATTCACAATTTTTTCGACAGAGAAAATATCACCTTCACACTCCTTAAAGCTATCCCCCATGTCAAACATTGGTGGGAAACTTACTAGGAGTAGAGTTCCACAAAGGATTCTGGAATATATGGGGTCGAGCCCACTTGGGATTTTTTTGTGGATGCGGTAAAGGAACAGTATTACCCTATTGGAAACTATGAGGACCAGTACATGAGATGGACCACACTACAACAAGAGAGGGGCCAAGCAGTTCTATAGTTCACCAATACCTTCCATACCTTATGCACCAGTATGGGTATCAAAGACTATGAACGACATTTGGTTATGAAATACCATGGGGCTCTCCACAGATACATCCAAACTGAAATGGATTTTTTGAACATCTCATCACTCAGTGCTGCTTATCGATATGTTGTTAAAATCAAGAAAAAACTTAAGCACTAGAACAAATGAGAGTTTGGGTCTGCAAATACACAAAAACCAAAGTATGATAAAGATGGCCCTAATGAAAAGCTTCTTGAAAACTAGTCCAAGCCTTAGGAAAAGAAGGGTCATAGGAAGACAAAGAAGGACACCAGAAAATGGTGCAATTTCCACAAAATCCCCTGACACAACACTGATGAATGTCACTCAAAACAGTCATTGGTGGTCGAGATCAAATACAAGGAGCCGAACCCTGATTCAGAATATGATTCTAAAAATACTGGTAAAAGACATATCATCGATGCATACCCCACTGCTATTGTCGCGAACGCAACAATTCAACCAGAAGAACTAACAGATCCTGAAGAGGGGGAGCACATTTTTCATTCATAGATGTGGGTGAATGGGACCCCATTGCATTTTATTGTTGATTGTGGAATCCATAAGAACCTCATCTCAGCAGAGGTCGTCAAACAATTGGGATTGTCGACAACACCACACCCACAACCATACAACATCGGGTGGCTTTTCCAAGGACGAGATCATCGTGTCAGTCAGCAGTGTCGATTGTCATACGACATACAACCCTTCAAGGATGAGGTATTATGTGATGTCTCCCCACTGGATGTCTGTGATGTTCTCTTGGGCCAACCATATATGTGGAGACGCCATGTTGTTTATGAGTCTCGACCCCGCAGTGTCATTGTTTCTCTGGGGGCTCCTCTCTACAGAATACTAGAGGTAGTTCTGACTATTGTTCCACCTAAACAGTGCCACAATGTATTATCTCATACTACAAAAGTCAACTTGTTCAAAATCTATTCAAAAGGTGAACATAAGGATACTGCAAGCACTACAACTTTGACCCAAGCACCTTCTATCCAACAGAATAAGGTCGACAAGATTGCAGAAAAGTGTAAATATTCCTTCTACACAAAATTATATCATGTATATAGACTGTTTATAAATTTCCAACCCTTCCAGTCACATGCTTGTGATATCCTTCCACAAACCGAGCATCACGACGTCTCCAACAAGGCCAACAACTCACCAAGATTCAGATTCAACGAACACTTTTTCCTCTCCCTCAGGCACTCAATGCAATGGATACCATTGCTTCCTAAGGATGGAGGATTGATCCAGGTGGATATCAGTGGCCACCCACCTTTTCCAACTGGCTCAAAACAATTTTCTGGCAATTTTGGGAATTTACTATTTTTAGTAGTTTTAACTTTCAGGGCCATTTTAAGGGCCTAAATGAAGGTTTTTTGGGATAAAGATTCTCAATTATAGTTGAAGGAATAATTGAGCCCCAAAAATTAATCTCCTCGAGGAATAGTGGGTTATCGTATGCCTAAAACGAAGATTGTATGAAAAAGTTACGACCCCGGGAAGTTGATGTACTAACTTACCCAAACAGGGCCCACATCACTTTTGGCACTTCATCTCTTAGGGTTAGGTTTTTGGATTTATAGGGTTTTTGGAATTCCTTTTTATTGTAAACATTCCTTCAGAGCCTCATTGTAATCATCTTCTTGTGAATGCGAGTAGCCGTCACATTTCTTCTCAGAGATAAGCTTCCACCATTCTAGCGAGTCTTTCACTCAGTATTTTTACAGTCTCTGTACATTTTTTTCATTAATAGAAATCATGTATTACTATATCTCTGTGTTTATGGTTTCATATTTGATACATTTCTATTATATTATTGAATATCTACGATATATCTCTACATTTCTTTATTATATCTCTACTCTCATTTCGTGCTGAAAATAATCCAGATCATCATCCAAGTGAGTGGTTGAAGGATTTTTGTAGAAAGGAGTGCACAGAACTGGGAAGTTCAGATAATTAGATATTGTCGTGAAGTCTCAAGGAGTGAAGGCAGAATCCCTTGGAATCCTTGAGTTTGCAGGAAAGAGCCAAGCTCATTAGGGATAGAGACTTTGAAGAATTTAAAGGGAAGACAAGGGTTGAAGTTACCTCACAGAAACCAAGCACAGAAGGAAGACGTTAGTTGTTTTGCCAGGAAGTATTGAGAACTTTAACAAATGGTTGAAATTATCAGAGGGAGAAATACTGACTTTCCATGGACCGTTGGATCTAGTGGATCAACGGAGAATTTAAGGCTGAGTGTTTGTCAATACTCATAAGCGTAGAAGGAATAGTTGTCGTTATATATGGATCAACAAGAGTCCTTGATATTGTGATTTTGGATTTCGGCATTTCTGGAATCGGAGCAGTGGAGAAAGTCATTGACTTGGAGTCAAGAGTCGAGAAATCTGGGTTTACAAAATTCCAACATAATATGGACCATCAGATCGTGGGAAGCTCAGGGTCGTTGCTCTGAGGAGAAGAAGTTGTGAGTTCGGACTTCAAGAAGGGGATAAGAGATTGCATTGTTAACTCATGAGTCATGAAATCCCAACATGCTCAGAGGTGGACCGAAGGATTTGACTGAGGTCACATGGCTGAGGCATTAGGGAGGAGATAAAGACTCGTTATCCCTTTTTGGGGTTTCGGGATTGGAAGGAGTCAGGGAACTCAACAAAAGGAATCACAAAGTCATGAAACCCGAAACACCTTTTTGGGTAAAGGTTGTGATCACACTGGTTGGTCATGTGGAGTGGAGGTTTGTGCCTAGTTCTTGTTCACATAGGTGTAAATTCTAAAAAGGACCTATGGTTATATGTGAGAAAGTTCCAGTGGGATATAAAGATCCATTCTGGCTCAAGGGAGTAGAAAGATCCAAATACCGGGAGGTCATGCAGAAACTATTGAGGTAGGGGTGTTGCGTCAGGTGGTATCAGATCTTACAATCATTGTTTTCTGTAAGCAAGAGGAGACAGAAGGCAAATTGTGATTTAAATTATGTGTGGAATAGATTTAAACAATGCTGCCAAGAAGATGTCAAGATATACCCATGCCCAATCCATTCATGGAAAGGGAAATGAGAGAAATTTGTGCTCAATTGGATTCTATGGAGACAACACAGAGACGAAGAGACGATACTAGAGATGTCAGTGAATCCAAAAATGAGAATGAAGAAAGGCTCTAAGAAGAAGAAGTTGCAGTTGAAGATGCTGCAGAGGAAAGTCTATTCAAAGATGTTGCAAGAATAGGGGCCAGGGAAAAAATGGACATCTCGATGTATGAGGGAAACTTAGACTTTGAGGAGCCGCTATATTGGTTTAGAGCTTTGGATAAATATTTCGATTATGAGGACATCGAAGAAGATAAGAAAGTAAAACATGTTGTCATTAGACTGAAAGGGCATGAAACACTGTGGTGGGATGACCTGCGGGATGATAGGTGTCGCAAAGGAAAACAACGAATCAAAAGATGGGATAGGATGGTCGTAAAGATGAAATCCAAGTTTATACCCAGAGATTACCAAATTAATTTGTTTCAAAGAATGCGGAATTTGAGATAGAAGGGGATGATAGTGAAAGTATACACTGAGGAATTTTATAGACTCAACATCAGAGAAATTTGTCATGAGAGTGATGATGAAATTTTTTCCAAATACATGAATGGCTTGAGATATGAAATTCAATATGAGATGATCATGGTGAATATTAGAAATTTGGAAGATGATTATCAAATTGCTTGAAAGGAAGAAGTAAAATTGACCCGAAAGCAAGGTCAAAGGGGCAGAGGTAGAAGTGAGAGAAGAGAATAAGCAATTGCCCAGGACAGAGTACAGAAGCCCAAGGATGAAGAAAATAAACCTCATAACCACCCATAAAGGGGAGGAATCTCACAAGGAGGATAGTATGTTGATAGGAACACTTTTCCTCGAGCAAGAGGAAGAGGAAGAGGCATAGGTGGTGAAATAAAGTGTTTTTTATGTGGAAAGATTGGACAAAAATATTTTGACTGTCCTAGTAGAAAAAGGGATGGAGGAGGAGAAGCTCACATTTCAGAAGCACAGAGGAAAAAATTTTATGCATAGGATGCAGAAGGTGGAAGATCATTAATGATGAGGAAAATTCTCTTGAAGCCAGAAAAAGAGATAGAGAATCCAGTCCAAACAAACAATTTGTTTAGAATTGCTTGCAAGACCAAGAACAGGGTATGCAAGGTAATTGTGGACAGTGGAAGAACATATAATCTAGTATCCACAGATATGGTGGAGAAGATGGAATTGGAAATAGTTGCACATATGAGCCCATACAAGGTTTCGTGTTTGCAAAATGGACATCAGGTAACAGTCACTAAACATTGTTTAGTTGAATTTAAGATAGGGGGATATAGAGATGATATATTATGTGATGTTATTCCCATGGATGTCTATCATATTTTGTTGGGGAGACCATGGCAATATTACAAGAATGTTATTCATGATGGGAGAAAGAACACATACGCCATGGAGAAGAATTGTAGGATGCATATGTTGCTACCAATTGAAGACAAGAAGGTAAAATAAGAGGAAAGCAATACTATACTTCTCATGAGTGGGAAGGAACTTCTAGATGAAGTCAAGAAAGAAGAAGAAATGTAGTTTGTTGTGGTGAGAAAACCTAGAGTCATTTTGACCAGTACTTCGATAGATGGTCTACCGGAGGAAATTCAAGAACTGCTGGAGAATTTCACTGATATAGTGGTGGACGATTTACCTTGTTCATTGTCGCCCATCATGAGTATAATCCATCACATTGACCTTATACCAAGAGAGATTTTACCAAACAAATAAGCATACATATTGATGTTGCAAGAGAATGAAGAGGTCAAGAAGCAAGTCCAGGATTTGATGGACAAAGGGTTGATTAGAGAAAGATTGAGTCCATAGTTTGTGCCAACAATGTTAAGTCCAAAGAAGGATGGTGGATGGAGAATGTGTATAGGATCGAGTGATATAAACAAAATCACCATCAGGTATAGGTTTCCTTTACCAAGGATGGATGACTTGATGGATTTCTTGACTGGATCAAAGTTTTTTTCAAAAATTGATTTAAAAAGAGGATATCATCAGATTAGGATGAGGGAAGGCGATGAATGGAAGACAACATTCAAGACGAATGAAGGACTATATGAATGGATTTTCATGCCATTTGGTTTGATGAATGCATCAAGTACTTTCATGAGATTGATGAACAAAGTCTTGAAGGATTTCATTGGAAAATTTATAATTGTGTATCTTGATGATATATTGATCTTCAGTAAGACTAAGGAAGAGAATATAAGACACCTAACTCTATTGATAAGGAGGTTGCAGCAAGAGAAGTTACTAATAAATCTAAAGAAGTCATCTTTCATGAAGAAAGAGCTTTTTTATTTGGGTTTTTTGATCTCTTCGAATGAGTTGAAGATGGATCCTGAGAAGGTAAAAGCAATCAAAGAATAGCCATCACCAAGGAATGTCTTTGAAGTTAGAAGCTTCCATGGACTAGCTAGTTTTTACAGGAAGTTCATAATAAATTTTAGTGGGATTAGTGCATCAATGATGGACACCGTCAAGAAAATACTTAAATCTTTTCATTGGACAGAGGAAGTAGATAAAAGTTTCAAGTTGTTAAAGGAGAAGATAACTGGACAACCAATTCTGGTTTTTCCAGATTTTAGCAAGACATTTCAAGTGATATGTGACGTAAGTGGATTTGTGATTGGAGAAGTCTTAAGTTAATACAATAGATCAGTTTCATACTTCAGTGACAAGATGAATGATGCCAAGAGAAATTATCCCACGTATGATAAAGCATTTTATGCAATCATATAGGCATTGAAGAAGTGGAGGCACTACTTGGTTCCGAAAGAGTTCATTTTGTATAGAGACAACCATGTTTTACAATTCGTAACTAGACAAGAGAAATTGAACCAGAAACATGCAATATGGGTTGAATTTATGAAGAAATTTACTTTTGTTATAAAGCACATTTATGGAACTACTAACAAGGTTGTTGATGCATTGAGTAGGAAATGTTTGATTCTGTAGGAGTTTCATGTGAAGACCTTAGGTTTTGATATCCTTAAGGATATGCAAAGAAATGATTCATATTTCAAGGATGCTTATGAAGCATGTGAGAATCCTGTTCTGAGAGATAGAAGCCAATGGGTTGAATATTTGATCCAGGATGGATTATTATTCAAAGGAAATCAGTTATGTATCCCAAGGAGTTCTATGAGAGAGAATCTTCTAAAGGAAAAAAATAGTGGAGGATTGGATGGACATTTAGGCCATGACAAAACATTTGTGCAACTGACCAACTTATATTAGTAGCCAGGGATGAGGATAGATGTCAAGAAGTTTGTGAACAGGTGTAGAATTTTCCAACACGCAAAAGGGAAAAGACATAATACAGGATTGTATCAACCATTTCCAATACCAGAGAGGTCGTGGGATGCAGTAAGCATGGATTTTGTGTTAGGACTACCAAGGACACAGAGAGGTTGTGATTCCATATTTTGGGTAGTCAACAGATTCTCAAAAATGGCACATTTTATTCCATGTTAGAAAACTAGTGATGCAACACACATTGCAAACTTGTTTTTCAAAGAAGTTGTTCGACTTCATGGTTTACCCAAGAGTATTGTTTCAGACAGAGATACCAATTTTGTTGTTCATTTTTGGAGGACACTATGGAAGAAGTTGGGAATGAATTTATCTTTTAGCTCAGCATATCACCCTCAGATGGATGGATAGACTGAGGTAATAAATCGAAGCTTGGGAGACTTATTGAGGATTTTAGTAGCTAAACATCATAATCAGTGGTATCATATTCTCCCGCAAAAATAATTTTCATATAATGACTCACCTAACCAGAGCATAGGACAGAGCCCATTCTAGATAATGTATGGAATGCAGCCAAGAGGCGTATTTGAGTTGAGATACTTGGAGCAACATGAGTTCAGAAGTGTTAGAGCATAACATTTTGTAGAAAAGATGAAAGATCTTCACAAAAAGATTAAATAGTGGTTGCAGAGTTCCAACCAGGAATATAAGCGCAAAGCAGATCAACACAGGAGTGAACTTCAGTTTGAAGTGGGATCAAAGATTTAGTGTTAGCACACCTAAGAAAAGAAATCTTCGCAAGGGGAACATATAATAAGATAAAAATGAGAAAGATAGGGCCATGTAAAATCATAAGGAAATTTGAGGCAAATGATTATGAGATAGAATTCCCAGATGATGTGGGAATATCACCCATATTCAACATAGCAGATCTGTATCCTTACAGAATAGATGAAGCAGATGGAGAAGAGAAACATAAAGAAGTTCAGTGGGTCAAACAGATGCTTGTAGCTGAAAATCCGTAGATGGAAAGGATCATTGATCAGAGAGTTAGCAAGAAGACTCGGAGAAAAATGTATTTTCAATACTTGGTAAAATGGAAAGGACACTCGATTGAAGATGCCAGTTGGGAAAGCGAAGAAGAGATCCATAAACATGGATAGATGGTGCAGGAGCTCATGAATGGGAGTTCATGAATTTTTCAACCAGAGGAGTATGATGTAGGAGCATCACAAGCCATCAAAGCAAGTGCAAAGTAGAGGACAGCTAGATATGCACCAGCATGCTCTTTGAGGATGTTTTGAATTTGAAAGGATGAAGCATTAATGAAATATCTGAAAATATATTTTTTCTTTTATGGTTTAGATATTGTAACGCAGATCTTGAGCATTTGCTCTCATCTATTTTTTGGAGGCAATTAATGTAATAAATGTAAAGTAGATGTAGGATTTAATTCCATTAGATAGCTAGAGGTTGTAGGAGGGAAAAATCTAGAAATCTCCCTCGTATGTATTGTAATGTATTCATTATTCTCATTTTAGAGGAATAGAGATGTAGATAAAGAGAATAAGAGAGTAGAGAAGAACAAAGATTGTAGAAGTTGTATAAGAAGATAGTTGTTTCTATAGAACCCATGTACAGGAATGATTGAGTTAATATAAGAATAATTTGACTCTATCTCATGGCGTTGTGATGAATATTGTTTGCATATATTGAATGGTATGTTTACGATTTTCTTATATGCTCTCTTATGCATTTTTTTTCAATGCTTTGTGTGTATGGTTTCATCTTGAATGAATGAGGTCTTTGAGAGGGAGAGTATGAGTTTCAATTGTTTCTCTTCCTGAGAATTCCTGCAAGGAGTGCAGTGAAAGTCCACAAGGAGGGCGTTGACAAGTTCTGCGTTTTACCTCAGAAAAGCTCAGGAGAGATACCATTGTTCTCATACCAATAGAAGTGAAAGTAGAGAACAGAGCCATGCAAAGTGTGTGCAAGAAGGCCGAGGTATTAGAATTTTTCAAACAAGTGTGTGGTTGAATGATTTTTGTCGCAAGGAGTGCACAGAACTAGGAAGTTCAGATAATCAGAGATTGTTGTGAAGTCGCAAGGAGTGCATGAAGAATCCCTTGGAATCCTTGAGTTTGCAGGAAAGAACCAAGCTTAGGAGGGATAACTAATTCTAAGCATTTGAAGGGAAGATGAGGTTTGAAGTTACCTCGCAGAAACCAAGAACAGAAGGAAAACGTCAGTTGTTTGGCTAAGAATTATTGAGAACTTGAATGGATGGTTGAAATTCTTAGAGGGAGAACTACCGACTTTTCGTGGACCATTGGATCCAGTGGATCAATGGAGAAGTTAAGTATGAGTATATTTCAACACTCATAAGCTCAGGAGGAATAGTCATCGTTAGATCTGGATCAACGGGAGTCGTTGAACTTGTGATTTCAGATTTTGGCATTTCGAGAATTGGAGCAGTGGAGAAAGTTGTTGACTCGGAGTCAAGAGTCATGAAATCCCAATTTGAAAAATTCTGACATAATCTAGACCATCGGATCATGGGAAGCTCAGTGTCATTGATCTGAGGATAATAAGTCATGAGTTTGGACTTCAAGAAGGGGAGAAGAGATTGCATCGTGAACTCATGAGTCGTGAAATATCAACGCACTCAGATGTGGACCCCAGGACGTGATTGAGGTCACGTGGTTGAGTGATAAGGGAGGAGATAAAGACCCATTATCCCTTTTTGGGGTTTTGGGATTAGAAGGAGTCATGGAACTCAATAACAGAAATCGTAAAGTCGCGAAACCTAAAACACCTTTTCGATTAAAGGTTGTGATCACGCTGGTTGGTCATGTGGAGTTGAGGTTCGCTCCTAGTGCTTGTTCGCAAAGGTGTAACTTCTAAAAGGGACATGTGGTTATATGTGCAAAGGTTCTAGTGGGAACTAAAGAGCCATTCCAACTCAAGGGAGTAGAATGATCCAAAGACCGGGTGGTCACACAAAACCTGTTGAGGTAGGGGTGTTGCATCATATACATGAGTAACTAATGCATCATAGTGGTGGTATAGAGTGATCTGGACACACACCAATAGTTACGGGAGTGAACTGCCACCTAGTCTAGTCTCTCAGGTAGTTACAGGAGTGAACTGCCACCTAGTCTAGTCTCTCAGGTAGTTACAGGAGTGAACTGCCACCTAGTTGAGTTAACTAGTCGTCTTCAGTTAACTGACTGAAACAGAGTGAAGTGAGGAGGAGATTAGGGAATCATGAGTAATGTGCTACTCTGGTAATGATATAAAGAACAATGGGCATTATCTGGTGATGATCCCAATGTTGCATGGTGACAAAACCAATGCAACATCTAGACTCCACTCAACTAGTCAAACTAAAGAGAATATTCTCCCTAGAGGAATATTCTTCCTAAAATATAGGAGACTGAATAATGAATAATAAACAAGGAAAAACCTTAGGAAAAATAAATCCTAGGTGTGTGTGAATTAGCTTCAATAGTATTCACTAAGATGAAATCATAATCATTCAACAACTTTCCCTTGACGATATAACTCCTCTTGATGGTTTCTCTCCTCCTTTCTCGGTGTTCCTCTCACAACTTGCCTTATTGTGACTAGTTGGTTCCACCTATAAATATGCTTCTTTTCTTAGTCATATGATTTAATTAACATTACTCTTGATGACAATTCCAACAAGTCTTTCTGCAATTCCTCTTGAGTTGATGCTTTCATCCAATGTCATGTGTCGTCTCTCGTTTATGTCAAGTATTGTTCTCTAGACCTGACAAATATCTCATGAATTCATCTATGTCCATATGTCACAAAAATTTCCATGAATATGCTACTCAAGTGTAACATCCTACTCTTGCGTGCACTGAGTGAACTAATTATTTGAGGACACTTGCTTCCAAGCGATCTGGGTTATTATACTATTGGTCATTTCGATTATGATTATGAGATATGATGGATTTGATGATATGCTATTTTGATTGTATTTACATACACATGTGCTATTGAATGGGTTCTCCTAAGTTTGCAAGAATTTGGACATTGAGGATGCAGAGGCATCAATAATACCCCTTGGACTCCGGATCGAGTCAGGGAGTGGACCGTTGGGTTTGAATGTTGTTGATGTGACATATGTACATATGATTAGGTTATGATGATTGATTATTATTGCTGACATGATTCATTGATGGGTGCAAGCTGATGATAGCTTGTCAACCAGACTCACATGTGGATTAAAGGGGTCACGCATGAAAACTAGAGAGTTTGAGGGAGACGTGTGGCAACAACCATGCCACAACCTACTAGCACTCCTGTTGTGGCTTGAAATATAGGTTAATGATTACCTAGTTCGAGAAGACCCATGATGTCATGAGGGCAGACTGTGACAGTCACTCAAGATGATTCTAAGGGGAGAAAAATAAGGCATGGGCCTTATTCCTTAGATGCCCTTAGTCTCCCACAAGATCACTTGGCGGAGTATTGACTCTAAGGGTTTGACGTCTACCAAATTTAGTCAAGAGGTGAGTGGCACCTTTGGAGAACATAGTGCATCTTGAAGGGTACATCGTGCAAATATAACAGAAAGAGGTGAGTGGAACCCTTGGAGCACGTAGTGCATCCTGAAGAGCACGTTGCAATTTTAACTAGTAAGTGAATAAACCTAGTCGGCCTTAAAATGAATGATATGATAAGTAAATTTTAAAAACAAATTTTCCCTTAAAAACGTCACCCAACCTAGTGAATTTAAAACCTATGTCTAAGGAAAACCTTTGAAAAAAAATAATTAGACATACAACAAGAAGGGGGTTAAGAAATTTAAAATTAATTTATTAAAGAAAAAAAATTTATATAATGGAGGATTAAATTTTTTAAAAAGGGGGCGGGGTGATGGCTGCTTTTTCTACATTTGCTAAATTATTTTTTAGTTAAAAAGAAAAGAGGGTAAATGGTTGTTTTATCTACACTTGATAAATTTATTTTTAGTTAAAAAGAAAAAGAGGGAAACTTAAATGAAATAGGAAACTTAAATAAAAAGGGGAAAATTAAAGAAAAGGGGAAACGTAAAGGAAAAGTTGAATGTCTAACTTAGTAAGGAATCTTGCCTTGGGAACTTTCTATTTATCAACTCAACTAGGAATTAAGTAAGGCGTAAGTCATTTAATATATCTAAGGGAATATTGGGACACCGAGGAGCATTTTTAAGAGTACTTTTAGGTGGGTGAGGGAAATAGGAATACTTAATTAATTAATCAAATTGATTTTCTAGTGCAACTAGGGGATGGGTGACATGTGTACAGGGGAGATTTTTCCTAATTAAATTAATGAAAAAGGAATTTAATGGAAATTTGGGGAACTAATTACTTAAGAAATCTATACAAAGGATGGAGGAGGAGTATGGATATCAATATTTTTTCATAATGTTACGTTGCTGAAATTTTACCTTGACTGAACTTTCTCTTGTGGGAGTTGGGATACCCATCTCGGGTAACGAGTGGTAGCTCGACCTTGCAAGGTGAGTTGGGTGCTAACATTCTTTGGTATTGTGTGTGTGGCCCCTTTGCATATCTGGGGGCTCAGGGGAAAAAAGAGTACCCCTAGCGTTGGCTGGGAGGTACTGGTGAGGTCACATTGGTTGGCAAGAAGGAGCTAGACAAAGTGTGCATGTGAAAACAACTACGGAGAATTCACATTTGGCTAAGGTATGCCTATTAAATTTGTTACTTGCAATGAAATTTAATTTACACATGTTATTTTTTTGTGCTCATTTGAATATTTCATTTCCATGATCTTTCTTGCACCTGCTTTCCTATAGTATTTGTAATCCCCTTTATCATTGTATTGTGAATTGATTTTCCATGGTGAACTCAACCTATGATTGCATTGAATTCTCTGTGCTTGTTTTTATTGATTAATACGAAGAAAAATTTGTGTTTTTATCTTCTGTACCTTATCCCTTCAGTTATTAGTTCGTGCCTGAGTAGTCAGCCATGAGCCAAATCGATGGTCGTCACTTCATTGTTTAAAGACTTATATATTCAAACGCCATGTTTTCCTGTGCATGGATAATAAGTGAAGGATAATTTTTATCCAACTATCTATCCCTTACTTATCCCTGTGTTTTTATTTTATGATTGATCTATAATCCTTTCACCCTCCTTATGAATGAGTATCTCTACATTTTCTTGAATGATAATCTTTGCATTTCTATTTGAATGATTGTCTCTTCGTTTTTGGATAGCATGTTATGCTCTACATTTTTGTATAGCGATATTGTTGTAATTTTCATTTTTTTGGATAGTGATTTAGCTGGGCATAGATACATTCTTGTAGAGTTTTATTTTCACTTTTAATCCATAGTTATTACGCCCAGATTTCGAATTTGTTTTACCCAATTCTCTTTTTCCCAATTCATTTTACCCAGTAATATGAATAGACAACGTTTTAATATATATCACAGACATCATTTGAATATATATCATATTATTAGACAGACAACGTTTGAATATATATCATAGAAAATGTTGAATATATATCCTAGACAACGTTGAATATATATCATATTGTTAGACAGACAACGTTTGAATATATATATCATAGACAACATTCGAATATTATCATATTTTATAGACAACAAATAAGGTATTAATGGACAACGTTACCATGCATCTCATATACAATGACCTCGTATATTTCTAGATAGAAAAATCATGTATTTTATAGATTCATTAATGGTAAAACATCTATGTTTTTTCTTTAATGCTAAAATACAGTGAACTTTATGCCCGATACAAATTCCTGACAATGATTTAGACATGCTCTAAACACTCAAATCTAGACAACGATTTCGCCAAGGTTTACACAACTATTTACCCAATTCTTAAACAACAATATGGATGGCTTGGCAACGATTTTCAAATAGATACAATATCATTTATTAGTAGGAAATTAATTTATTTGATTGACAATGAATTTATAGTTGCGTTATGACTGTGTAATGGCCGCGTTGGTGACTATGCAATGGTGGCATTTTATGACTATGTAATAGTTGAGTTTTGTTGACTGTGTAATTGTTGTGTTGTAATTTTTGCGTTGTATGCTGTGTATGACAATGATTTTCCTTTTAAGTAATAATGACTGACTGACATCAATTTTATATATTCAATTTTATGGACAATGATTTTATATATTCAAATGACAACAAAATCATATATTTAACTCTACGATTTCATATATTTAAATGACAACAATATCCTATATTAATTCTACTATATCATATAATAGACAACAATATAAATGCTAGACAACCAATATTAATAGATAGGAATATACCTATTAGACAACAATATCATTACTAGACGACTATCTATTAATATACATAGATTTTACAGTGAGAATGCGTTACCATTGTTAGACAAAGATTTATTGATAGACAACAATGTGGATTGTTGACAATGAACATTAATGGACAACGATATTATTGTTATATAGCGATTTCATTGCTGATACCAAAAAGGGAATAATTCATAGATGGCTAATCGTGTCCTTTAATTTATGTATGTTTGCCTTAGAATTTTTTGCACCAGGAATTTAATGTGATGTATGATTGTATAGTGGTCAGATTTCCCTTGCATCTTGTTGAATTGTTGATTGGGTGCTTGGATATAGTCTTATTGTATTTCTGAAAGTTAAATTGGTATCCTAGTACGTTGGATTTTATTAGGTTATTTTTCTAGATAGGTTATGTTGCACTATGGTTACGGTCATGCCTATCACCTTGTGATGGCATGATTCCTGAGGAGGGGATCATTACGTGCCCTGATAGATAGATGTGAATGATAACCTGGATGGAGTCTTATTCTTCCTGATGTGGCCATATTGTTTGTTGTAATTGATGTTGGTACGTGGTTTTGTAACACCTTAATCCATTTGGTTTTGCGTGCTGCAGAAGTTTCTAATTGTTGGTCGTCGAAGCCGTTGTGTCGGGTTGGTTGATGTTTTCCTTTAGCTTGTAGGAGTTGTCTTGTTTGTGTCGGGCGAGTAGTTGTTTTTATCTGTCTATTGATTATCGCATGTTTTGTCCAGTTGCATGATGTGCTAGTATGATGAGTCATTTTGTCTATTGCTTGATCTACGTGCATTGTGTTCATCGTCAAGTTGTGTTGCTTAACTCTTTTCGTGTGTCCTTCATTCTTAAAATACAAAAAAAAAAACTTTTGTGTTGCGTCGCATGTAGTCGTAACGATGGGGTCATTACTTATAGTATCAGATTGGGTTCGACCCACGAATTGGGATCACTACGCCTTTCATTGATTTGATATTTGATTATGAGGTTGCTAATTAATTTGATTTGTATTCATGTGGGTAATCATTGTTAGAGGAAATCATAGAGACAGACAATGAGGTGCTATGGGAGGAGGCGTGACACCCCTAGTAGCATCCACGCCTAAGGGGTCTAACCCCCAGGGAGACGAACAAGTTGTCGGGAAGGAACATATAGCGATGGGTGATGTGGTTGGGATGATGAGGTCCTTTCATAGGATGTATGAGGCATTGATCATCTGTTTGGACAGAGATGAGGATAGGGCGCCAACACCCCCTGAGGGTCCATCGTACGCTCCAGTCGGTACTGGTAGCATTCACCACGAATTCGAGAAGGTCAAATTTCCTGATTTCTTTGGTGCCCTGAATGATGCAGGAACCGAGGCATGGTTGGAGAATATGGAAATGTGATTTCCACTTCGCGACTATACCTCCAACATGAAGGTCTGCATGGTGGTCTTTCAACTGAAGGGAAGTGCTCTTCTATAGTGGAAGACGCTCCTCCCATAATTGAACATGGTCGTCAAAGACGTGTAATGGGCACTGTTCGAGGAACGGTTCCGATAGAGGTATCTATCAAAGGAATTCATTTAGTGTTAGCTCAATGCGTTCAACGCCTTGCAATAGTGATGACGTACAATGCCCGAGTACGAGGCCCATTTTATGGAGCTACTTTGGTATGCTCTGCACCTGAATACTGAGAAACTTAAGGTCAACCGATTCTTGTTTGGACTTAATGTCATCATTTGTGCAAAGGTTAGGATTTTGATGCCTCAAACCTTGCATGACATCCTTCAGAGGGCCTTCATAGCAAAGGAGGATCCTATCAGTAGGGTTTAGAGAAGGACTCCAGCAAGACCAATAGAGAAGGTGTCATATCGTGTGCAACAACATCAAACGCCATCTAGGCATTCACCAGGATATCGTGGATTCCAGAGAGGATCCACTTTCACTACACCTCGATGACTAGAGCCTCAGCAATGGAATCCTTACTGAGGACCACATCACCAACAACATCGTTGACTACAGCAGCAACAATTTAGGCCTGTTCAACATAACATATCAGGATTCCAGGTCGGTGGGTCGTCATCTTCTACTTCGGGTACTAAGAGTACTGGACCGAAGAAAGGGTGTTGGACATGTGGGGAGCCGCATTACTAATGCCACTTCCTAGTGAAGATGACTAGAGCATCTAGATCAGTCGGATACGCTACCGTGGGAGATTTGGGAAAGGCCCATCGGATTCATGCAGTGGTGAATAATCGCCAGGAAGAGCACTAGTCGACTAGGCTTGAGACATCAGGTATCGTCGTTGACCAGACCCTTAGTATTTTGATAGATCTCGGTGCTATCAACATTTTCATTTATGGTGCAACGCTAAAAAGGATTAAAGTAAAGGCAGTCGAATAGGATGAGTTTAACTTTGTAGAAATGGATTCGGAAGCCAAAAAAAAGGTTGGAGGGAAGGTTACATGGTGTAGCCTTAACCTGTGAGAGTTTTTCACCATGGCCAACCTATACGTCACCATCTTAGAATCTTATGACATCGTGATCGATATGGACTAGTTGGAATCGCATGAGGCGATACTTAATTGTGTTGTTCTTGAGTTTATACTTTAAGTCTCTAAAGTATACAGTCAAGGCATCTGAAAAGGTAGAGATAATTAATGGGTAAAAATACTAGTTTAATGGAAAGAAAGATCACAGTTGGTTCCTTAACTGTCTCTGTCTAGCTTCCCATTCTTCTTGGATGCTAATATCCCTTTCAATTTCATCCCATGAACATTTAAGTTCTACCCATGTATTTGTTGTTTGTAAGATGGTATTGAATAGGTTTAACACAATGCTCATCTGATGTGATAGACCAGGTTCTATATTAGGCTTTCTGGTAACTGAAACAGTCATGAAAGAAAAGGGTTTCCTCTTTTTAAGTCAAAATTTTTTTTCAAGGGTCGCAGATTTCTGGTTTGAATTAATAAGAAAAAAAATTCCAAATTATGGATCAATAGTATAACAAAAATGAAGGCCTTTTCTAGTATCTGAGTCAAATTTAAAACAGACAGTGCATGGAATGAAGAAAGAAAAGGAAACATGTAGTTGTATAACAAAAAATGAGGCATCAATTTAAGAGGAATCTCATTTTATACTCATAGAAGAAAGAAGGACGATAACTTCGAAGAAGTATATAATTTCAGAGTTCTATAACATTCATAGGTCTTATATCCACTGACAGCTGATACAAAGGAAAAACTACAAATGGTTAGATAATCTGAATGTTTAATCACCATAATAGAAGTTACATCATGAAAGCATTTAACGAAGGTATGAAATAAAAGATAAAATGACAGAAAAACACATAACTCAAGCTTGAGAAGATTTGGAATCTTCAATCTATATTGTATTAATTCTGGCAAAATGAAAATTTCTCTTTACAATCCACTCCAGAAAAAATCCCTTTCTTAGTCTTGAAAAATTACATTTATACCAAACCACCAATCTTAAGTCGGTTGGTGATTTCCTAATTCCTAGTGACTAACTATTTGTTAAAAAATAGATCCGAAACTGTTTGCATAATCTTCTCCGTTTTTTCCATTTTCTTGGAAGTAAAGCTCTTCCAAATAATACTTTTACTTTGTTGATGACTCTCCTTCTTTTGATTCAATACATTTAATGCATCTCTCCAGGAACTGTGTAAAATTTCTGGGGGGTTCTAGAAGGTCTCTTACCTCGAACAGATAAACCTTTCTCTGAATCTTGGAAAGGTGGTCATCAACACCTTTATCTACAAACTTTATTAACTGCAGCTTTAAGTTAGGCTCAACTAACAACCTGTCTATTAGGGTGACATCCATTTTTCTTAGTTGTGAAATTTCAATTTCAATTTCACTCAAATTTTCCCTAAAATTTAATTGATGTATTTCAATATTGATCTATCCCAGAAGTCCTGTACAATTTCCTTTTCCAATATTTAACGACCCTTTGTCTAAAATATCAAAAATGTCTTCACAATCATCTCTGATTTATTTTACTATTCTTTTGCTTTCAGTTATGTTGGTTTCCCATAACTTGAGCATGATGTCGCCTCTGATTTTCTCTCTGGTTGATACTTTAGTAGTTTTGGATACCTCCTCACATGTTGAATATATAATTGCCTTTTGGAGAGTGATCCTCACTTCTTTGGCTTCTTTTTCCCTTGGGATAATATTATCAAAGGCATTATCTACTTCTTGAAAGTAATTCTGAACAATCTCTATCTTGGAAATCAATTTCTGCTGTCCAACTTCTATTTTTGAATGCACTTACACTGACTAGGCCTGGAAAGCTTTTAGATCTATAATTTGACCTTCCATAAATATTAATCTAGCCTGTAACTGTTTTTCATGCTCCTTTTGTTGAGTAATCTGTAGCTGACTTGCTTGTATTTTCTGGCTCATTTCGTCCAAGCTCGTTTTGAGTAATTGAACCTATAACCTTTCGGTAACCCTTGTCTGCTCCAAGATTTTACTCATTTCTTCTCTAATGTTCTCCTCAACATTTTTTAAATGCTCTTGTAATTGTGCTATGATTTTATCGCTCTTCTTTATCCTGGTTCTCATTTTTCCTACGGTAAAAAAGTTTGTTGTTTCCATGGCTCCCATGGAACCTGTTATCTCTGTAGCGAAATCCTCTTCCTCCAAATTCTGTACATCTATCAAGACTTTATGTTTTTTTACCATATTCCCCTCCTTCTTATGCATCTCCTATTTAAGGACGACCTTCCTTTTTCTGCTGAAAAAATAATCAGAAGGAGGAATCTCATCTATGGGAATGGAGGTAAGGTCATCAACAAATAGAGCTCCTGTCTGTGGGAGTCCAAAAGTGGACTGTAGGGGGGTTAAGGAAGCTATGGGAATCCCTAGCTCTATATATCCTTTCCCTCCTACTTCCTTAGGCCCTTAGGCGTATTGATATCAACCCCGGGTGATGAAGGGGGAGTAAGCTTACTAGACTTGGGAGGTCTCCCTGACCTTTTCTCTACTTCGGTCTTTTTGTTTTGTGGAGGCCTTTCCGTATCCTGTGGGGATTTTTTAGGATTTCCCTTCTTCTGTCCTTCCTACTCAAAACCTAGGGGAACACTTTCTTTCTCCTAGGGGAGGGTGATTTCTTCTCCTTGAAGTACTTGGGGCAGACCACTCCGTCTATGATTCTGAAAGTTCTGAAAGCTGGCTTGCAAGTCATATGACAGTGTCTGTTCTCATTCTAAAACTTCTTTATAAGACTTGGTCCCTTTGAACATGTCATCCCAAGGGGACTCCTCATGTTCATATGCTTTCATATTGCATTGTATCAAGTTTTTGTTCACTAGATAATAAGGTTCATACCATTTGTACTCAATATTTAATAGTTTAACTTCTTTAAGTGCTTCTGCTTCCACCCTGGAATGTCCCAAATTTTGTAATGAAAATTTCCTGATGTGCACAGGGAAGATTGGCCAAGATTTCTTTTGAGCTGCCTTTAGCTCTATTCCGATAACACCTTTTACTATTTGGTGTTCTACTTCCCTACACACTAGTCTATCCAGGAGGAATTTTGGAAGCGTGTGAAGGGCAATTGAGCACCCATAATCCCTGATGTAGGAGAAGCTTTCTTCAATGAACCAGTCTGCTATTGGCTTGAGGTTATTTGAAACTGCTTCAGAAATGCGAGGAGGGTCACAGCCGAAAAACATTTTATGCATTGGTATTACCACGAAATGGAAAATTTTGTAAAATGAATTTTTTGTGTTTTCTTCCCATAGATCAGAGTGATATTCATGAATGGGTTCAAGGCAAGTTGTGTGCCAACTCAAATTCATCAGGAGGAATGGAGTCATAAAATAAATTGCATCCATGATGTATGCTGACATGTAAAAGGCCACTGGTTGACCTCGTTCTCTTGCATCTCTATAATCTGAAACCTCTTTGGCTATATTATCAGATAAAATCTTGTCCCAGTTGAAATTATATCCTTCTGATGCTTCTTCTAAAAAGGGAACCCATTCTGCGGGGAAATGACCGGGATTCTTTTTGCTGAAGAGTCTGCATAACATCATGGCTACATAAACCATGTACTCATTCAAATAGGTTGTGGCATAAATTCCGTGGGTATCGGCCCTAAATTTTGATGGACATCTCCACCATCCTTTGATTAAATCAGGGTAAGTTTGGTCTACCTCAGTGTATTCCTTTCTCTGAAATTCAGCTATAAATTTGGCATTGTAAATGAATTTAATATTGGGTGAGAGTTTCTACATAACTTGGATATGTTCAAGTCTGAATGAGCCGATAATGGCCCCTTGATCATTTAAAATGCTTCTCGTTGGAATATCAACCTTGTCCAGAGCCCAACTGATCATATCGTTGTACGCCATGTGCCATGGGCATGTTGCCATTTTGTGAAGTTTTGATTCTTCTATGTCCTGAAGGTGATTCTTGGAGTCGTTAGGGGAAATCTCCCAGTCCATATTTTCATAAATTTGTCTCCATGATTTAATCGAGTCGATAACATGTAGCATGGTGTCGGATATGACATCTCCCTCTGGTATGGAAATCTCAGCTGTATCTTCACTCTTCTTGGGTCCCTTCTTTGGTTCCATGACTTTTGTATTGGAATGAAAACCTATCACAGAAGAGAGGTGTGAAATCTCAGCTAGATGCGACTTACTTCTGATAGAAAGAGAAAAAATAATTTTTAAAACACAGACCCTTAACTCATTTAATTTTCCTTTAACTCATTTAATGGTGAAAGTATTGACGCGACTACCAAGAATTTAATACCTTTAAAGTAGAGTGTTGCGCCTCTTTCATCACCTTGGTGAGAAAAACAAAGGTGCTTGCAAGCTCAGTTGGGTCTGCTGAGCAGTACAGCTGTAGAGAAAAGAGTTAGGGAAAGAAAATAAAAACTACAATTAACAATTAAACTAAGAGATGCAATAAAAACTAAATTCATGAGCATAGGGACATAGAAACAAAAATAACCATAAGACCCATGTCACCAATGTTTGAGGCTGATCTATTAGTGAAAACAAAGCACCAAGAAGAAAGGGGACTATGAGTCCCTTCTTCCTCCAAGGCAGGGCTCTTGGACCCCCACTAGCTAGCTCTTCTTACAACAAAGAAAAAATGGAAAATGATGATGAAAGAACTCTTTACAAATCCACTCAATGGTGAGGTGGATTGTCCAATGTAATGGTGCCAATATGCTCTTGACAAGGATGGAGTCTGTTAGCACTCTGTAAATCTCCTAGAGGTTGACAAAGAAGGAATCCACAAAGGTAACTTTATCCAACCACTTTTAAAGCTAGGATCTAGCCCTTCCAGCTTCAGAGAGGGATATCTCTATATGATTTAGCTTTGTTTTTAACTTAGATATTAGGCTAGGTAAAGGAACATGTAGGTTTTGTTGTAAAGGGTTTTTGAAGTGGTTGAGACAGTCTACACCTCCATTGGGCTATGGGGTCTGTGTTATAATCAATATGAGATACTAACCATAAACATAAAGGAAAGACTCCCACAGGGAGAGATAATGTACTCATTGGATCTTTAGTAACTTAAATGATGGACAGAAGAAAAGATGAGAAAGACACATTCAACTAAGAAGCAGTTAAGAATTTCTTAATTGAAAACATCAGAAGATAAACATTTAAATATTTAAAGTCAGAAATAGGGTATCCAAGATAAATCCTGCAACATACGTTACTCTTAAATATTAGTTTCAGAAAACAAAATGGTCACAAAGCAAGGATAACATTAAACTCAGAGAATAAACGTCACCAGTGAAAACACGCAAGAATCTTGTAAAGGGATTCCTCTTTATTAATGGCCGATCTCTTCAAAAATGGTTACAGTCTAATAGCACCAGGGTGTGAAGATCAACAACCCTCAACACCTCGAAAACTGAAGTATTTATAATTTCAAATTACAGACGTTCCTGTCATAACTGATCAGGACGTGCTCATTCTATTTTAAGCCTAACTAATTTAACTAATCAAACTGATTGATAAATTGGTACAACTGCATGCGGAATTTCTGGGGTAGGCCATTGGCGAGGCTCTTTCACAACCTCTTCTAACTGGACGGGTGACTGGACTTGGACAACTCATCTGCTAATCGAGAAGATCGCAAAGTTCCTCCCATCTGAGATGACTAGGCACAGTGATTTTGAGCAGTCTCTGATAAACTTCATCCATTTCCGTATATTTGACGAAAGTGGGCTTAGTGAGGAAAATATATCGAATCTCATGTTGGATGCTGATGTCCAACTGGAGAGCGTCCATGAATGCTTTACCGGTGATGCTCCCTTGTATGCCAGCAAATTTTGAATTATCTTTAGACACTTCAGCCAGTTTCTTTTTGTAATCTGGAAGTGTCATCAGTTTATCATTGATAACTTTCAGACCTAGGAGACCTTTCTTCTGGAGAGTCTCGATCTTGCTGAAGAATTTATGTACTCCCTAGTCCATGATCTGAACCTTTTCTTCTAGTTAAAGAAATAATCCCCTCTTGGTCAAAACTCTTTTGACCTCAAGGATGGTTTCCGTTTTGTCCTCGATCTTCAACTCTTCTAGCTCTTCTCGGGTTTTAGAATTTAGGAATTTAATGATCTCATTTGCTTGAGTTGGCCTGTCTCCTAATTCTATTCTGATCTTTTCAATGGCTTGTTTGCTCCTCTGGACAAACTCGTTCTGCTCAAACATGATTTGGATCATGGGCCAGATTTCATTTATGGACTTCGTGATGTCTATCCATACATTCTCTTTGACCTCAGCCAAAGTCTTCCCTGGCACTGTTTGTTTTTTGAGTTGCTGTAGTTCCTTCCTTAGCTGCTCAGTTACCTGCTTTTCTTTGGATAGACTGGTTTGGAAATAATTTTTGAGTTCTTGGAGGTTCTCAACTTCCTTCTTCAGCCTGCTGATTTCTGTCTCTTGTAGGTTCATCTTCTCCATGGATTTGGCGAGCTTGACTGTCCCTCCCTGTGGTGTCATTGGTGTTGCGGAGGGGATTGTTGTTACCGTTGCTGTACTTGTTCCGGAGATTGGGATGGAAGTCAATGGAATGGCTTCCATAGACTTCAACTACTCTTTCTCCTTTAGCAGTTTTTCCATCTCTGCTTCCATCTCTTTGAGCTGTGCATTCTGCTCCATGAGCAGCTTAAGAATTTTTTCCTTCTCGCCTTCTTTCTCTGCTAACTCCTTTGCCTGTGAGTCTTCTGTAGGTGGGAGCTTCAGTTGTTTCCTCAAAGAGGCGATGTCTGCATTTTTCTTCTTTATCATCTCTTTTGCCGCTTTGACGTTCGAGGGATCATAGCCGATCTTTAGGACCAACTCCTCCAAAGTTTTAATTCTGTTATCCTTGGCAAAGGATGAAATTTTCTCCAGCTTGAGATGCGTCTGATCATTGTTCAATGATACCTGAAATTTTGTTGCTGAGGCTGAAGCATGTGCCAATGTATGGAATACCATCTCCCCTATCTGTTTATGCAAATCCATCTGATCTGTTGGGTGCACGTCATTCATCTGGAACTCGAAGGTGGCTCTCTTGTAGTCTGTAATTACCTTGGGGTCTGGTACCTGAGCCTGGAGGAAGGAAATATGCATCCTGGCCTTTTCTGTGTCAAATGCAGACAACAGCTTGTGCTGCGTAGTTGACGTCTGCTTTTGAAACTGAGCATAGGTGTTGGTGGTAAGAGTCTGATTCTTTTTCTTAATCATCTCATACTTCTCGAAGATGCTCAATTTGGGCCCAGTCTTGCTTGGATGAGTGTTCAGGGGAGAGTCTGTGGATTTCTTCGGTACTTCTGGGGTAATTCCCTAATATAGACTAGAACCAAAAGGTGGAATGACCGGCTTGATTACTATGGTAGTTACTGTGGAAGGGGGAGCTTCCTGTTCGACTGTCGTACCCGGCACTAAAACTGTCTTGGGCCTCTTAGTGTGCAACTTGAACTCTTCTGATGATACCTCCGTTACAGGCGGAGAAGACTCTTGTCGAGGCCTTTTTTCCTTAGGGACCTATGGCGTGTTAGTTGGTGGCACAATCATCAGGGGAACCAACTGTTCCACTTCAATCAAGGTGTCAGGCACCCACACAGTCTGATTGGCAAATTTTTCGATCTCGGGCTTGGACTCATGAACATACGGAATATTTTTATTTTTTACCCGCATCTCTGAAATGATCCTGCAAGGATCATAGTGCCATGGGAAACTCGTAAAGAGTTTCATTTCTCTCAACATTCTGTCAGCTTCTTCCCCGATGCCTCGACTGTTGCAAATGAAAGAGCCAATTTGCCCCTTGATCTGCAACTGCTGTTTTTTCTTCAGCGATACAAAGTGAATGTCATCTGAGTTCATGATCTGCCTGATATACTCTAACACAAAAACTCTTACCGTCACATACTTTGGCAGCTTGTAGGGTGCCAATTCGCACATGAAAACTCTGATTTCGGTGTGGTTTTGGTATAGGTACCAGTCTCCTGTCTTTGCGTTGTCTGAGAGATGCAGAGTTCTCTGGACTTCGTCGTTTATTTGTGGCTCAGGCCTGCCACTCAACATGCTTACCACAGGGTGGTAAAACAGATCAATGAATGCTTTGAAGTCATATTCTATAGAGTTACGCTTCAACAAAGAGGTCCATGCTGTTACTGGTTGAGGCTTTCCATCTGCGTCCATTTTCTGCATAGAAAAACTGAATTTATCGGCTTGATAAAAAACAAACATGTAGGCCAATATGAACGAATATCTAAACATGCCCTCCGTGCCAAATTTCACGAACTGCTCGTGAATATTGTCGGCCAAGAAGGTACCGAAATCAAACTGTGTCGTAGGTTTTTCATTATTAGAGAAAATGGATAGAAAACCCATGATGGGCTCATCTACCCACTAGTTGGAATAGTAACCTAACAGGGCACAAAGAGAGGAAATGACTTGATTTCCCTTGGTGGAGAACATGGATGACAGGTAGGGTGGATTGGTGGAAGGGAGTTGAGTGGAGGTGGGAAGGAACAGCTCCAATATTTGAGCTCTCTGGGGAAAATTCATTTTATGATACATCTCTGTAAGGATCTCTAGGCTAAAAGGAGAAACGAAATCGGCACGGGGGATTTGCATCATTTGGTTAATGTCTTCGGGAGTGATGAATAACAGGACGTCTCCGGATGAGGAGACTACGGCCCTCTGGTCAGGAATATAATGTGCTTGGCATTTGAGGGAGAATTCGGGGAAGTGGTGGATCTGGGGAAACAGGTATAGGGGCAAATTGGACTCCCAGAGTCCAATTTCATCACTCTAGTCCAGGAACACCTCCCGGAGCCATGACTGTAGGTCTAAAAAATTGAATTCACACTTGGTATCAGTAATCAATTTGTCTTTATCGACCAAAGGGATTTTTTCCAGGTCAACAGGAAGAGGAAGAAAAGGATTCTCTTATCCTTCCACTGGTCTTGGCTTTGGCGCCATCTCTGCAACAATACCTGCAATAAACACGATGTTAGCGGGGTCGACTGACTGTGGATGAAGGTGACGGAGAAGCAATGGAGGCATAAGAGGTGAGTTTTTTAGCGCGATGGATGAATAGTGAATGAAAGAAGGCATAACAGTAGTTTTATTCAAACTGGGGTCGGTTGGATGCGGGAGACAGGTCAGCAGGATAACGGGTATGTTATCCTGTAATTAATGGACAACGGGCCACTTGGGGGTGATGTGGCAGGTGACGGTGGCCAAGAAATATGGCTGAATGATGTGGAGGCTAGTGATTGGAGGTAAAAGTCGCAATAGGAGGCCGGTCATGAGTGGAAATGGAAAAGGACTGACAGTAGGATTTGACAGTAGTTATGGGATTAGACACACTCGGGAACAAGTGGAACAAGTGGACTCAGTGGAGGATGACGCCCATGAGTGATGGGGGCTGTCAGATAGCAGATGGAGGATGGGATTTCAGGTCTAATAGGCTGACGCCACGTATGACCAGGGGCCCGCCAGAGGGAATATCCATTATGCCCGCCCCCCTTTGGTTAAAAGAAGAACATCAGGGGGGGTCCGAAAACCATCTTAAACCGTTGATCTGCACGCCCGTTTCCTGGCTGCAGATCTTAGCGCGCCTTTTATCTCTCATTCCGGAACCCGCCCCTTCCATTAAAGGTAGAATGGACGGGGGGGTCTGGAATCCATTGTGGATCGTTGATTTAAGCGCCCTTCCCTGGGCCGTCCAGATGTGCGCCAATGTTATTACCGATTCCGGACCCCCCGCCCCCCCTCGGTTAAAAGAAGAACGGTCGGGGGGGTCTGGAATGCTCTATGCACCATAGATTTGGGTGTCACTATCTAGACCATCGAAAAGTGCATGGAACATAAAATCGGGAGCGGAGAAACATGAATCGGAACACAACTTAGGATAAGAGTATTTTTATGGGTTTTCTCAAACTTTTCACATAGACACCACCAAGGGACCTCGACCAAACTATTCTTTAGGCACTTGAGATATGGTGTAACATTTTCCATATAGCTGGTTTTATTGGAATGGAGCAATAAAGAAACTAACCTACATGCTAACCTATCTTCCTACGACAGTTAACCCAGATTAAACAGTTGGGTTAAGAAATTACTCTACCTAGGGCTATCTGACCAGGATTAGACAGTCTGGTCAGATTTATTCACTACCTTATCAACATTAAATTTAAAAAAGAACTTGGCCATGATTGAAAGGTATGGCCAAGTTACTGTTATTGCATGGGGCTTTCATTTCAATTCTTTTATGCCCTCTTTTCTTTCTTTTTCTTTTCTTTTCTTTTTCTTTTTCTTTTTTCTTTTTCTTTTTTCTTTTTTCTTTTTCTTTATTTTTCTTTTTCCTCAAATTATTTACAGAATGAAAAATCATTTGTCAACAAAAATGCTAGAAACGGATAATATCTCAGTCACCAGTTGATCCCCTAAATTATAGGGTGATAACAGCGGCTCCACCTGGGGATGGTACTTGCCCTGTTAAGTGCCAAGAATCCTGGTTCCTGTCATTCTGAACAAATCTGTCTAGTAGCCTTCGTTGGTTTTATTCTCAAAAAGGGAAAAACAATGATCAACATCTTAGGGCCTTCTCTTCGGGCTTCAAGCAACTGACTAATGTTTCTCGCTCAGAAAATGCCAGTAAAAATAAAAATTAAAACGATATGTACAGTGGAGAGTGAAAAACTCGAATCTTCTACTGAGGTGGTGTGTAATGTTTCAGCATCCTGCCATTCACAGGTTCTCCTGGCAGATCTGACCCATCAGCATTGTTTAGCAAAAAGGCATTGTTTCCTCTGAAAGCTTGGATTGTGTATGGCCCTGTCCACAGATTATCAAATTTTCCATGTTTTCCTTTGTCTTCATTCCTGGCATCCCATCTCAACACTAAATTCCCCAGCTCAAAATCATCTTCCTTGGTTCGTTTGACAAAGATCTTCTTGATGTTTTCTTGGACGACCTGTGTTTTGTTAAAAACTTCTTCTCTAGTCTGCTGCAAATGGATCATCTGGTTGATCCTTCTCTGTGAGTCATTAGGTTCAGCTTGTACGTCTTGTAACAACTTCATGACAGGGACTCCCAAAGAAGTGGGGAAAACTGCCTCTGTACCATAGACCAGCTGGTATGGTGACATACCAATTGACCTTTTGGTGGTTAGTCTATCTGCCCATAAAACAAACACCAACTTGTCGTGCCATGATTTTTTGTTTTCCTGCAATGTTTTCTTGATGATATTTACCAAATTTTTGTTTGAAGATTCCACCAACCCATTCCCCTGAGGGTAGTAGGATGTGGAATTCCCCAAACCAATGTGGTACCGGTTGCAGAAATCGATGAGTTTCTTCGACCGAAAGGCAGCTGCATTGTTAGTTATAATCTTTCTAGGACAACCAAAACGAGACAAAATATTATTTTCAAGAAATTTGATAATAACAGAGTCAGTGGCTTGCCTTCTTGGTACTGCCTCGATCCATTTGGTAAAATAATCGGTGGCAGTAAGAATCCACCGGTGTTGGCCTGAAGAAGGTGGGTGTATTTCTCCAATGAAATCGAGCCCCCATTGTTGGAAAGGAGCCTCAACTGAGATTGGTTTCAGAGGTAGAGGAAGGAGCTTCCTTTTTCCTTCAAACAGTTGACACTGGTGACATGTTGTTACCTTCTGATGCACATCCGTGAACAGGGTGGGCCAATAGAATCCATCTCTGAGTATTTTGTTGGCTATGACCTTCCAGTTCAAATGGCCACCACATTCTCCTGCATGAAACTCTTGCAACACTTTATCAGCTTCATCCTTCAGTAAACAATTTAACAGAATTCCTGCGGGGTCTTTCCAATACAAATTTCCTTCTAGAATACCGAATTTCAAAGCCTTCAACTTTAAAAATCTAGCTTTAGTCTTAGTCAAACCAGGGGGAGATTGTAAATTTTGTAAAACGAATATAAGGTCTGCATACCATGGAGAGTTGAGAAATACCTCTCTAACGTTTGGAGTCGCCATCTCACCCTGTTCATCTGCCACATCTAGAAAATTAATGTCAAGAGCCTAGAAGTTAGATTCAACCATTAATTTAGCAAGGCCTTGGCCTTTGATTAATTTTGTGGGCTTAATCTCTATATCATATTCTAAAATGACTGCAATCCATTTTCCCCTTCTTCCATCAGGGTTGTCCTGTGTCAAGATATCCTTTACTACCGTGTTTGGAACATAAGCTATGGTGTGTGAATGGAGAATGTAGACCCTGAAGTCCTTTATGGATTTTACCAAAGAAAAAGCTTGCTTCTCCATGATATTGTAGTTTAGGGCAGCATCTCTTAATGATTTGCTGAAGAAAGCTATGGGTTGTTCATACCCTTCGTTGTTCTTCTGCAGTAATACCGCTGCTATAGTATGCTAAGAGGCGAAAGAGAAAAGATAGAAATCTTTAGTGAAATCGGGACTGATCAACACTGGGGCTTCTGTGAGTGCTCATTTGACTTGTTCGAAAGATTTTCTGGACTCAGAGTCCCATTTAATTTTTACGTCTTTTTAAGCATGTTTGTTATGTTTCTGAGGAGTTCGGCCAGATTGGGAATGAATCTTCGTAGAAAGTTAATTTGCCCAATAAAAGACTGTAGTTCTTTGAGGTTTCTTGGGTGTTCTACTTTTAGTATGGCCTCTATTCTGTTGGGGTCTATTTTGATTCCATCTTTAGAGATGATGTGTCCCAACAGTTTGCCCTCTTCTAACCCAAAAAGACACTTCTTAGGATTTAAAGAAATCCCAAACCTTCTACATTTCTCAAAAACTCGTCTAAGGTGTCGCAGGTGTTCATCATGAGATTTGGAAAACACAGTCACATCATCTAAATAAACGACAATAAACTTACCTGCTTCTTCCACGAAGGCGATATCCATTGCCCTATGAAACGTGGCTCCTGCGTTCATCAAACCAAAAGGCATCTTCACATACATGAAAGTGCCCCATGGTGTGGTAAACGCGGTTTTATCTTGATCATCCGGGTGAACTAGGACCTGGTTGTAGCCCGAGAAGCCATCCAACAGAGATATCCGACTGGGCCCGACCACCCTTTGCAGGAGGTGATCCATTTTCGGTAATGGGTAATTATCTTTCAGGGATACTTTGTTCAGATTTCAGAAATCTATGCAGAGTCTGATTTCCCCAGTTTTCTTACGTGTAGGAACTAAATTAGAGACCCACTTGGAAAAACGCAGCGGGACTATGATCTTGGCATCATACATTTTTTTTATCTCTTTTTCTATCAGATGAAGCAACTTGGGATTTATCCTCCTAAGTTTCTGCCTAAATGGTTTTTGATCTTCTTTTATGGGAATCATGTGTTGTATGATGCTGGTATCATAGGATTTCAAATCTTCATAGCCCCAGGCAAAAACATCTGAATATTCTTTGAATAACTCAATGTATTTGAGCTTTTGTTCTGGGGGTAAGGATTTGGATAGTTTGACCATCCTAGGTTTCTCTTCGGTCCCTATATTACATTCTTCTACCTCTTGTCTGTGTGCTTCAATTTTGGGTTTCTTGGCTACATCGTCACTGTCAAACAAGTCTTCTAAAGGAACAAGAACTCTAGGCAAAATATTTCTTTTCAACTGTAAAACGTCAGCATCTGATTCGTCATCGCCTAATTCTTCTCACTCTACGATATTTACACTATCAATTTCAAAATCCAAACTATTTACATTTTCGTCTTCATTATCTAAATCTATATTAGTACATTCAAAATTGTTTTTACATTGCAGAAAGTCATCGGTCTGATCATCGTTTCCAAACACTTGCCAGTACCTGATATTGTCGGGGACTGTCGGTCTACATTTCACTTCAACAGTATATGGGTGAGTCGAGCGGAAAGGGATCTTACAGGTGGCTGCTGATGTAGCCAATCCATCAGCCAGAATATTCTTTCCTCTCGGCATTACCTGCAAGTCAACTTTAGTAAAACACCTCAAGGCATCAAGAACAACATTCCTGTAGGCTCTAAGGCGTGGATGTTTAGCAACGTACTCACCTTTGATTTGTTTGATTATTAATTCAGAGTCACCCCTTACCATTATCTATTTGGCACCAACCTTTTTCAAAAGCTTCAGACCGAGCATCAAAGCTTCATACTCGACAACATTGTTAGTGCACTAGAAATTTAACTTGTATGAATGATTTTCTGAGTACCTGTTTCTGTGATTATGCAGCCAGACTCCAGCTCCTGCCCCTTCTTTACTCACAGCTCCATCAAAATCCATACTCCAGAAATCAGTGGGTAACTCTTCAGTTATCACGTTCTTCATTTTTTCTACCTCAATGCTTTATGGGCCTTCATCTTGACTAGATAGGTCTTCCATCAGCTGAGTATCAAGATCCTCCGTGTCCCCATCCATGTACAAGATGAATGAATCTAAATCGGAATGTGCAGAGTAAAGGGGATAATTATGCGGCTTTTCTTGGCTACTGACCATGTACTTCATCATTGTTTCTCTGTATAGCCTCCTATGTTGTCCCAACACCGGGATAGTGGCATAAGACATATCCAGCTGCAGGGTTCCCTTCAACTTAGCCCCCCAAGACCGGGACTGTAACATTCCATATTTTGGTGGGATATCTGCAACCACCACGTCCATAACCATGCTCTTCGCAGGAATCTAAACCAAGGTGATGCACAAGTCTTTAATCAAACCAATACATTAAACCTTGCTGGAGTCGAATGAATGTAAATCTTTGTATGGTCTGGTGACCTCCAATCCCAATTTTTCCATTACTGCTTTAGGCATCAAATTGTGGGAGGCACCTGATTCCAGCATAGAATTATGCAAGATCAAGTCGTGTATGTTTAGACTGATATAAAATGGGGCAACCTCGCCAGTATCATCCCGACCATCCACTTCAGGTCCGAAAAGAAGTTCTGGATGATCATCAGTTAGGTTCACAGTGTCTGAATGAGTTACTGATCCAATGGTTAAGGCCTTTGTGCCTATGTCTGGTTCAATGGTAAGCGCTTTAATTACCTATGAACGATACCCATCTCTGTTCATCAGCTCTGTGAGTGGGATGGGAATTTTTATTTTGGCCAATTCCCCCTCCAAGCTAAAGGGTGTGAGAGCTCTGCCTTGATTTATCATTTCTGGCTTGTCCATCATATTCTTTGGCTCAGAAGTACTCGGTGGGTTAACAGGTGAAACCTCGGGCTGTGATGGTCTTTTCAAAATGGTGATGTTTTTCTTTGCGGGAGTGTTTGCCTTACTCTTCTCAGGGACTTTCTCAGCAGCATTTTTCTCAGCAGCAGTCTTCTCGGAAGTCTTCCCGGCATATGGCTCAGGGGTCTCCTTGGTTTCAACTACCTTCTTTACTTCAGTGACCTTCTTTGCAGAACTCCCTTATTCCTTCTTACTCCATAAATTGTACTGCCGATGTACCTACAAAATAACATTCTCAAAGGCCTGTTGTCCTACATCTTCGGCTTCTTCACTTAACTTTGTTTGATTTAGCAGAAAGAGTTCCTGCTCTTCTTGTGTGAGGAAAATAGCCTCATTGTCATGAATGCCCATAAGGTTGATGTGTGTGTCTTCCAGTTCTTCAATTACTTCATCCCCTTCATCAGTGTAATTTTCTTGTAGAGGAGGTCGGATCTGCTGATCAGGACCTTTCTGGTCCCTTTGATCCCTAGGATCTCTATGTCTTATTTGAGGAGGGTTTCTTCTGAAATTGGGGTTCCGAATCTAAGGAGCAGGTGTGTTGTCTCTCAGAGGATTTCTGTCTGACACATTCACTCTTTCCATCAATAATTCCAATGTTCTGACCATAGAATCCAATTTGGAATCAGTGGTCGACGTGGAAGGTTCTTCTTTGATCGTGAATCTCCTTTCTGACCTTTGATGGGCCCGTTTCGCCAACAGATTGGCCTCCACACTTATAGCACTTTTCTGCATATCTGCTAAGGTTTAGAGTTTATTTCTCTTAATTGGTATGACATATCCACATCAAATCCATCAGGGAATTTTATCAACGCCAGCCCCTGTGGGGGTTTAATTTCAGCTGGAATAACATTGTACAGATTATTAAAATGGGTGCAGTAATCCTGTACTGACTCACCTTGATTTCTTCTTATAGTCTCGTATTCTGATAGTATCTGGAGAGGGTTTTTATTTACCTCCCATTTGTCAAGAAAAATTCTTTGGAATGCGACAAGGTCAGGGATTGAAGCGGCGGGTAAAGCTTTGAACCATTTCTTGACGTCTCATGTCAGATTTTGGGCGAACAATCTCATTTGGACGTCAACTTCGTCGACTTCTTGCAAATCAAAGTAGTCATTCATTTTGTCCACATGTTGTTGGGCATTTAAAGGTCCGGTTGCGTCGAACTGTGGAAGTATTGTTTGGTAGTCTTGGGGCATGGCATGTAGCGGCGCAGCCAACACCAGAGGAGCATATCGAGCTGCCATGATGAGTGGGGGAGGTGGGGTGACAACCTGAAAGGTTGGCGATGTAGCGACTGAAGACGAGGACGAGGAGGGACTGGACAGTATTGAGGTGGTGATTTGTAGTTTAGTCGTGGGAGACGAGACTTGGGGGGTTCGGGGTTGCAACACAGTCGGGTCAAAGATGAGTCCAGTCACAAAACTGTCAGAATGTGTTCTAACCAGGCCTTGTCGTGGACGAGTATCGAGATCAGGGTTTTGAGAGACAACAAGCTTCTCTAAAAAGGGAAGAGACTTATGAAGGGAAGTATGACTCACTGAATCGCCTGTTAAGGTCTTTCGCCTGAGCAACTGCTCGGGGTTATCTATCACTATCGCGTGTTCTGGGGTTGGATGAGATCGAGTATGAACTTTCTTGGAAGCCTGAACTCTTTTTGGGTTTTTATATATATATATTTTAATTTTGCGAGTCTGAAAATAATATGTACACAGTCTGATCAACCTCTAAACATTACTTTCTTCTCAAAATCAAACGCTCTTTTAGGGGAAAGAAAACATGAAATTATCAATTTTTTAGTTCTTCCCCAGTATGGTCGCCATTATGTTAGCACTCTGTAAATCTCCTAGAGGTTGACAAAGAAGGAATCCACAAAGGTAACTTTATCCAACCGCTTTTAAAGTTGGGATCTAGCCCTTCCAGCTTCAGAGAGGGATCTCTCTATATGATTTAGATTTTTTTTTAACTTAGATATTAGGCTAGGTAAAGGAACAAGTAGGTTTTGTTGTAAAGGTTTTTTGAAGTGGTTGAGACAGTCTACACCTCCATTGGGCTACGGGGTCTGTGTTATAATCAATATGAGATACTAACCATAAAAATAAAGGAAAGACTCCCACTGGGCGAGATAATGTACTCACTGGATCTTTAGTAGCTTAAATGATGGACAGAAGAAAAGATGAGAAAGACACATTCAACTAAGAAGCAGTTAAGAATTTCTTAATTGAAAACATCAGAAGATAAACATTTAAATCTTTAAAGTCGGAAACAGGGTATCCAAGATAAATCCTGCAACATACGTTACTCTTAAAGATTAGTTTCAGAAAACAAAATGGTCACAAAGCAAGGATAACATTAAACTCAGAGAATAAACGTCACCAGTGAAAACACGCAAGAATCCTATAAAGGGCTTCCTCTTTATTAATGGCCAATCTCTTAAAAAATGGTTACAGTCTAATAGCGCCAGGGTGTGAAGATCAACAACCCTCAACACCTCGAAAAATGAAGTATTTATAATCTAAAATTACAAACGTTCCTGTCATAACTGATCAGGACGTGCTCATTCTATTTTAAGCCTAACTAATTTAACTAATCAAACTGATTGATGACTTGGTACAACTGCATGTGGAATTTCTGGGGTAGGTCATTGGCAAGGCTCTTTCAAAACCTCTTCTGACTAGATGGGTGACTGGACTTGGACAGCTCGTCTGCTAATCGAGAAGATTGCAGATTTCCTCCCATCTAAGATGACTAGGCACAGTGATTTTGAGCAGTCTCTGATAAACTTCATCCATTTCCGTATATTTGGCGAAAGTGGGCTTAGTGAGGAAAATATATCGAATCTCATGTTGGATGTTGATGTCCAACTGGAGAGCGTCCATGAATGCTTTACCGGTGATGCTCCCTTGTATGCCAACAAATTTTGAATTATCTTTAGACACTTCAGCCAGTTTCATTTTGTAATATGGAAGTGTCATCAGTTTATCATTGATAACTTTCAGACCTGGGAGACCTTTCTTCTGGAGAGTCTCGATCTTGCTGAAGAATTTATGTACTCCCTGGTCCATGATCTGAACCTTTTCTTCTAGTTGAAGCAATAATCCCCTCTTGGTCAAAACTCTTTTGACCTCAAGGATGGTTTTCGTTCTGTCCTCGATCTTCAACTCTTCTATCTCTTCTCGGGTTTTAGAAAATAGGAATTTAATGATCTCATTTGCCTGAGTTGGCCTGTCTCCTAATTCTATTTTGATCTTTTCAATGGCTTGTTTGCTCCTCTGGAACAACTCATTCTGCTCAAACATGATTTGGATCATGGGCAAGATTTCATTTATGGACTTCTTGATGTCTGTCCATACATTCTCTTTGACCTCAGCCAAAGTCTTCCCTGGCACTGTTTGTTTTTGGAGATGCTATAGTTCCTTCCTTAGCTTCTCAGTTACTTGCTTTTCTTTGGATAGACTAGTTTGGAAAGAAGTTTTGAGTTCCTGGAGGTTCTCAACTTCCTTCTTCATCCTGCTGATTTTTGTCTCTTGCAGGTTCATCTTCTCCATGGATTTGGCGAGCTCGGTTGTCCCTCCCTCTGGTGTCACTAGTGTTGCGGAGGGGATTGTTGTTACCGTTGTTGTTCTTGTTCCGGAGATTGGGATGGCAGTCAATGGAATGGCTTCCATAGACTTCAACTGCTCTTTCTCCTTTAGCAGTTTTTCCATCTCTGCTTCCATCTCTTGGAGCTGTGTGTTCTGCTCCATGAGAAGCTTAAGCATTTCATCCTTCTCGCCTTCTTTCTCTGCTAACTCCTTTTCCTGTGAGTCTTCTGTAGGTGGGAGCTTCAGCTGTTTCCTCAAAGAGGCGATGTCTTCATTTTTCTTCTTTATCATCTCTTCTGCCGCTTTGACGTTCGAGGGATCATAGCCGATCTTTAGGACCAGCTCCTCCAAAGTTTTAATTCTATTATCCTTGGCGAAGGATGAAATTTTCTCCAGCTTGAGCTGCGTCTGATCATTGTTCAATGATACCTGAAATTTTGTTGCTGAGGCTGAAGCATGTGCCAATGTATGGAATACCATCTCCCCTGTCTGTTTATGCAAATCCATCTGATCTTCTGGGTGCACGTCCTTCGTCTGGAACTCGAAGGTGGCTCTCTTGTAGTCTGTAATTACCTTGGGGTCTGGTACCTGAGCCTGGAGGAAGGCCATATGCATCCTTCCCTTTTCTGTGTCAAATGCAGACAGCAGCCTGTGCTGCACAGTTGACGTCTTCTTTCGAAACTGAGCATAGGTGCTGGTGGTAAGAGTCTGATTCTTTTTCTTAATCATCTCATACTTCTCGAAGATGCTCAATTTGGGCCCAATCTTGCTCGGCTGAGTGTTCAGGGGAGAGTCTATGGATTTCTTCGGTACTACTAGGGTAATTCCCTGATATAGACTCGAACCAAAAGGTGGAATGATCGGCTTGATTATTGTGGTAGTTACTGTGGAAGGGGAAGCTTCTTGTTTGACTGTCATACCCGGCACTGAAACTGTCTTGGGCCTCTTAGTGTGCAACTTGAACTCTCCTGATGATACCTCCGTTACAGGCGGAGACGACTCTTGTCGAGGAGTTTTTTCCTTAGGGACCTGTGGCGTGTTAGTTGGTGGCACAGTCATCGGGGTAACCAGCTGTTCCACTTCGATCAAGGTGTCAGGCACCCACATAGTCTGATTGGCAAATTTTTTGATCTCGGGCTTGGACTCGTGAACATATGGAATATTTTTATTTTTTACCCGCATCTCTGAAATGATCCCGTAAGGATCATAGTGCCATGGGAAACTCGTAAAGAGTTTCATTTCTCTCAGCATTTTGTCAGCTTCTTCCCCGGTGCCTCGACTGTAGCAAATGAAAGACCCAATTTGCCCCTTGATCCACAACTGTTGTTTTTTCTTCAGGGATACAAAGTGAATGTCATCTGAGTTCATGATCTGCCTGATATACTCTAACGCAAAAACTCTTACCGGCACATACTTTGGCAGCTTGTAGGGTGCCAATTCGCACCCGAAAACTCTGATTTCGGTGTGGTTTTGGTACAGGTACCAGTCTCCTGTCTTTGCGTTGTCCGAGAGATGCAGAGTTCTCTGGACTTCGTCATTTATTCATGGCTCAGGCCTTCCACTCAACATGCTTACCACAGGGTGGTAAAATAGATCAATGAATGCTTTGAAGTTGTATTCTGCAGAGTTACGCTTCAACAAAGAGGTCCATGCTGTTACTGGTTGAGGCTTTCCATCTGCATCCATTTTCTGCATAGAAAAACTGAATTTATCGGCTTGATAAAAAAAAAACATGTAGGCCAATATGGACGAATATCTAAACATGCCCTCCATGCCAAAGTTCATGAACTGCTCGTGAATATTGTCGGCCAAGAAGATACCGAAATCAAACTGTGTCGTAGGTTTTTCATCATTGGAGAAAATGGATAGAAAACCCAGGATGGGCTCATCTACCCACTGGTCGGAATAGTAACCTAACAAGGCATAAAGAGAGGAAATGACTTGATTTCCCTTGGTGGAGAACATGGATGACGGGTAGGGTGGATTGGTGGAAGGGAGTTGAGCGGAGGTTGGAAGGAACAACTCGAATATTTGAGCTCTCTGGGGAAAAGTCATTTTTTGATACATCTCTGTAAGGATCTCTAGGCTGAAAGGAGAAACGGAATTGGCATGGGGGATCTGCATCATTTGGTTAATGTCTTCGGGAGTGATGAAGAACAGGACGTCTCCGGATGAGGAGACTACGGCCCTCTGGTCGGGAATATAATGTGCTTGGCATTTGAGGGAAAATTCGGGGAAGTGGTGGATCTAGGGAAATAGGTACAGGGGCAAATTGGACTCCCAGAGTCCAATTTCATCGCTCTAGTCCAGGAACACCTCCCGGAGCCATGACTGTATGTCTAAAAAATCAAATTCACACTTGGTATCAGCAATCAATCTGTCTTTATCGACCAATGGGATTTTGTCCAGGTCAACAGGAGGAGGAAGAAAAGGATCATCTTCTCCTTCCACTGGTCTTGGCTTTGGCGCCATCTCTGCAACAGTACCTGCAATAAACACGATGTTAGCAGGTTCGGCTGACTGTGGATGAAGGTGACGGAGAAGCAATGGAGGCATAAGAGGTGAGTTTTTTGGCGCGATGGACGAATAGTGAATGAAAGAAGGCATAACGGTAGTTTTATTCAAACTGGGGTCGGTTGGACGCGGGAGACAGGTCAGCAGAATAACGGGTATGTTATCCTGTAATTAATGGACAACGGGCCACTTGGGGGTGATGTGGCAGGTGACACTGGCCAAGACATACAGACGAATGATGTGGAGGCTATTGATTGGAGGTAAAAGTCACAATAGGAGGCCGATCATGAGTGGAAAGGGAAAAGGATTGAGAGCAGGAACTGATAGCAGTTATGGGATTAGACACACTTGGGAACAAGTGAAACAAGTGGACTCAGTGGAGGATGACGCCCATGAGTGACGGGGGCTGTCAGATAGCAGATGGAGGATGGGATTTCAGGTCTAATAGGCTGACGCCACGTATGACCAGGGGCCCGCCAGAGGGAATATCCATTCTTCCCCCCACTCCTTTGGTTAAAAGAAGAACATCAGGGGGGGTCCAAAAAACATCTTAAACCGTTGATCTGCACGCCCGTTTCTTGGCCACAGAACTTAGCGCGCCTTTTATCTCTCATTCCAGACCCCCCCTTCCGTTAAAGGTAGAATGGACGGGGGGGTCCGGAATCCATTGTGGATCGTTGATTTAAGCTCCCTTCCCTGGGCCGTCCATATGTGCGCCAATGTTATTACCGATTCCGGAGCCCCCCCCCCCCCTCGGTTAAAAGCAGAACAGTCGGGGGGGTCCGGAATGCTCTGTGCACCGTAGATTTGGGTGCCACTATCTGGACCGTCGAAAAGTGCATGGAACATAAAATGGGGAGTGGATAAACATGAATCGGGACACAACTTAGGATAAGAGTATTTTTATGGGTTTTCTCAAACTTTTCACATAGACACCTCCAAGGGAGCTCGACCAAACTATTCTTTAGTCACTTGAGATATGGTGTAACATTTTCCATACAACTGGTTTTATTAGAATGGAGCAATAAAGCAAATAACCTACATGCTAACCTATCTTCCTACGACAGTTAACCCAGATTAAATAGTTGGGTTAAGAAATTACTCTACCTAGGGATATCTGACCAGGATTAGATAGTCTGGTCATATTTATTCACTAATCTAACCTAAGGGCTATCTGACCAGGATTAGACAGTCTGGTCAGATTTATTCACTACCTTATCAACATTAAATTTAAAAAATAACTTGGCCATGCTTGAAAGGTATGGCCAAGTTACTGTTATTGCATGGGGCTTTCATTTCAATTCTTTTATGCCCTCTTTTCTTTCTTTTTCTTTTCTTTTCTTTTTCTTTTTCTTTTTTCTTTTTCTTTTTTCTTTTTTCTTTTTCTTTCTTTTTCTTTTTCCTCAAATTATTTGCAGAATGAAAAATCATTTGTCAACAAAAATGCTAGAAACAGATAATATCTCAGTCACCAGTTGATCCCCTAAATTATAGGGTGATAACAGAGTCCTCAAGACAATAGATGCAGCATAACATTAGTTTGAATTCCTTGAGAAAATGAGGTGCATTCATGGCTTTTTATAGCATTGCTTTGGGTTATTGTTTAACTGCTTTGTAGTGTGAAAAGAGGCCATTTAGGGCATTCCTAGGTCTTTGACCAGCCCACCAGTCGGATCCAGTCCAGATTTGAGGGTCAAATCGGCTTGGGAGATGAACCATAAGTGGGTGGGAGGTCGACCACTCTCATAAATGAGTTGTTTAGCAGGTGCGCGGATTTTTGCGATAACAGTCGCGCATCGTGCGCCTGTGTGCGATTTCTGCATTCCTGTTACGCGCATGCATGCACACGCTCAATGTATGCATAGCGCTCTTCAATTTTTCACTACTTTGTATAGTTTTTGACCTTTTTTTAATGTTGTGGTATTAATTCAGGTCCATGAATGACTTCATCACTGTTTGACGATGCTGAGTTCTTGTAACCATGTGCAGATGAAATTTCAGTGATAACAGATGCCCCCTGATGGATGAGGTTAGGAGCATATGTATAGCCAAAATCCATCAATGTTTCTTCTACTGAGAATGTTGTTGTAATATAGAGAAATAGTGGGATCGTCCAGAGCGATCCGGTGGAGGGAAAAAGGAACCGGTAGGACCCGACCTTCCATGAGGTGTATAAAATAGAAAACTGTGTACAAACAAGGCAGGCATGCCCCATGCTCGTGTCATGTAACTCTGAAAAAAGATGAATGAAGTGTTGGTGTAGACAACTGCAGTGCCCTCGGGGGTGGTTGTGATAAAGAAAAAATACAATTTTGCAAATGAACATGCTCTGAATAGTAGGCAGTGATCACGGTAATAAGTAGCAGCGATGATGTGGGCATTGATAGCCCTGCCAAGTTCAGAGGTCTTCAGCAAATGAAAGAACTAGCTGCAATAGTCACAAATTAAGACCCATCGTAACATGAGAAAGTGTTGGCGTCGAATGTTATGGGGGTCAACAACAATAGGGAGCAATGGTGTTTCACCCTGTGCCATCCGAGATCTCTCATTAAGTGGATAATGAAAATCAAGATATTGTCGCCCTTCTGGAAGCTTTGTTGATGTCGACAAAAAGGGGGACGCGACTCCCAGAAGCAAATGGCTTCCTGAAATATACTAGGTGAGGTGAGGAAGTGGCAAAGGTACATGGACGAATTCAAGATGTGGGAAGACTCAAGACTTCCCTTGGTTGGAGGATGTATGATATAAAAAGTGGCAGCAACCGTTCAACGAGGTCGAGTGTCAAGGGGACGACAAGAAAGGGGATAAGTTGTGCCAGAGGTGGGACAAGGTGAACAAATTCAGAGGGTAGAGGTAAGTGACCTGTGGGGTACTCTGAAGATATGGACGATGTCGGAAAGGGTAGATGATAAGTAGTGCTCCAACCAAGGGTGACATGGGTTGCGGTTGGCTAAAAAGAGGGAAGCAGGTCGCCAAAGGTGACGACAAAAAAGGTAACGTAACAACTGGAAATAAAGGCTTTTGTACAATAAATAACGAATAATTGGGGAGAAATGTACAAATACCGAAACGGGTGCCCCAGTGTGATATGGGTGGACCTTTTAGGGCCTAATTTTCTCAGAAAACGGATGAAGGGTGGGGGCCCCATTGGTGAGTTTCTGTATGAGGTAGGTGGAATGAAGGTAGGTTTGCAGATGGGCAAACTGATTGTGGATGAAATGGAGGGTTCATGATACTGCGGAGTAGGGATGATTTTAGGGGCTAAATTTCGCTCATGAGCTAATTTTCCATGGTTTTTCCCAAAAAAATATTCTCTATTCTAAAAATGATTCGCCCAAATTCTATACGATAAAATTATTTTACCTTAAAAATCGCCAAAATTTTATATAAACTATATAAAATCCTTAGAAATTTGAATAATTTTTAAAAAATATCGCCAAAAATTTATAGTTGGAATATGAAGGATTAGTAATATTCGTCAAGGTTTCTA
>ML782539.1:311414-334872 GCA_009831015.1 Picea engelmannii | reverse complement strand
TCAGATCTACAGAGATTGAGAGGGATCTTGGAGATTCGGTCACCTGGGTTGTTCTTACCATCACCCGATCTATCAGTTGGCATATTTATTAGGGTGATTGGACACTTTTGGTAGCAGGGCCAAATTATCTAGGGTTTCAGTCACCTAGTGGGGCGCACCATTCAGTGGGGGGATTTCAGATCTACAAAGATTGAGAGGGATCTTGGAGATTCGGTCACCTGGGTTGTTCTTACCATCACCTGATCTATCAGTTGGCATATTTATTAGGGTGATTGGACACTTTTGGAAGCAGGGCCGAGTTATTGAGGGTTTCAGCCTTCTATTGGAGCATGGCATTCTTCAACTGGAGAGTTTGGCATTCAGATCTGCTTGTATTGATCTTCATTTCTCATTTAGCCTTTGGAGGCATCTTTTGTATTAGCGGGAGCATTTTGTAGCAGCTCTTATCTATTGTCTATATTCTTGGCCATCTGTTGAGCATTCCAGATCGGCATCTTCATTGTAGCAGGTTTCTCTATTTTACGAATAAAGAAGAATTGAGATGTTTTGGCTTGTCTATCTTATTTCATATGGTTGAGGTATGTTCCATGGTTATCTCTTTCTGTTATTTGCTGCATACACACATATAAACACATCTAAAAGGTAGATCAACAAAGTGTTTGAAGAAATACCTCACTCAGAAAAAGGTTTAAAAAGACACCAAAACAGTGATGATCCTTGCATAATGGCTTGGGATCATTACAGAAGCATCGGTCAATAGCACAAAGGATAGTTTAGACGTGAGGGAAGGAGAAAAAAGATTAAAAACGCTAGAAAATAAATAACCTAAAGTAGGATGACTATGTTTAAGCGTAATTTTTTTTTAAGTATAACCCGTTGATGGGTTCTTTGAGAGAGAGGCGAGAATATATGTGCCTTTGGTGAGGAAATGTTGAATGATGTATGGGCCATGCCAAAGTGACTCAAATTTTCCATGGCCAAAGGTATCATGAGCGATATCATAAGCCAGGACGAGGTCGCCTTCGTGAAATGAGCGAAGGTTGACATGGTGATCAAAGGTAGCCTTGGATCGTTTTTTAGCTACCTCGTTGCTCTGTAAGGAAGAGCGATGATCTTCATCCAGAGATTCCAAGTTCAACAAGCGCTGCTCCATTGGAGCAGTGTCGGGTAATAGCTCAATTGCGGTGCGTAAGGTGGGAATTTCGCACTCGATGGGAAGAGTGGCCTTAACCCCATCGACTAAATGAAATGGTGTAAAACCAGTGGCTATTTTCACATCCGTTCGATAAGCCCATAGCGCAGAAAATAACATATGATGCCAATTGGTTTTATGTTTATTAATCGTGCATTGTAACATGGTCTTGAGGACTTTGTTAACTTCCTCGACCTATCTGTTAGACTAAGGGTAATATGGTGAGACAAACTCATGAGAGAATCCTAACCGAGATGAGAGTTCGACGAAGATCTCATTCTCGAAGTGTTTACCATGATCGGAAACGAGTTGGAGGGGTACTCCAAATCAGGATATGACGTGGTTAAAGAAGAAACACGCTGCAATGTCAGCAGTGTTGTTGAAAGTGGTCATAGCTTCGGCCCATTTGGTGAAGTAATCAATGGCAACAATGATGTATTTGTGACCATTGTTGGAGGGGGTATTACAAGTCATGAAGTCAATGCCCCATTTACAAAAAGGGTCAGCAGTAATGACAGGGTGGAGAAGAGCGGGGGGAGCTCGGGCTTTGTTGGCATAGAGCTGACATTGCTCACATCATTTCATGGTATGAATGCAATCATGAAACAAGGTAGGCAAAAAGTAATCGGGTCGGATAATGTTTTGAGCAGTGGATATGCCCGAAATATGGCCCCCGCATGTGCCACTATGGCAGTCATTTAAGACTCTATCGGCCTTGTCAATAGTCAGGCATCGACGAAGGATGGTGTCGACACCCCGCCGGTATAGGATGTCTCCGATGAGGAGGTAGCGGGGGGCCTGATGTAAAATACGACGACGATCATCATGTGAAAGGTGGTTACTGAACTTCTGAGTGCGGAGATAGACGAGAAGGTCTCTGTACCGAGGATCATTTGTAGTGATGTAAAAGAGATGTTTTTCGGGAAAGTCAGTGTTGACGGGGGCACTGGTGGTGTCAGAGGGGAGGGCTGTGACAAGTTCAGCGAGAACAAGGGCCTTCTTACTCTTAGGTGTTGAGAACTTGAGGTCATAATCCTGAAGGATAATGATCCATCAAGCGAATTTTCCGTTAACTTTCCGACGACTGAGCAAGTATTGCATAGGGTTGGAATCTGTGACGACCTTTGTTGTGCGAAGAAGAATGTAGTGGCACAGTTTCTGGACTGTGAGGATGACTGCAAGAGCAATTTTCTCTTCGTGTTTATACTTCAAGGGTGGCCCTGAGAGGTTTTTAATAACATAATAAATGACATGTTCACGATTTTCATCACTTAGCTAGACTAGGACACCGACTACTGATACATCTGATGCTGATACGTAGAGGATATAGTCGCGATTGTAGTCAAGTGCACTAATTAAAGGTGCATTTGAAAGTGTTGTTTTAAGATCGTCAAATGATTGTTGGGCATGGTCGTCCCAGTGAAATGGGATGTCGTGGCATAGTAAGCGAAGGAAACCGTGTGCATGTATGGTGTAATCTGGGACAAAGTGTCTAACAATGTTATCTTTTCCCTGTAGACTCTGAAGTTGTCATAAATTCCAGGGAGGTGGAATTTCGGTGATAGCTTGGACTTTGAGGGAGTCCATGGTAATACCGCTTTGGGAAACAATAAAACTGAGGAGGCACCCCATGTTGACACAAAACATACACTTGAGAGGATTCAAGCGGATGTTGTATCGACGACACCGTTGAAAGATGATTCGTAAATCATTAAGATGCTGGGTGCATTTTTTGGATCGAGCTGTGAGGTCGTCCAAGTAGGTGAGGATGATATTGGCCAGATCGTGAAAGATGTATCTCATAGCCCACTGGAAAGTTGCGCCGGCATTTTTTTAAGCCGAAAGGCATGACACAATATGAAAAAGTACCCCAAGGGGTAGTAAATGTGATTTTATACTGATCGGCGGGGTGAATTTGAATTTGATTATAACTAGAGAATCCGTCCATGAAGGAGAGAGCCTCGTGGTCGGTGCAGTTTTCGATGATTTGATTGATGAAAGGTGTTGGAAAGTTGTCTTTGGGACATGCGTGATTGAGATTGCGAAAGTCTGTGCAAACACGGATAGTGCCTTGTTTTTTGTTAACGGGTACAGGGTTGGAAACCCATGAGGTATAGGCAATGGGGTAAATGAACCCGGCAGCATGTAACTTGTCAATTTCGGCTTTGATAGCCGTGGCTTTGGATGGGTGTAGCGGTCACTGTTTTTGGCGGACTAGTGTAATGTTGGGCCAGGTGTCGATGCGATGTTTGATAATAGAGGGATCGAGGCCAGGCATTTCCATGTATGACCAGGCGAAAATATCCCTATATTATTGGAAGAGGGATTTATATGCGGTTATTTCCTGAGGAGTGCAAGCAGATCCAATGGTGATTTCCTCGACGATGCCATTTTTAATGGAAATGTCGATTTTAATGGCGGAGGAAATGTTGGCCATGTTGCCTTCTTCAAAAGCATCAGGGGCGGGAATGGGATTTTTGAACCAGTCGATAGGTCCTGATGGGATAAAATATTTAGTTTCGACCGTGTAAATGGGGTTTTGGTGAGGAGGCATGGAGGCTTCCTGTGGAGAGAAGAGTGCACGATGATGTTGCGTATCCTAGGGAGAGTCTAGGTGATTTAACTCTTCAAGTATTTCCTCGTCGCATTGGAAGTGATGAGAATACAAGGGGTCGTGAGGAGTGATCTCGGTGACCATGGTCGTGTGGTTTCCCCCTGATGAAGAAGCAGGGGGAAAATTGTTAGGAGATGGTGAGGGTTCACTCGACATAAACCATATATTGAAGTACTGAGGGGTACCCATGCTGGTTGGGTGGAGAATGTTTGTAGGGGAATGAGTAGGAGAGTTGGGGGGGTTGGGGGGTGAATCCTTAGATACATCATCTAAGAACCATGGAGGTGTGGGGATTGCCTCAGGTTCAGGAGAAATGACATGAAGATCCTCTAGTGACGAGGTAATGTCAATTATCGTCACTGCGGGTCGGTGAAGCAGGGTCAATTGGCATTGCCTGCATTCAAGGATCATAGGACACTGGTATGTAAAATGAGCTAATGAATTGCAGAGAGAGAAAGGGTGTCTCATACGTTCATTGACTGAAGTGGTGACATAATGGATGTTAGTGATATTTTTTGAGGAGGACATAGCAGGACTGGGGTTGCTCTGGAAGTTTTGGCGCACTGCGGCTAATGTTTGTCGAAAGCGTGGAAGTGCTAGGAAATGGTGGGTATAATGGCCATATTTGGAACATATAGAACAAGCGTATTTGATCCTCAACCCTTTAATACTGGAAGGGAGGGTGGTAGTGGCGGGACTTGTTGTAGTGGCAGGTGTTGGGGGAGTGTGATTGAGTGGGATCAAATTCTGTAATTCTGGTAGCGACGGATAGTTGTTGGTTTGGTGTCCCTCTTTCTCACATAGTGCGCAAGGTGGTGGGATGCGTGGAGGAAGTGGAGCTTTGGGCTCCTTCTTCTTTCTCCTACCCCTAGTTGTGGCAGGAGGGTTAGTGAGTGGGGCTGTAGTTGGAGTAAGAATGGGAATCATCATGGGGATTCCTTCTTTCTGGGGGGGAAGGGATGGTCGAGGGACCATCTCTGGTGGGTGTAAATACCAAACTGGGATTGCTAACACCATATTAGGTAGTGTGAGCATTGTGGCTACCTGAAAAGATTCGATACCTGGTGGGGGGTAAAAGAAGGGAATTTTAGTGATGGCTTGGGGAACTGTCTCCCAAACGGGAACATGTCCTTGGGGAGAGGTGGATTCATGGACTAGCAAAGTCGACGAGTGTCCAGGAGGTTCTGGAGGAGGGTTTTATGTGACGAGTGGGACATCTGATATGAGAGAAGCCTCTGTAGGAGGAAGAGTATCCTCTATGTGAGTTCCGTTAGACGATATGACGCACACTTGATTGGAAGGAGGTAGGAGTGGTGGTGCTCTGTGGTACGTTCCTAACAAGGATGGATCTTTAAAAATCCCAGGACCCATCTCGACGAGTGGATATGCGTCATGGCTTGTGTGGATGAGAGGAAGAATGTTATCGATTTTGGCAGATGGGTTAGGCTCATAATGTGAGACTTGGTCAATGGTAATGATCTTCCCATTGTGAGGAAATATCATTGTCTGAAAGACGGAAGATTCCATTGCTTTCATAGCATACATGTAGCTATGACCGAACAAGATATTATAATCGAGCGGGGCGTCGATAACTTCGATATCGATGAGAATAGTCTTGCCCCCGAGTTTGATGGGGAAATTTTGGAACAGCCCTTCAGGAGGGGATGGTCATCCATCATAAGCTCGTAATATGATGGTAGAGGGTATGAGTTCCGGGGAACCAAGTTTATGCCATACCGTTTTGGACATAATGCATGTATATGCAACTTCATCGATGATACACTGATGAACTGTGATGTTTCGTATTTTCACTGGTATTTGAAAAGCGATCAAGGCGGGGAGACGAGGTTATCTGTTGTCAAGATCAAAGGTGATGAGTCGGGTATCTGCAGGGTCGACTGCCCTCAAGGCGGAAAGTAATGATTTCCACTGAGTAGGACAAGTCTAGAGGACTTCCAAGAATGACATGGTAGTTGGGGATTGTGCTAAGTCATCTACCAAACTATAGTTATGAGCTGCCCTAGCCTGCGGGTTGTGGACATTCCTGCGCAAGGGGATGCGAGGGATGCGAAGCGGTGGTTCGGTGGAAGGGTGAGGGATCACCAACGGGGGTCCCGTCGGTGTAGGGTTTGTCTCTGGAGGGATGGGAGGAGACTCAATGGGTTCATGATACTGACGACTACGTGTTTGCAGAAGGATTTCTTCCTCACTTGTGAGGAGAATTGTGTGATCTGTTGGATTGTTGGGGTTGAGGTATTGTCCCGTCGGAGGTGGGGGATGTTGTGTGTCATGTTGGGTGTTTATCACACCTTGATGTGGAATGGGATTTTGCAGCATGGCAGGAGGGGGTGGTTGCACGTATTGTTGTGGTGCTTGCTGAGGGGCAGGTGGTGCGGGAGAATGGGGAAGACTACCAGAGTCTTTCAACCATTTGAAATCAACGATCTAGGGGCAATGATGAGTGTAATGAATGAACTCACCACAAAGGGAACAAGGGAATATGGTTTTAACATTGTTGTTATTTTTCCCTTGGCATTTATTATTATTTCCCCCTTGGGGGTTTTGGTTCCCTTGGTTCTAGTTTCCCCCAGTGGGTTGGTGCTGTGGGGGTTGATTCCCACCTTGTCCTGGGTTGTTGTTATTCCTGTTCCATCCTTTCTTCTTGGCATTGTTCGATGGATGGGTGGGATTGGCTGTATTCAACTATTCAAAATTTTGGTATTGTTGAACAACAGAGGGTTGAACAAAATTCACCCCCGCATGAGGATTTGGGGGAGCCATGGGTTGTGGAGGACCAAGAAATGGGAAGTATGAATTCTGTGGTGGTACCAATCCATAAGGTACATAGGAAGGTGTAGTTATTTTGCTAGTACTATAAGCTGAGGTTGGGGGAGTACCACTGTTTGTTGGAATAGGTGGATGTATGGGAGGTGTCGGTGGTGGTCCACTGATGGGTGGGGGTATAGAAATAGGGTATGGATGTTGATAAGGGGGTGGGGGGTAATAAGAAGTGCCCTCGTATGCCGGTGGGTATTCAGGTTTTCCATACATCGGTGGTGGTTGGGGTTGAGGACCGTGGTGAGTGGTGACACCAATCAGTCCGTCTGCTGAGTGAGACATCCTAGGTTTGTCTTGGCCAAATGGCACAGGTTTTGGAAGATCAGGAAGTACAGTGTACAAGTACCCTGACTGTGCATAGATGAGGTCATACTATTGGGCCTTACTGATGGCTTCCTCTTCGGATTGAGGGAACGTGGAAGCTACATCTTTACCAAGGAAAGAGACAAGTGATCTAAGAAACTAGTTGAGACACTGTTGCTTGGTGGTTTCTGCTTTGCACAAACTACGTTGCTTACGCCACTCGTGAATGTGGTCAGTGATGTGTGTGGCTGAGGTTTGTTTAAAATTAGAAAGTAGTTCTAGACCATTGTCGTGGAGGATGGGTAATTGGAAGAAGGTCAAGAATGCTTTGGCCAATGACTCAAAAGTGGCGTGGGACCCTGATTTTTCTTCGACATACCATTTAGCTGATGGGCCAATGAGTGTGCGTTGAAATAATCGTAGTCTGATGGAATCATCCATAATGCTATTGGAGGAGCACCATAGGTGAAAGTTCATGACATAGTTGGCAGGGTCATCGCCTGCCTTTCCTTCAAACTTTGGTATGTCTGAAGGTAGTTTGGTGGGCATTGCAGGTCATGTGGGATCATGCAATATAGGATCATTGGTGAGTTTGTTGAGATCTGGTATGTTGAGAGAGGCTAAATATGGCATCTGCAGTGGGGGGAAAGGATTATCTTTGGCCATAGTGTGTTGTGAACCTAACCCTTGAGGGGGGCTAGGTGGGTTGGTGCTTCCGCCTTGAGAGGAAGTGGGTCCCCCTCTTCCATGTAAAGGATAGCAAGTGAACGAGTGACCTTGGGAAGTGGACCCAAGTAATGTAGAACCAAGAAAAGCTGATCCTAAAACAGTAGCACTCATAGGAGTGTGTGAAGGAGGTGCTGATGAGTGGGCACGACCAGACACTCCCCCTAAGATAGGAGGGAGGTTGAGAAAGCGTCGTGAACAACGGGGGTTCTGTGGTTCCCCTATGATGTCAGACTAGTTGCATGAATGTGTACAAAGAGTGGTGAGAGTAATATAGAAACAAGAGCCTTTGGTCGAATGTGTACACAATATATATAGCCAAATCAAATTGTAATCAGATGTGCATCATACATAACATGTTTTTTTTTTTTTTGAAAAAGAAGCATATATATGGGTAAGTGGGTTTTGTCCACGTGTGGAATCAAAAGAAATAAAATGCTCGTGTCCTAGAAGACGTAACGTCCTTCCTCTCAAATAGCACTAGACCTTCCAATAGTCCTCAACAGTGGGGTCTGAAGTCACTGGAAGAGAAACTAGTGAAGGATGAAATAATTGGTTATAATGAGGGGTAGAGGGGGCATATCTTGAAAGAGCTGGCGATATTTCCCAATAGCCACACAAAATCCAATCAAGGTGCAATTGCAGCCCACAATTGCCACCTGGGTAGATTTCCTAAAGTTGGTCACTAGGTACCTCGATCAAAGTGCGGCATTTAGATTTTTGGCCTAAGAAATGGGTCACGGGCTGGATCCCATCCAAGAGGTGGGTGCCTCAAGGGGGGACACACAGAACAACCGGACCTCGGCCTTCAACCCTTCACAAGTATCTCCCTGCCTTATGGTATTGGAACAGTTGACTTGGAGGATTTTCAGTTCCCTATTTGACAACCTCTATGTTTTGACAATGTGAGAACCAGATAACAGGGAGTTATTTGGATGCCTATCCCTGAAATCCTACCTAGACTAAAAAATTTCTTTTGGCACCTCCTGTAGAGGAAAACTTAATGAGTTTTTAGAAATATTTTAGATGCAGTTGTTTTGGGAGGTTGGGGGTGCAAACCAACCTCGTTGATTTAAAAATGGGAGTGGATAGTCTCGTCAAGAAAAGGGTGGGGTATTTTCGAAATCCCTTTGGAGGAAACTTACTTTGACCTCCACGTTTCAAGAAGAAGTTATGTGAGTGATAAGTGACTTTTGTGTGTGAGTGAAAGCGTGCCAATTTTTAGTGAATTTAGATGTCACCTTGTTGCATGTGGACTTCGCTTAGTCCTTACAAGTGTTTGATTACCTAATTAACTAAGTGCCTTTGGTACAACCTTGCGTAATTCAAAAGTCCCTAGGAATATAGCATGTGGACATGTGGGTCCGTTACTATCCCTTTAACTCCCTATTGTGATGTAATCTAAGAAAAGCTTTGAAACTATCCTAGATTGAACATGTGGGCATGTATGGGCCCGTTACAAACCTTTAAACTTCCCTAGTGTTTTGATCTAAGAAAGCAAAAATTCAAACACTATCCTATGTTTGTAGCATGTGGGCATGTATGGGCCCGTTACAATATTAAGATGTGTTTGCAAAAGCAAACTAAGAGGAGTCCCAAGAAGGGTTGTTGTCCTCTCCTAAAGGTTTTAATGTTGTTTAAGGGAGATGAAATTGTTTCACAATCTTTTTCTGATTCTCAAGATCGCTTGGAGGCACGAGAGAAGAGCATACTAAGCGATTGTTACTCAAATTCTAGTCCCAATGTAAGTTAAATGTGATTAAAAATGATTTCCAACTTATCTTTGTGAGTCAAAACAAGCCATCCATGTGGCAAAAAGAAAAGAAGGGAAATTGATTTTATCCTCCTAAGTGCCTATGTGTTTTTTGACTAACCCCTTTATATGATGAGGGGACTAAGTGTGGTGCATCTTTAAAACATGCTTGACATCATTTTTAAGAAGGAGGATGGCCTTCCCCACATCTCAACAACTTTACAATGTGAAATTGTGCACAGGTGCGCGGGTCTCAGTGGAGACAGAGGCGCACAAAGCGCATGCGCATGAACAAAGACAAATTAACAGGCGCACGTGTGTAGAACAGAACCATGAGTCAGGCGCATGGGCGCACGATGCGCGTCTGTGGGCCTAAAAAACCACACATATAATACATACGACCGAGAATGAAAAATCCAGATGGATTTCTCTCAATTCAACTTGGAATTCCCTGAGTGGCAGGTCGGCTTAGGCCGGTTAGTGCACCTGCAAGTTAAACAAACTAAAAGAAGAGCAAGAAAAACCCAAATGGGGTAGGAAATTGATACCTTCCCCCAGTGGAGTCGCCAATCTGTTGTGCCTCTTTCGTCACCTTGGTGAGCAAAACAGAGGTGCTTGCAAGCTCAGTTGGGTCTGCTGAGCAGGACAGCTGTAGAGAAAAGAGATAGGGAAAGAAAATAAAAACTACAATTAAGAATTAAACTAAGAGATGCAATAAAAACTAAATTCATGAACATAGGGAAATAGAAACAAAAAGAACCATAAGACCCATGTCACCAATGTTTGAGGCTGATCTATTAGTGAAAACAAAGCACCAAGAAGAAAGGGGACTATGAGTCCCTTCTTCCTCCAAGGGAGGGCTCTTGGACCCCCACTAGCTAGCTCTTCTTACAACAAAGAAAAAATGGAAAATGATGATGAAAGAACTCTTTACAAATCCACTCAATGGTGAGGTGGATTGTCCAATGTAATGGTACCAATATGCTCTTGACAAGGATGGAGTCCTCAAGACAATAGAGGCAACATAACATTACTTTGAATTCCTTGAGAAAATGAGGTGCATTCATGGCTTTTTATAGCATTGCTTTGGGTTATTGTTTAACTGCTTTGTAGTGTGAAAAGAGGCCATTTAGGGCATTCTTAGGTCTTTGACCAGCCCACCAGTCAGATCCAGTCCATATTTGAGGGTAAATCGGCTTGGGAGCTGAACCATAAGTGGGTGGGAGTCCGACCACTCTCATAAATGCGTCATTTAGCAGGTGCGCGGCTTTTTGTGATAACAGTCACGCATCGTGCACGATTTCTATAATCATGTTACGCGCATGCACGCGTGCGCCCAATGTCTGCATAGCACTCTTCAATTTTTCACTACTTTGTATAGTTTTTGACCTTTTTTGAATGATGTGGTATTAATTCAGGTCCATGAATGACTTCATCATTGTTTGACGATTCTGATTTCTTGTAACCATGTGCGGACAAAATTTCAGTGATAACACAGAGAATATTTCTGAGATATGCATTGGTGTCATGGAAATCACCAGCTATCCATTATTAATATGGTCGTATTTCGGCGATTCTAAAATCAAAATTTGAAAAATCGCATTTGATGGAACTCATAAATGAAAATACCTAAGAAGTTTAAAAACCATTAAATGTTTTTAAAACGAAATTAGTTTAGGTCTTAACTTTGGTATTGAGTCGGGACTTCGCATTTTAGGGTTTCAGGGATCATGCTTACATGAGGTATGTCACCACTAAACCTCGAATCTCGAAATCGCAGTGGGAAACGTTTAGGTCTTAACTTTGGTATTGAGTTGGGACTTCGCGTTTCGGGGTTTCGTGGATCGCTCTTACATGAGGTATGTCACCACTAAACCCCAAATCACGAAATCATTATGGGATTAGTTTTTAATTAATCAGAAATAAGACTGACTTGCACTTCTTTCGAGAAATCGAGAATCGGGATTTTGCGATTCAAAATGTATTGAAAACATATTGTTCTGAGTAAACCCGAATCCCGAAAGGTTAAAAGTTGGTTAATTAACTCCTTTATGGTTTTAATTTATCGCAATTAATAGTACTTTATAGAACATGCATCTAGACTTTAATAACACTTGAGATTTATGTCTTTTATTATAACGAAGAAATGAAATCATTTCGGGACTTCGGTACCGATTTTTTTTGGACCGATAGCGAGGATTATACCTTATGAAAAGTCAAATCCTGAAAGAGAAAAGTTTTAGTTTTAGAGGTAAAATGTTTAAAACCTAGTTTCAACATAGGCTCCAATTCGGGACCTCATCTCCTTGTGGGACGAGGAGAACGGGCGGACGTAGTGCCTTTTATTGGGTAAATGGGGTCAGTTGTTCCAGTCTGTGAGACATAGTTGTGAAAACCCTATTAGGAGGATAAAGATTCCAACCTTAACTTCGGAAAACTTTCAAGACTAAAGCATTCGACAATCTTGAAATAGGCTCACATGGAATTCCCTTTCTAAAACTGACCTCAGACTTGCACAAGATAATCAAAACAAGATTAGTCATTCTACCAGTTTTTATTTGATCGTATTCGCATCAAGAGACTCTTAGAGTGTAATCTGGAATCCCATAATATTAGAGTGTAATTTGGCTGAAAGGTGAAAATTACCGGAGCATCTTTCAATTCATTTATAATAGCCTTGTCCAGTATGTTGACATTGTTTCACTGCCAGCGGGCCTGTTCAGTACCCTGGTGAAGTTATCATATTTTCCACATTGAATTTCCTTTCACCACTTCGTTATTTTTAGCATTTAAATGTTGAGATGAGGGCAATCATATAATGAATTTCCTTTCATCATCTCTTTGGATTAGATGGGGGCAATCAATAATGAATTTCCTTTCACCATCTCTTTATACACATTTTTGTTATGAAGTGGGGGCAATCAATAAGTATGTAACATACTCAGGCAAAATATACTGCTTAAATTTTTTTTTACAGCAAGGGTCTGTCTTATTTTTTTAAATAGCTCTGGATCAATCTCCTTTTGGCCCTCAGACACTTTAACTTTATGGAGAATCTCAGGGAAAACCTTGAAACTTTTTTTTTTTTTTTTTTAACTTTCCTTGAGCGAAAACGATCATTTTATTTCTGCTAGAGCGACTAAAAAGATTAGGATTATCCCAGACAGACTTACGGTTCAGCCAAAGTTTAGGATAAACATAGAATTTTACCTATCCTTGTTTCGAAAGTCAGTCTCAACATTTCTGAAATTAAGATGAGACGTTCCCCCCCCCATTTTTTTTTTATACTTAGAGACTAAAGGGAAAAGGTCAGGGTTGGGTGAAGAGTAAGCTTGATAGTGATCGAAGGGAAAAGATGAGAGAATCTCGGACTACTTAGGAGTAATAACGAGTATAAATTTTTAATTTTAATTTTAATTTTATTTATTTTTGGAAAATTCAAAATTTATGTCTCATTTGTTTGTACCTCTTAGGACATTTTTTTAACTCAAGTTTCCAGGTCATATTTCATACCTTAGTAGTTTTCCACATTTACAGCCAAAGGACTGTTTACTTATTACCTTTTTGGTAAGTATTTATCCTGATTATCCATGTAGATTACCCCTGTAGTGTAGTTGATCTCTTGAGTCCATGACATTGTTCTTGCGAATTAAATAACCTGATAATTGTCATACGTTTTTTGTGAACTACTAGATTTGAGCTATTTTGTATTTGCATTTTTCGAAATATAATAAAACTTTTTTTTTTTTTAAACTTACCAAAAGCAACATAACTATAAGGGAAATGTGAAAACAAACTGGTATGTACAATGAAAATTCGAAAACATATTACTACATGTAGTGTTTAAGGTATCACCCATTCATAGGGGCACTTAGAATGTCTCCATTGAGATTTTCTAATGAAAATGCATTTTCTCCTTTTGAGGTCGAGACTCTATAAGGGCCAGACCAAATCGAATCAAACTTTCCATCTTTTCCCATGTCTTCTCTTCTAGCTTCCCATTTTAGTACTAGGGAGAAAAATCTCTATCCTTGGCCTTTTGATCAAACAAAGCCTTCATCTTATCCTGATATCTCTACAACTTTTCATTTACTTCGATCCTATTTTGATGAACTTTGACCAACTGGTTTTCTCTCCTGGTAATGTCGTTAGGTTCTTCGTTTGAATCTTGCCAAATTTTCATTACAGGCAGAGCAAGATTGATTGGTAAAATAACATCGGTTCCATAAACCATATTAAAAGGGGACATTCCAATCGCTCTTTTGGTACTTATCCCGTTGGCCCATAGAGCGTATTTCAAATGAATATGCCACGTCTTCTTGTTGTCAGTCAATATTTTTTTTATCACAGTTGTCAGACTTTTGTTAGATGATTCAGCTAAATAATTGCCCTGTGGATAATAAGATGTGGAGTGGCCTAATATGATGTTGAATTTTTGGAAAATTTTTATCATAGCCATTGATTTAAAAGCTTGTGCATTGTCAGTGAATATCTTTCGGGGATAGCCGAAACTGGATAAAATATTTTCCTCTAGAAAGTTGATTACAACTGCGTCAGTTGCGTTTCTCGTGGGAATAGCTTCCACCCACTTAGTAAAATAGTCCATTGTAGTTAGAATCCACCTGTGTTGAGCACTAGAATGTGGGTGAATATCTCTGATAAAATCGAGGGCCCACTGCTAAAAAGTGGCTTTTTCTTTAACTGGAATTAGAGGTAAAGATGGGACTTTCCGTTTACCTGTAAACAACTGACGGGGAACACAAGTTCGGACTTTGGTGTTTACATCTATGAAAAGTTTGGGCCATTAATATCAATCTCTTAGGATTTTATAAGCTATGGCTCGCCAATCATGGTGTCCTCCACACACTCCCTCATGGAACTCATCTATAACCTTTTTAGTTTTGGTCTCGACTAAGCAGCTCAGCAAGAAACCCAGGGGGTCCTTCCAAAATAATTTTTCATCTATAATACAGTATTTTATAGCATGCAGCTTCATTTTCTTGGCTTTAGTTGGGGTTAATTCATTAGGACATTAAAGATTCAATAGATAAGAAACAATATCATGATACCAAACTGAAGAGGAAAACCTGTGTTCAATCTCAACTGTAGGTGTAGCAAAATCGAGTTCATTAATCTCTAGTGAACTCTCATCTTCTTGTAGTTGATTTATTCCAAGTGTCTGCAAGTTGGATTCGGCCAACAATTTAGCCCGAACTTGGCCTTTAATGAGATTTTTTGGTTTGAATTCAAGATCAAACTCATGAATCTTAGCTATCCATCTACCTCTTCTCCCATCACTATCTAGCTGAACCAATATGTCTTTGACAGAGCTTGTAGGAACATAGGCTATGATCTTCGAATGTAATACGTACGCTCTGAAGGCCTTGAGAGAATTTACCATTGCATAAGCTTTTTTTTCTAGTATATTATATTTCAACTCCGCATCTCTCATACTTTTACTGAAAAAAGCAATGGGTTGTTCAAAGCCTTCTTTGTTTTTCTGTAACAATACAGCTACAATAGTGTGTTCGGAAGCGAAGGAAAAAATCAGAAATTCTTTTATGTAATCAGGACTTGCCAAGACTGGTGCTTCATGGATAAATTTCTTGATTCGTTGAAAGGATTCTTCCGCTTTTCTTGTCCACTTCATCTCACTATTCTTTTTTAACATATTTGTGATCAGTTTCACAATTTTGGCGAAGTTAGGGATGAATCTTCTCAAGAAAATTATTTTTCCTAAGAAAGATTGAATTTCTTTTATATTCCTAGGGATATTTATGGTATCTATTGCTTCAATTCTTTTGGGATTGATTTTGATTCCATATTTAGACACTAGATGACCTAATAGCTTACCTTCTTGCATAGCGAAATAATTTTTTTTGGGATTAAGGGATAAACCAAATTTACGACATTTCTTGAAGGTTTGCTTCATGTGTACTAAATGTTCTGCATCATATTTTGAAAAAACAGTCAGATCATCGAGATAGATAAAAACGAATTTATCTCTCTCACCCACGAAGGTGATGTCCATGGCTCGTTGGAAGGTTGCACCCACATTATCATACAATAAGGTACCCCAAGGAGTAGTGAAAGCCGTTTTTTCTTTATCATCTTGGTGTACTGCGATCTGATTGTAACCTGAAAAACCATCAATCATTGACATTATATTATCTCCAACTACTTTCACTAAGACGTGGTCCATCTTAGGCAACGAATAATTGTCTTTGAGTGATGATCGGTTCAAGTTTCTAAAATCAACACACAGTCTAATTTCACCATTTTTCTTTCTTACTGGGACTAGATTAGCTACCCACTAGGAATATCTTAGTGGAACGATGATTTTGGTGTCTAAGAGTTGTTTGACTTCTTTTTCTATTACTGGTAGCAGAATAGGGTTTATCTGTCTAAGTTTCTATTTAAAAATCTTGACACTAGGTTTCAAAGGAATTTTATGTTCAATTATAGAAGTATCATAAGTTCTCAATTCGTCGTAAGACCAAGCGAAAACATTTTTATACTTTATAAGCAACTCAACATATTTACTTTTGTTTTCTGGGGACAGGTACTTGGATATTTTCATCAACCGAGGGTTTTCTTTGGTACCTATGTCACAGTCCTCAACCTCTTCAGGTTGAGGTTGTAAGGTGGATCTTAATGGGATATCGTCTTGATTAAATAACCTTTCCAAGGTTATCAGGCCCTTGGGGATCTGGTTATTTTTTAGAACAAGCATTCGATGATTGGAAATTTTATCATGGAATTCCTGGGGTCATCCCCTTTCTGCATGATCCAAATAGGATCATTTTGGTTTTCTTGGTCGGTATGGGTTTCGGCAAACTCGTCTATCAATTCTAAAAATTTACGCTGTTTTTCATCATCCTCAAAAACTTGCCAATGTTGTATGTTATTGGGTATGGAAGGTCAATGTCTCATTTGTATATGGTATTTTAGTTTGAAAGTGGTGGGAGGTGTGAAGGTCAAGGCTGCTTTGGCTAACGCATCGACCTGTTGGTTTTCAGTTGTTGGAATGTAGTGGACTTTGACAGAGGAGAAGAAATTTTCGATCAAATCCCAGACGCAATTCTTGTAAGACCTTAGCCTAGGAAGTTTGGTCTGGTACTGTCGGCTTATTTGTTTTACGATTAGCTCGGCATCACCAAAGATTTCAAGGTTTTTTATTTTCATTCTCCTAGTGGCTTCCAACCCTAATACTAAGGCTTCATACTCACATACATTATTAGTGTGGTCCACATTCCACTGGAGTATATAGGAAAAAGGGATTACAAATTGATTATCAGGGGCCACAAGGAGTGCCCCAACTCCGTCTCCAAGGTAAGATGAAGCGCAATCAAAAAACATCTTCCACACACCAGTGCTATATACATTTTTTTTTTCTGTTTCTATTTTTTCTTCTGTACTACTTTCATCTATACCTAAAACAATATCATCATCAATGGGTAAAATACAATTACCTAGATCCTAATCAGCAATATATACTGTTGTTGGGAAATATTACCCTACGGACTAACAAGCTAGGGCTTAAACTTGCATGCAGATCATGACCCTTAAGAAATTACTTTTAATCTACCACCCCAAACCTCAAACCCTTTTTCACATGCAAACATGGAAAGAACCTACTAACCTTTTTACTGATGTTTGGTGTAGATCCTCCGTTGCGCTTTTGTCCACTTGCTTGCGCTGCTCCTTCCAAAGTTAACCTACAATCAAGACAAAAACACTACACATGCATGCTATTTTTCTACTTGTGGGTTAGAGATTAAGCATTAATCGAATAAAACATACCTAAGTCATGCATTGGGACAGGAAAAGTATTTTTTTATTAATCTCAAGATGAATCAACTTACAATAATGATAGAGATCAGCCACCGTTCCTCGATCCTGATCCTAGGCTCCTACTCTTCTTTGTCCTCCAACTGCTTTGCTTGAATTCTCGTTAAGCTTGAGGAAATGCTAAAGGGTTGGGACAAATGGATTCGAAAATTGGGCAGAGTTTCTTTGCTATCCTTTTCCTCCTCCAAATAGTACCCCTACCCATTCTTTTATAGGCTAGAAGGAGCTAGAGTTTTGGACAAACTCTCGGCCATGCATGGCTGGGAGTTTCAGTTAACTGACCCAAAGCTTTTTTGTCCCGTCGGCAACTTTCCTATTTTTGTGCTTTTGTTAGGTAAACGCGGGCTGTAGTAGGCCAGTGAGCGTTCCAACGCGTGCATTAGTAGGCTTGCCAGTGTTCCAATGCGTGCAGTAATAGGTTAGGGCATGTTTTTCTTGATTTAAGAGGATTTTCAAGAGTTTATTCAGCATGGCTTTGGCAAGGAATGGATATGAGTAGGCCTGATGCCAGGTAAGCATGTGTGGTGCAATTTAGGGTTATAATAGATGCCCCCTAATGTGTGAGGTCAGAAGAGCATCTAATGGCCGAAATACATTACCAATTCTTTACCAATATGTACTGATATGTTGAATGAGTGAGCCCAGGAATCAGGAATCAGGAGGTGTCACCTGCAAAAATATCAAATGTCTCACCGAGGCGGGCATACCCATGCTCGGGAAAAAATAGAACCATGGCTACCAATCAAATACACTTTATATCCATGTCAGATAACTATAAAGAGTAGTCGTGAACAATACACAGCGGAGCTACATCTCGAAATCAGAAAGATACACATGTAACGTATCCATCTCTCAGAAGCGGATTTGGCCTGATGGCTGTACTTCAGAGCTCAAGAAACAACTTCCAAATCTTCTAAACTCAGGTAGGAGTGTAATATGAGTTTATGACTGCACAACCCAAAGGTCTTCGACGGCTCGTCGGTTATAGACTTGATAATCTTGATGATCGGACTGAAGGCTTCAGTGATTTCGAACAAAGACTTGATTGGACGTTCAGGATGGCCGGGTATGCGGACAAGAGACATACTGCAGAGGGGACGACTCAAGCTTAGTGAAAAACTTCCCTTGGATAATAGCATGACAAGTGATAAGACTCAGGCAGCATATATGTTAATCATAAGTCTACGAAGCAGGAGGCAACGCAAACTCTCCATATGTTTGGAAGAGTAACCAAACGGTGGAGGACACAACTCTGTATAACGAGCAAAGCTTCCTAAGTTCGTACTACATCCCATAGTATGATGAATCAAACAGATAGATGTGCTTTATCCAAGGGTGACTCATGATGCTGCCAATAAAGAAAATACTTTTCCTATCCTCTTTTTGGGGTATATTTGATTTTTTTTCTTTTTTTTCTTTTTGTTGATTTGGAAAAAAGAATAAAGGAATATTACGTTACGATGGAGGAACAAGTACAACAAACATGCAAGCTCAAGGCACAAGGACAATACTGATGTTCTAGGAAATGATACTCGGGAAAAATCCTCCAGTGGCCAAAGGTGTTAAGACGCAGAGGCAAACTGTTATTAAGCTGATTGGTAAGGTATGCAAATGCGGTTGATAGAACACACAATGGTAACATCCTTCGATGTAAGTTTAGCGAGCCCAAAGAAGGGAAGCTCGGTGGTTTTTCATATTTAGAGAGTCTGAAAAAGCATAAAAGGAAACTCCATTGGGGTACCTTTTTCGTCAATAGTCTAGTCGGTTCGAAAAAGGGGTAAACTAGCACCAACTAGACGTCAATTCAAAACCATTTTAACGAGTGTGAAAAGGACAAGATCACTCGACTATTTTTTCACTTTTAAGGAGTCTGAAAAAAGCTTAACTATGGACTCTGTTAGGAATATTCTTCTGGTCCATTTTAACGAGTGTGAAAGAATAAGGTCACTCGACGATCTTTTCAATTTTAGGGAGTCTGAAAAGAGCTTAACTATGGACTCCGGGGGGGTTTCTTTTTTGTAAATTTAGTCCCTCATGCCCGAAAAAGGAATAAAATTATACCTGAGGCTACTCTTCTAAAGAATGGACATTCAATAGAGTATTCCTTTGTTCGTACAGTTGACCATCCAGACCGAAAAAGGGGTAAACTACCACCGGACAGACGTGACTTCAAATTTCAGTTTAACGAGCGTGAAGGGTCACAAGATCACTCGGCAATCTTTTCATGTTTAGAGGGTCTGAAAAGGGCTCAAAAGGAGACCCGTTATGTTTTGGGAGTCCGGAAGGTAAGAAAAAGAGTGAAAAAGACCCATGCGAAACCACAGAGTAGTTCTGGGTGGCCCTTGCGTTTGGATTGTGAGAAGCTCGCTTAAACGCACCTTTTGGAATGTGTGTCATTGTTTCACCCAACGTCTTCTCGATCTGTAGAGGAAGGGATGGAATCTCGGCTTCTTTTCCCTTCTCATAGGTGCTTGGTTTACTATAGTCGTGCACTCTAGTCGTGATTAAAGCATCACCCCTAACCATGTATACGTTCACAGAAGAGGAATTATTTGGAGGAGGGCAGGTTTCTTGGCTGCCCCCTTCGTCACTTGTAGAGGCTTGAGTTAAATTTTGCCCATGCTGAAAGGGATTAGTCAACACGGCTTGTTTTTGCTGTGTGACAAACTTCTAGGCCTCTGCAATTTGAGGACATAGATGGGTCGGGTGGTCTTCCGCGCATAAGTTGCATGGATACCTTGCCTTCCTTTTTTCCATGGTGCCCTCGCCAGCATTATCAGTGGGTTTCTTATCCCCCTTACCCTTCTTGCGTTGTTTTTTCTTCCCTTTAGGCTGCTAGGTGGCCTTTGGGTTAGTCGTCTGTACGGAGTGTACTTTCGATGTTTAGGTAGGAGGAGCAGCCAAAGCAGTAGTCTGGATGGCCGCTGAGTGTTGTATAGATAACTGTTGCAATTGTTTTGTCAATTGCTCAGCGGGATTGGTTTGTGCCGAACCAACAATACCATCGGCATGTGGTCCGGCTATCTGTCTAGTTTTGTCCAAGATTGATCGTGGAGCATCCGACAGGATGTTGTATAATAGACCAGACTGAGAATAGATAAGCTCAAACTGTTGAGCGCTCATGATGTCATCTTCTTCGGAGAAAACTCCTGAAGTCGCAACATCTTTGGATAATTGAGGAACTAAAGACTTAAGGAACCACTCAAGTCGGAATGCTGGTGGAACCGATACTTTGATGAGACTCTTTCGGCGTCTCCACTCTTGGATATGATCCGAGATATGGTCAGCTGTCGTCTGTTCGAAATTGGCTAGCAACTCTGTGCCGACGTCGTATCTCACAGGTAACTGGAAATGGTTAAGGAAGGCCATAGCCAGTTCGCCAAAAGAAGAATATCGTGAGCGATCAAGCTCGATGTACCATTTCGCGGCACTCCCGATAAGAGTGCGTTGAAACAATCGAAACTGGACGGAGTCATCTTTCAGTGAGTTAGATGAACACCAAAGGTGGAAAGTAGTCACGTGATCACCTGGATCTTCGTTAGGCTTAGCTTCGAACTTTGGAATGTCTGAAGGCAACTTCGTTGGCATAGGAGGCCAACGTGGATCGTGACAAATAGGATCATTTAACAACCGTGTCAAATATGGCAAGTGTAACGTCGCCAAGAATGGTAGTTTGGGTTGCTGCTGATAGCCTGGAAAAAGGGGTCCTGGAGTTTGATTGGCACCAGGTTGCCAGGAAAAGTTTGGCTGCTGGCCCGGGTTCTGGTAGAAACCATGGCCCTGACTAGCGTAAGGGTTTTGCATATGAGGAGACATTATTGGTTGATTCCCCATAAAGGACATAGGATGTTGGGCATTCATCGTGTTTGACAGACTTTGGGTAGGATTACCCCATGCCGGTCCTGTTGGGAGAGGCATAGTAGTCTGTCCGGGGTTCCATTGACTGTGGAAAGAATTACCCCAGAACGACATTCCAGTGGAGGGAATGGATCCTTGTGAGTTCCAAGGTCTTGGTATATGTGCCCCCGGCGCAGGAATAGTACCCTGTGCCGGAGTAGACTGTCCAAATATGGGAGTGCCCCCAGATGGGAAAGTAGTGGGTGTGAACATGTTGTTACCAAACGTCCTGTTCCAAACAAACAGTGACAAACCTACCGGCTGAGTTTGCGCAGGTGGTCCTTGACTCCTGGCTCCAAGTGAACTCATGTGTGCAGGCTGCCCGACGGTCTGCTGATGCGGACCACCGAGCGACGGGGACGAAGGAGGAATATGACCTCCAGCATGAGGAAAAGCATTGAAAGGGACAGGAATGCCCCCAAGTTTACCTTGCAGAGGAGCATTAGAGCTCCCTGCCCCCAGACCCAAAGTCTATAAAGTGGAGTGAGTGAGTGCAGGACTTGTTCCTGAACTAGGCATATCGTATGAAAACGGAGAGCTTGTCGCGCTAGAGGTGAAGGGATTTTTGGCCGCCACGATACATGGGGTCGGTCCACTTTGCGACGTAGTTGCGGCCGGGGCCATGGTGGTCCGGACTGACGACGGCAAGTTAGGAGATGCTTCTCCTGTGGTAGCAACGGGGGTGGGAATGGAAGAATTCCTAGAGGAAGTAACAACGTTTGGTTCCATAACTGTGTGAGGCACTGACAGGCGTTCGTAAAATTGAATTGGCACAATAACGTCAGGCCAAGTATCAGTGGTTGGGGTTTCAACCAAACCAAGATTGGCGGTTGATTCCTCCAGGGTTTGTTCGGGCTCAATGGTTGGAAACTCGGTTGCTTCGAAAGACCATTATTGGTCTAGCTTCCGCCTAAATGGTGGCGGGGGTGGCTCCAGTATCACCGACGGCAGGCCCAGAAGCCTTCGTGACCGGCGGAGCTCTGAATCCTCCACTGTGTGAGAATATCCATGACATGCTAAGGTATTCTACACGTGCAAACAGTAACACTCACTAAAAAAAGCCCCTATGAGATAAAAAAAGCAATCACTAACTATTTTGAAGAACAGTTACAACAACCAACACTAAAGAAACTTACCGATGCAAGTGCAACTCGAATACGGAAGAACCCTCCGGGTATACTCTGCAAAGCGTGCCCCGATGTCTGTCCTAGGTACCACGGTATACCCCCATAGTCACCTGTGTATGTCCCTAGAAAATATTGGCAACTAGTTTGCCAACACACGAACAGTCACCAGGCAGGTACAGTCGATAGTCGGGTAGACCACAATGAGCAGGGTATCAAGCCCGAAACCTGTCAAGGGTATCGAGAGCAAATGGTCTGGAAGACAACTGAGGACCTCGAACGGATTTGAGACCCACGAAGCCCCGTGGCAAATGAAAACGATGGAATCCCTTAACAAATCCTCGATATGTGTTCTCCACTACGCTCGGTCCAGCTTTGGAGGGGTTATCTCCGCTACCTTTCCTTACGCGACCTCGTGTTTAGCCCCTGTGTTAGAGGGGGGTCCCAGATAACTTTCATGCAACCAGACTTCTACACTCCCTATTGACAGACTCCAATGTTTGGTTTGAGTGAGCTTGGAGAATTTACTCTCCAACCTATTCCAAGGCCCTAGTCCCGAGCTAGTGTATGCACCCTACAAACAAAAAGTTTAATAGATTTTAATTAGCGTTGCTTTTAATGGGATTTTTTATGTCACAAGGTATGAAGGTGAAACTGATGGTATGTAAAGACTCAAAGCAAAATGAATAAGAAATACTTGGAAACAAAAACTTTTACAAAACAAATGAAAAAATCCGCAACTTTTCAACAAGAAAGACTTCTTTTTCTTTTCAACTTTTCAAAGATCATGCAGCAAACATAAAGGAATTTCACTCAATCTGTGAGCTACTTATGTTCTAAATTCTCTGCAAAAACTTATGAAAAAAGACTTCTTCCTAGCTATTAATGCAGGCAACACAATCTTCAAACCAAGAAGCAAATGAAAAAAGGGAATTTTTTTTTTTATTTAAGTGCTAAATAAAGCAACAAGGAAAAATGTCAACAAGCACAAAACCAAGAAAACAAAATAAAATTCTAGCTTAAAGCGCAGATCGCAAAGAACCAGAGCAAAGACGCACTAATGGCAATCAAGAAAGCACCGACTCCTATGCTTGTCTAAAAACCATAAAACAAAATCTTTTTCTTTTTTATCTTTTCTATCAACAATTAACCAAGAAAAA
>ML782539.1:288476-311364 GCA_009831015.1 Picea engelmannii | reverse complement strand
CTTTTCTATCAACAATTAACCAAGAAAAAACCAGGCTAAGGGTAAGAGGCCCTAACCTACTGACTGTGCAGCCCTAGACTCAAACCCCTGAGAGGAACACTTCTCACCACAGGAGGGGATGACTGCCCCACCTAGGCAGAAAACCAACCAGTCAAGCCCGTGACTGTCACTGAAACAGCACGCGTGAAAACGTGTGCGGAGCTATAACAGCGCGCGGGTACCCACGGGTAAACTAAAACAGGTCGCGGGTCTATATAAATGCTAAGATAAAACACAACACAGGTAGCCCAGACCTGAAAAATGCCTCTGGTATTAACAACCAGGGTCTCTTAAAGGCTTGGATGCTTCTTCTTCAATAGAAAATAAAAAAATAATTGCAAAAAGAAAACAAACGCAATAAATCAAACTGAGGCAAGAGAATGAACCAGCAAGACCCAGACAGGATCCATAAATCCCCCTGAGAATGTAAAATTCTGACAGGGAAGAGGAGACTACCTCTTAAGCTTCCTGAGTCTTGCATGCTACTGAAACTACTACAGCAAGCGTTCAAACACGGGCTGTAGAAGGTTAGGGCGCGGGTTACACGCGTGCAGGCCTTATGTAGGCCGCGTGTACCTCTGTGTTTACCGATAATAAAAGTCAAGAAACAGTCAAGGAAAAAACTGGTATTAAGAACCAGGTTCCCTGCTAGCTTTGACCTAACAGAAAACAAAACAAATAAAGAAACGGAAAATTTATTCCTTTAAACTACCCAAAAACCTCTCTTGAATCCGAAAACCCTAAGAGTAAAATCTCCCCAGTGGAGTCGCCAATTTTTTTGTTGCGAAATATTACCCTACGGACTAACAAGCTAGGGCTTAAACTTGCATGCAGATCATGACCCTTAAGAAATTACTTTTAATCTACCACCCCAAACCTCAAACCCTTTTTCACATGCAAACATGGAAAGAACCTACTAACCTTTTTACTGATGTTTGGTGTAGATCCTCCGTTGCGCTTTTGTCCGCTTGCTTGTGCTGCTCCTTCCAAAGTTAACCTGCAATCAAGACAAAAACACTACGCATGCATGCTATTTTTCTACTTGTGGGTTAGAGATTAAGCATTAATCGAATAAAACATACCTAAGTCATGCATTGGGACAGGAAAAGTATTCTTTTATTAATCTCAAGATGAATCAACTTACAATAATGATAGAGATCGGCCACCATTCCTCGATCCTGATCCTGGGCTCCTCCTCTTCTTTGTCCTCCAACTGCTTTGCTTGAATTCTCGTTAAGCTTGAGTAAATGCTAAAGGGTTGGGACAAATGGATTCGGCAATTGGGCAGAGTTTCTTTGCTATCTTTTTCCTCCTCCAAATAGTACCCCTACCCCTTATTTTATAGGCTAGAAGGAGCTAGGGTTTTGGACGAACTCTTGGCCATGCATGGCTGAGAGTTTCAGTTAACTAACCCAAAGCCTTTTTGTCCCGTCGGCAACTTTCCTATTTTTTTTCTTTTGTTAGGTAAATGCGGGCTGTAGTAGGCCAGCCAGCATTCCAACGCGTGCAGTAGTAGGCCTGCCAGCGTTCCAATGCGTGCAGTAATAGGTTAGGGCGCATTTTTCTTGATTTAAGAGGATTTTCAAGAGTTTATTCAACATGGCTTTGGCAAGGAATGGATATGAGTAGGCCTGATGCCAGGTAAGCATGTGCGGTGCAATTTAGGGTTATAACATATACAGGGTGGTTATTCAAGTTGCACAGATCACTTACCATGAATGCCAACCTGGTCTCTATGTACAGGTGCGTGAACTGTCCTCCAAAAACTAGGATCGTAGCATATGTCATGTCAAGATGGAGAAATCCCCCAAGCTTGGAACTCCAGGATCTATATAACAACATACCAAATTTCAGAGGGATATCAAGGACCATTACGTCCATGAGAATGCTTTTCGCAGGTATTTGAGCCAAATTTACCACCAAGTCTTTAATCAAGCCTATACACTTAACTTTCCTTGAATCGAAAGAATATAAATCTCCATAAGGCCTGGTGATTTCGAGACCCAATTTGTCCATAATGGATTTAGGCATTACATTATGGGATGCTCCAGAATCGAGCATATAGTTGTGGAGTAGTTGGTCGAACAGGGTTAACATGATATAGAAGGGGGCAATAGTGTCTTTGGCACCTTCAAAATGTGGACCAAAAATTATGTTCAGTTTGTCATCTTCTAAGTTAATGACATCGGCTTGGCTTTCATATTCTAAAAAACTAATCATCTTGGCGATTTGTTTTCTGTAGATGGGGTTTTTTTCCAGCTCGACAAGAGGTATGGGGATCTTGATTTTATTGATTTCATTTTCCAGATTAAAACTCCCCATAATTTTGTCGTTCTCTATGGTTTGGGCTTCGGTCCCCTTCTTATCAGATTTCCTTTATGGTGAAGGTTTCGTTTCCTTTGCAAGAAATTTCTCTTTCTGTGTTTTGACTATGGGTATTTTAGCTACCTTAGTCTTGGTAGGTTGTGTGCCCATTATGTTAGTTTTTTCAGTCTTTTTTTCAACATTTTTTGAAACTATCTCATCTGTCTCGCTCCTCGGCAAGATATTTTTCATTTGGGTGATTGCAACACCCCTGTTTCTAGGCCTTAGATTGTACTTATGTTGAAGCACGACCATTATTCCATCGGCAATACCCTGGTAAGTCAAATCTTCAGAAGTACTACCGTTTAGGTCATTTTCCAATCTATTTTCTTTATTTAATATTTTTTCATAATCTTGTCTCAATAAATAGGGTTGTGGCTCATCATCACCTAGATTTTTTATATCTTCCTCTAATTCCTCGAAACCTTCTAAATCTTCCTCTCCAATGAAGTTTTCACTCTTGAAGGGGGTTGGGATTTTCTGATCCTCATTCTTAATCTATCTTTTTGGGACTTGAGGATTGGGATTCCTTCTGAAATCCTTTCTGGGAAAATGGTCATTTTTTTTCCGATCCAATTCCATTTTTGAAATCTTATTAGAAATTTCTTTAATTATCCTAGCCATGTCATCCATTTTGTCTCTCGAAGATCTTCCTGACCCTGAAGATCCTCCTTGTTCTCTTTATCTTCTGGTTTCTTTGTTCCCAGCCTCCATTTTGGCTTGTAGATTTCCTGAAGCCATCATGTTTGATTCAATTTATAGGGCATCGTCTTGCATCTTGGTGAGGTCTATTGTTCTCCTCTCTCTTAATAGTAGGATGAAATCAGGGTCGAAAGCTCCAGCGAAAGTTACTTTCGCTGCGGGATGAGAAGGTTTGACCTTGATGGGAATCTTATTATACAATTTATTAAATCTTTGGGCGAACTCGAGAACTGATTCAGAATATTTTTTTCTCAGAGCTCCGAATTTGATCAGATAATAGAGGTGATATTTTCTTTCTCCCCATTGTCTAATGAAATCACTTTCAAGTTCATTGTATGACCTTAAAGATCCTGCTGCTAAGCCTTGGAACCAGGTTCTAACCTACCCTTCGAAAGTTTGTACTAAGAGTCTAGAGTAGACATCTTCATCTTCGAGTCCTAGGATATGGGAAAATTGGTCAAAGAATTTGATGTGTTCTTGTGCGGTTAAATTGCCTTCCCCTATAAATTTTGGGAGATTTTTCATGTAATTTTCTAGAAGGTCATGTAGGGGAACTAGGAGGACAAGAGGGGCATATCTAGCAGCCACCTTAGAAAAAATTCTAGGAAGTGGTACTTGGCCGCATGTTTCTCCTTCTGCAGCACCACCTACAGCACCGCCTCCAGCCCCTACATATCTATGCACAACCATTGGTAGATTTGAGATTGAAACTTGGGGTGTATGAGGAGAAATCTCATGGAATCTTGGTAGATTTTGGGTTGTACTTGAATGTGATAGAAAGGTTGTGGGGAACTGATCGTCAAGGCATAAGAAACTAGAGAAAGAAATCCCCAGATGAAGAGAACTTGTTTCTCCAGGATTGTAAGACGAATATATCGGAGAATTGACGGGGGTTAAATTAGGGTACACAGGACATTCAGAGCGTTCGGTAGTAGGAGTGTGGACTTCGAGAAAAGAGAACATATTGATTGAAATAGGGAGGGAGATATATCTCTCAAGTATTCCTCTGATGTTCGACCATGTAGAATTAGTTTGACAGATAGTATGTGTCGGCGAAATGATTTGTCTAAGAAATCTTCTTGATTTTAAAATATTTTATGGATTAGATACTAGCAAGGTCTTCTTGTCATCTGGGCTCTTTCTAGTGTTCTTTTGGCTGAAAGCTAGTTTACTTATTGTGGAGTCACCAAGTGAAAGATAAAAGTATCCTTAGAAGGTTTTTTTATCTTTGTTCACTATCAAAGAAATAAAAATTCAATGTTGTTCTTCCCAGGGAGAAGATTCATTTCTTCAATCCCTGGCAATGGCACCAAAAAGATGTTGTTCTTGAGTTTATAATTTAAGGATATAAAGTATACCATCAAGGAATCTGAAAAGGTAGAGATAATTAATGGGTAAAAAGACTAGTTTAATGGAAAGTGAGATCACAGTTGGTTCCTTAACTGTCTCTGTCTAGCTTCCCATTATTCTTGGATGCTAATATCCCTTTCAATTGCATCCCATGAACGTTCAAGTTCTACCCATGTATTTGTTGTTTGTAATATGGTATTGAATAGGTTTAATGCAATGCTCGTCTGATCTGATAGACATGGTTCTATATTAGGCTCTCTGGTAACTAGAACAATCATGAAAGCAAAGGGTTTCCTCTTTTTAAGTCAAAATGTATTTTTCAAGGGTCGCAGATTTCTGGTTTGAATTAATAAGAACAAAACTTCCAAATTATGGATCAATAGTAGAACATAAATGAAGGCCTTTTCTAGTATCTGAGTCAAATTTAAAAGAGACACTGCATGGAATGAAGAAAGAAAACTACAAATGGTTAGATAATCTGAATGTTTAATCACCACAATAGAAGTTACATCATGAAAGCAATTAACGAAGGTATGAAATAAAAGATGAAATAATAGAGAAACACATAACTCAGGCTTGAAAAGATCTGGAATCTTCAATCTATATTGTATTAATTCTGGAAAAATAAAATTTTCTCTTTACAAGCCCCTCCAGAAAAAAGCCCTTTCTTAGTCTTCAAAAATTACATTTATACCAAACCACCAATCTTAAGTCGGTTGGTGATTTCCTAATTCCTAGTGACTAACTATTTGTTAAAAAATAGATCTGAAACCGTTTGCATGATCTTCTCTGTTTTCCCATTTTCTTGGAAGTAAATCTCTTCCAAATAATAATTTTACTTTGTTGATGACTCTCCTTCTTTTGATTCAATACATTTAATGCATCTCTCCAGGAACTATGTAAAATTTCTAGGGGGTTCTGGAAGGTCTCTTGCCTCGAACAGATAAACCTTTCTCTGAATCTTGGAAAGACGGTCATCAACTCCTTTATCTACAAACTTTATTGACTACAGCTTTAAGTTAGGCTCAACTAACAACCTGTCTATTAGGGTGACATCCATTTTTCTTAGTTGTGAAATTTCCATTTGGATTTCACTGAAATTTTCCCTAAACTTTAATTGATGTATTTCAATATTGATATGTCCCAGAAGTCCTGTACAATTTCCTTTTCCAATATTTAATGACCCTTTGTCTAAAAGATCAAAAACTTATTCACAGTCATCTATGATTTCTTTGACTATTCTTTTTCTTTCAGTTATGTTGGTTTCAAAAAACTTGAGCATGATGTCGCCTCTGATTTTCTCTCTAGATGATACTTTCATAGTTTTGGATACCTCCTCACCCGTCGAATATATAATTTCATTTTGGAGAGTAATCCTCACTTATTTTTCTTCTTTTTCCCTCAGGATAATATTATCAAAGGCATTATTTACTTCTTGAAAGTAATTATGAACAATCTCTATCTTGGAAATCAATTTTTGTTGTCCAACTTATATTTTTGAATGCACTTCCAGTGACTGGGCCTGTAAAGATTTTAGATCTATAATTTGACCTTTCATCAATATTAATCTATCCTATAATTGTTCTGCATGCTCCTTTTGTTGAGTAATCTGTAGCTTACGTGCTTGTATTTTCTAGCTCATTTCGTCCAAGCTCATTTTGAGTAATTGAACCTCTAACGTTTCGACAACCCTTGTCTGCTCCAAGATTTTTCTCATTTCTTCTCTAATGTTCTCCTCATCATTTTTTAATTTCTCTTGTAATTGTGCTGTGATTTTATCGCTCTTATTTATCCTGGTTCTCATTTTTCCCATGGTAAAAAAGTTTTTTGTTTCCATGGCTCCCATGGAACATGCTATCTCTGTAGTGAAATCCTCTTCCTCCAAATTATGTCCGTCTATCAAGAATTTATGTTTTTTTACCATATTCCCCTCCTTATGCATCTCCTGTCTCAGGATGGCCTTCCTTTTTCTAATGAAAAAATAATCAGAAGGAGGAATCTCATCTATGGGAATGGAGGTAAGGTCATCAACAAATAGAGCTCATGTCTATGGGAGTCCAAAAGTGGACTGTAAGGGGGATAAGGAAGCTATGGGACTCCCTAGCTCTGTAGATATTTTCCCTCCTACTGCCTTAGGTGTATTGACATCAACCTCAGGTGATGAAGGGGGAGTAAGCTTACTGGACTTGGGAGGTCTCCCTGACCTTTTCTCTGCTTCGGTCTTTTTTTTTTGTGGAGGCCTTTCCGTATCCTATGGGGATTTTTTGGGATTTCCCTTCTTCTGTGCTTCCTTCTCGAAACCTGGGGGAACACTTTCTTGCTCTTGCGGGAGGGTGATTTCTTCTCCTTGAAGTACTTGGGGCAGACCGCTCCGTCTATGCTTTTGAGAGGTCTAAAATCTAGCTTGCAAGTCGGACGATAGTCTCTGTACTCGTTCTAACACTTATTTATAAGACTTGGTCCCTTTGAACATGTTGTCCCAAGGGGACTCCTCATGTTCATATTCTTTCATATTGCAATGTATCAAGTGTTTTCTCACTAGCTGATAAGGGTCATGCCTTTTGTACTCAATATTTAAAATTTTAACTTCTTCGAGTGCTTCCGCTTCCACCCTAGAATGTCCCAAATTTTGTAATGAAAATTTCTTGATGTGCACAGGGAAGATTGGCCAGGACTTCTTTTGAGATTCCTTTATCTCTATTCTGATACCTCCTTTTACTATTTGGTGTGCTAATTCCCTACACACCAGTCTATCCAGGAGGAATTTTGGAAGCGCGTGAGGGGGAATTGAGCACCCATAATCCCTGATGTAGGAGAAGATTTCTTCAATGAACCTGTCTGCTATTGGCTTGAGGTTATTTGAAACTTCTTCAGAAATGCGAGGAAATTCACAACCGAAAATCATTTTATGCATTGGTATTACCACAAAATGGAAAATTTCATAAAATGATGTTTTTGCGTTTTCATCCCACAACTCAGAGTGATATTCGTGAATGGGTTCAAGGTAGGTTGTGTTCCAACTCCAATTCATCAGGGGGAATGGAGTCATAAAACAAATTGCGTCCATGATGTATGTTGACATGTAAAAGGCCATTGGTTGACCTCGGGCTCTTGCAGCTCTATAATCCAAAACCTCTTTGGCTATATTATCAAATAAAATCTTGTCCCAGTTGAAATTATATCCTTCTGATGCTTCTTCTAAAAAGGGCACCCATTCTGTGGGGAAATGAAAGGGATTCTTTTTGCCGAAGATTTTGCACAGCATCATGGCTACATAAACCATGTACTCATTCAAAGAGGTTGTGGCATAAATTCCATGGGTATAGGCCCTAAATTTTGATGGACATCTCCACCGGCCTTTGATTAAATCAGGGTAAGTTTTGTCTACCTCAGTGCATTCCTTTCTCTAAAATTCAGCTATAAATTCGGCATTGTAAATGAATTTAGGATTGGGTGAGAGTTTGTACATAACCTGGATATGTTCAAGTCTGAATGAGCTGATAATGGCCCCTTGATCATTTAAAATGCTTCTCGTTAGAATATCAACCTTGTCCAAAGGCCAACTGATCATGTTGTTGTATGCCATGAGCCGTGGGCGTGTTTCAATTTTGTGAAGTTTTGATTCTGCTATGTCTCGAAGGTGATTCTCGGAGTTGTTAGGGGAACTGTTTTTCTCGCAGTCTAGATTTTCATAAATTTGTATCCATGATTTAATCGATTCGATAGCATGTGGCATGGTGTCAGATATGAAATCTCCCTCTGGGCTGGAAATATCAGCTGTATCTTCACTCTTCTTGGGTCCCTTCTTTAGTGCCATGAATTTTGTATTGGAATGAAAACATGTCACAGAAGAGAGGTGTGAAAGATCAGCTAGATGCGACTTACTTCTAATAGAAAGAGAAAAAATAAGTTTTAAAACACAGACCTTTAACTCATTTAACTCATTTAATTTTCCTTTAACTCATTTAATGGTGAAAGTATTGACGCGGCTGCCAAGAATTTAATACCTTTAAAGAAGAGAATATTTCTGAGATATGCATTGGTGTCACGAAAATCACCAGCTATCCATTATTAATATGGTCGTATTTCGGCGATTCTAAAATCAAAATTTGAAAAATCTCATTTGATGGAATGCATAAATGAAAATACCTAAGAAGTTTAAAAACCATTAAATGTTTTTAAAATGAAATTAGTTTAGGTATTAAAATTCGTATTGATTCGAGACTTTGTGTTTCGGGGTTTCAGGGATCGCACTTACATGAGGTATGTCACCACTAAACCCCGAATCCTGAAATAGCAGTGGGAAAAGTTTTGGTCTTAACTTTGGTATTGTGTCGAGACTTCGCATTTCGGGGTTTCGGGGATCGCGCTTACATGAGGTATGTCACAACTAAACCCCGAATTTCGAAATTGCAATGGGATTAGTTTTTAATTAATCAGAATTAAGACTGACTTCCACTTCTTTCAGGAAATTGGGAATCGATATTTCGCGATTCAAAATGTATTGAAAACATATTGTTCTGAGTAAACCCGAGTCCCGAAAGGTTAAAAGATGGTTAATTAACTCCTTTAGGGTTTTAATTTATCAGGATTAACAGTACTTTACAGAACGTGTGTCTAGAATTTAATAACACTTGAGATTTATGTCTTTTATTATAACGAAGAAATGAAATCATTTCAGGACTTCGGTACCTAGTTTTTTTGGACTGATAGCGAGGATTATACCTTATGAAAAGCCAAATCCTGAAAGAGAAAAGTTTTAGTTTTAGAGGTAAAAAGTTTAAAACCTAGTTTCAACAAACTGTAAGATGAAACGGTTAATATTGGTCGATGATGAGGGACATAGACATGTCATTGTAGGTCAGAACCATGGAGTTTCCCTGAGGTGCATCTCTTCCTTGCAGCTACGGAAGAGAACCCACAAGGGATGTAATCTTTATGCGATCCTTGTGTTAAACGAGAAGGGAGTAGAGGAAGGCCTAGAAAACCTTCCAGTGTTGAGAGAGTTTGTGGACGTCTTCTAGGAGGAGTTACCTAGGATGCCACCGGAGAGGGAATTGGAATTTACCATCGACCTAAAACTGGAAACTGAATCGATAGCAAGAATTCTTTATCGGATATCGACCCCAGAGTTACAGGAGTTGAGAATGAAAATGAAGGAGTTCTCGGACCAAGGACTTATATGTCCAAGTGTGTAACTGTGGGGTGCGCTTGTTATTTTCTTATGGAAGAAGGATGGGTCATGGAGACTCTGCATTGACTACCATCAATTGAAACAAGCAACGATCAAGAATCAATATCCATTGCAAAGGATTGATGATCTGTTTGATCAGATGAAGGGTATCACTAGTTACGGATCAAAGAGGACGAAATCCCTAAGACCACCTTTAAGACGAGGTTTGGACATTACGAGTTCATTGTTTTACCATTTGGACTGAAAAAATCCCCAGGGGTATTTATGGTTTTGATGAATAGGGTGTTCCGCGACTACTTGGAAAAGTTCATCCAAGTATTCATTGACGATATTTTGATTTACTCTCAGACGATGGAGGAACATGAAAAACACTTGCACTTGGTACTAAAGTGTTTGCGAGAGAACAAATTGTATGGGAAATTGTCTAAATGTTCGTTTTATCAATCAAAGATTCACTACTTAGGGCATGTCATATCCGGTGAAGGTATCTCCATGGATCCAACAAAGGTCGAGGCTATTATGGAATGGTCTGCATCGTCGAAGAATGTCCCATAAGTGTGTAGCTTTATAGTTTTAGCGGGATACTATCGACGATTCTTCGAGGGTTTTTCGAAGATATAAAATCCAATTAGTGAATTGCAGAAGAAGAAGAAGAAGTTTTTTGGACCGAGAAATGTGAGGAAGAATTTTGGAGGCTCACAGAGTTGTTGACAACAAAACCAATACTAAACGTCCCTGACATGGATGCGTACTTCTTGGTATGTGTTGGCACCAGGACGAAGTGGAAAGAAGGATGATCGTGAGAAAGAAAGAATGCATAAATGATAGTAATAGCTGGAAGGTAAACAACACGTGCACATGGAAGAAAGCATGCACAAGGAAAATGAGATCTAGAGGAAGAACAACACACGTGCATGGGAGGAAGACCTAACGTCAGTAGGGTTAGGTTTTTGGTAATACATTGTAAACGGATGAAGATCTCGATATATATAAATAGAGATACACAGGTATCATAGAGGGGTTTTGGATTCTCTTTTGTATTAGTTCAGTTTTTGCAATACTCCATCATAGCTAGATATGAGTCGATGCATTATGGAATATGGTCATGGACCAAGTTTGTAATCTATTGAGCTAGAACAGAGGAGAGGAGGAAGATTTAAGGATTAGATCGCAGGATGTGGAGCCTGGTGCGATCTAGTTCTCCTCATATAGATCTTACCCATAAGAGGGAATTATAAGTGTGAGGCACTGGAAAAAGTATGTGAGAAGGACAAGCTCAAAATTCATGAGGAAAAAGAATGCAGAAATGAGATGGAATGAAGAGTGGGAGGAGTTTTTGAAAAACTACCAAGTATCACACAAGGGAATGAACTCTCGTTAGCAAGAAAGATTGACCAAATTGTGCAGGCAATTGATGAATATCAGAAGGAGATAGAGAATATATGTGAACATATCACACCAACCACTCCACCAGTAGTGAAGGAGAAAATGAAGCAGGAAGCAAAAAAACAGCTGCAGGAGATGGAACAGAAGGTTAGTACAATAGCCAAATTTCTCAATAAAGCAGCACAACTTTGGACAAGGTTCGAGGAGGATCCACAGGTCCAATGTTGGGACAAGGAAGAGGAAATGATCAATGCAACGATACAATAACTCAAACAGAGGTAGAATACCATACTAATCACAGAACGAGTCAAAGGGATGCAGGAGATAAAGAAGATACAGGCAGAACTTATCACTGTGCAAACACAGAAACATAAGCGTCAGGCTCAAATAGAACCACTACAGGAACAAGTAGTAGAAATACTCGCACAAGCAAAAGGAGATAAAAAATAAATAGCATAGACCCAGACCAAATGTGAGGGATTTTTGAGAGATGAAGTGGCAGTTCAGGTAGTAGACACCATCAAGAAGAAGACCGCGCAAGAACTGACAAAAGAAACAGAGCTCAAGGAAAAGTTCCAGACGATCACCAAGGAGATCGAAGAAGCTCATAAGGATTAGATGACTCGGGATGAGTCACATGTCAGTTTTGGGGGCCTATTGGCACCATGCCGAAGTGGAAATAAGGATGATCGTGAGAAATAAAGCATACATAAATGGAGGTAACAACTAGAAGGTAAACAACATGCGCACATGCAAGAAAGCATGCACAAGGAAAATGACAGATGGAGGAAGAAAAACATGTGTGCATGGGAGGAAGACCTAACGTTGGCAGGGTTAGGTTTTTGGTAATACATTGTAAATGGGTGAAGAGCCTGATATATATAAATATAGATACAAAGGTATCATAGAGGGGTTTTGGATTCACTTTTGTATTAGTTCAGTTTTTTCAATACTCTATCGTAGCTAGATACGAGTCGATGCGTTATGTAATATGGTCATGGAACAAGTTTGTAATTTATTGATATAGAAAAGAGGAGAGGAGGAATATATGAGGATTAGATCACAAGATGTGGAGCCTGGTGAGATCTAGTTCGCCTCTTATGGATCTTACCCAACAGAGGGAATTGTAAGCGCGCGATGCTGGAGATGCAGAACTATCATAATAAAAGAGCCAAGAGCCAAATATTTGTGGACGTAGCCCAGGAGGGGGTGAACCACGGTAATATATATGTAATGTGATGAATGCATGTACCTCTTTGCTTCTTTTATTAGTTCATTATTATGCTTAATAAATGATTTAATATATTGTTATGAATTACGATTATGCTATCCGAGAATTAAACTGTGAAATGGAAATGTGCACCCATGAGGAATAATTATATTACATTTATAGTTCGTAGTGCACAACTTTGGTTAATAAACCCCTATATCATACTCAATCCTAGGCTGTAAACACCTAAGTCTTACAACCACCCATTTAAATCTATCTCGGGTGAGACTGTGAAGTACATTCTGTGTACTATGTTTCCTTCTGGTTTACCAGGAGGGCCGATAGTTTTAGAGGATTTGTTGGAAACCTGAAAGACAGGAACCTTGTTAAGGTCCTAACCCTCACATAGGTAGATCAATGTATTTGGATGTAATAAAGGTCAATATTAATAAGGCCTTTCAATAAAATAGAATAAGGCGCATGTAAGAAGACCTAATAGAAGCTTCCTCTTCTAGAAGGATCTTCCTCTAGATGCTTCTCTTAATAGACATATTTAGTATAAATAAGGGTCAAGGGTATGAAAACCCTATCTTGGAGATTATTGTAACAGAGCGTTGCTCGATTGGAGGTTCCCCCCTCGAAGAGGCCTGTGAACATTGCTTTCTGAATCAAAGTGTTATTTCTATTGCTATTCTTATATCATTTATGTGTTATTATGAAGATTATGCTGGATATTTTACTGTTATTCTTCCATTTCTAGCAATTTATTTATGTTCTGCATATTTTATATATATGGTATCTTGCAAACCTTGGGTCAATAACTTAGACAGTAGAAGAGAGAAGTTAAAAACCAATAGTATGTACTGACGCATCCAAGGAAGGCTTAGGCGGAGTCTTGATGCAAGACGGTCGAGTGATCGCTTACATCTCAAGAAAGTTGAGAAGGCATGAGGAGAACTATGCAACACATGATTTGGAGTTGTTATCCATTGTATATGCCTTGAGAGTTTGGAGACACTACCTTATTGGACGAAAATTTGAACTAAACATGGACCACTGTGGACTACAACACATCTTTACGTAAAGAAATTTTAACGCACAACAATGACATTGGTCGGAATTGCTTAGCGAGTACAATTTTGAGATTACTTACATAAAGGGAATAATGAATAGAGTGGTTGATGCATTGAGTCAGAGACCACGCATAATCAAAGCATCGACTGAGAAATTGGAGCAAAGGATCCAACAGGACAAATGAGAAGCCAAGTTATGGAAACAAGAAGGACTCCTTGTGCAAGCACAAAGAATGTAGGAGGAATAATCAAATATTCAAGAAGAAAAATAGGTAGAAAAGGTAAAGTAAAAACTCACAGAGTCCTGGACAATGGTCAGAAAGACAATTCCTCATATGCTAGAATCCATCACAACAAGCGAGCCTGCGGAGCAAATCGAATTACTTCGGGTAGCCTGGTCAGAGCTATAAGAAAGAGAAAAAAATATCGATGCACAATTGTGAGACAGTAAGCGAGAAGTCAAAATGAAACCCCAGAATCTACAAGAGAAAATGGAGAAAATCATTTTAGAGGGAAACAATGCAAGAGAAACCTTTCATGGGAGGACTGTAGAATGCACGAAAATCTTCAAAGAAATCAATGATTGGATGGGAATCATTTTAAGGCACAAGCAAACATTGGAGGACTTTCAGATGAAGATCCAATCACTCACTCAATGAAGTAGCAACCAACACATTGGATACAATGGAACAATAAGAGAAACTTGACAAAATCCATCATGCAAACAATGATCTCAATGCACTATATGAGGCTCAAACTCTGGCTAAGAAGGAAATACAAGAGTTTCGACTTGTAGTCTAAAAAAGGTATTTACAGATGCATCAAGTGGACACCATAGATGACTCTGAATGGAACTCTCTAGTTGCATCCAGACCCAAACAATGCATTATAGACACAACTCAATAGTTTGTTGTTGAAGCTTCATTACTTTCCTGAAAGTGGTAGGACAAAGTGGACAACTTCCAAGAGGTCAGGAAAAGAGCTCTAGAACTAGTCCCAGAGTTGGGACCTTCGTTTGAAGAGGCCAAAGAGGAAATCATGTAAGTGGGAAGTGGAAGCAACTTATAGACAGAAGATAAAGAAAAACAACATGCCAACCCAGAGACCACAGAAGAGTCGAATATTTGACTTAGGACGAGTCAAGGATTCTGGTCGGAGCCTGTTGGGCCCTTCATTTTAAGGGATAAAAGTTGCACAAGTAATGTTGTAGCTTCATTTTGGTAAACATAATTTGCATAAGATGTTGAGGAGTTGGACAACAAACTAAAGGAAGAAACATAAAGTGGTTGGAAGGACAGTGAAACATCAATTTGAGGAAAGAACTTGCAACAATATCAAGAAGAAGAAAGAAATATCGGGTTCTCATCCAACAAACCTAGGTCGACTTATATATATGAGATTGATATTATTGTAATGTGGTTAACAATTAATATCTAATGGTTAATATGGAAGTTTTTGTTATTTTCTCTATTGTCAGTTCTAGCTAAAGTTGTGGATTATGAGTTCGGAACCAGACCAAGAATGTAATGGAGTCATGTAGTGTTGTCGCATTGAAAGAGAAAGGTGTTGGGATAACCTTGGCTCTTATTAGTGCCGATCATTTTCTATTATCTTTGGCATGACCAAATTGTATCTATAACTCATTTTGATCTTGTATTTTGAGAGGAACCATGTATCTATAGTGGGAGACCCAAATTTTGAATATATCCTGTGTATTTATTCTTCTAAATGTATTGAATGTTATGCATTATATGTTGTGTCTTATATGCTTGAATTGCTTCATTCTGAATGGCGACACAACTCTCCTTTATTCTCTCTATATTAGGGAATGTTCATATCTGTAATGAGTTTAATTGATCTTGTGAAAGACTAGCATGAATCTTGATAACTCAAAGATCTATCTAAGTATTCTCCTTACCCTTCCCTCTCTTTCTTGTCTCGGTTGCACTTTGGATGAGACTTATTCCCTCCCAGGAAGATGAAACTTCTAATGCTCTAGACTAATTCGGTACCTTTTGTTGGTAACTTAAGAAGGACCCTAGTCTGATCACTTTCACACCAACAGGTGTTCCATATTGACATATGTAAGTTTGTAATAGAATTGCCTCCTTAGTCTTGAGGAGGATACTGCGGTCTGTTGAATTTCTAGGTTGTGGTTGGCCTGGAAGAAGGAACCATCCCATCTGCTATGGGTGAGGGGTAACTTCTAGTTGCATGTTAATGATACCTTGGTAAGGAATTAGGTTTTGAAAGACTGCAGGTGGTGGGGGAGGCATGTAGTAGTTGGTCAGTCCCTATTGTGGTCCTTTAGGGGTGGGAGGCCTTACTAGATTCATGGCTTCCTTCAATCACTCATAATATGTTATTTCGGGGAAATGATGTGTGTTATGGTCATATTCACCACATAGTGCACAAGGGAAATTGGTTCAGAGGTTGTTGTTTCTCCCTTGTCATGGTTGACCATTGTTATTACCCGCTTGGGGGTTTTGGTTAGCCTGATTCGAGTTTCCCCTTGCTAAGGGGTTATTTTGTTGGGGGTTTTACCCTTGGCATAGGTTTTTGTTATTTCCCTTTCTCCTATTATTGTTAGGTGTATGAGGGATTCTAGTTGTATTCAATTTTTCAAAATCTTGAACTTCTTGAATAAGAGATGGTTGAATAAAATCAACCCTTACATGTTGTTGTCTGTGTGGTTTTGAAATGGGTTAAGGGGGACTGGGGAAGGGGTAGTATGGGTTACTTTGAGGGGGTGGGGGGTGATGGGTATTCTATGTGTACTAATTTCCATCAATTAAATTGTCAACCAGGGGTAAGTAAACTTAGATTTGTGGCACAGTATGAGCCAAGGAAGAAAGAAAAGATAATGGAAAGATTAACTAGCTAAGGAGAAGGTTTACCCTAGGGATCAACAATCTTTTCAATTTACAATTTTAATTTTAGAAAATGACTTTTAAAATCTATTCAAACAACATATTCTAAGATATATAAAGAAACCTTTAACTAATGAGCTTCAAGCAATTCTATAACTATTTGATCTAAGTAGCTTTAAACAATCTATGACTATGAACTGTTTAATTTATCTCTAAATAAGAAAATAACAAGTAATCTATTTCTAAGATATTTAATATATCTTTGAATAAGAAAATAACAAGTAATCTATTTCTGAGCTATTTGATCTATCTACCTATGAATTAACAAGAAAGTAAGCAAGTAAGAAATTAATCTGTCGAAACTATCTTTACAAGTGAACTCTATTCTTAGAGTCAAAACTCACAATTATTTCTATCTTGCAGAGAGTACACACTAATATACATAACTAAAAGAAAGAGTGTTGTGACAGTATTCAAATTTGACGATTGTGTCTTCGGTGGCCAATGACATCATGATGGAATCTAGCTACTAATGACAGTTCAAGTGGAATTAACTCAATGCTAACTTATACAAAGAAATGTAAAGTATGGATAAGGAAGTCTATAGAAAGTTTTTCCAACATAAAACCAACACTAAATTTTATTGGAATCCATATAATCTTTAAACATTGTGCATAAGAGATTCAACATCAATCATTTTCTCTATCACACAACTGCTGGAAAATGCTCTATTAATATCGCTAATTCAAGCAAATCTACAAACTCATAATTAGCACTTAATAAAAAATCCTAATTCAAATTCATAACTAAGATAACAATGAAAATACTCTTGTGCAAACCTACAAACTCATAACTAGTGCTAATGAGAAATCATAATTCAAATTCATAATTGCAATCTCATTAAAAATAATAACCTAAAGTTAACTAAGCTATCATTGAAGATCATACTCAAAATCAACTAAGATGCTACTGGAAATCATAACTCAAAATCCACTTCTATCCTATCATGTTGATGCTAAAATAAAAATTAGCAAATAAAGAAAACCTAAAGAGAGTATTTGAAATTACAACTTAATAAATAAACACTATCTAAATTAGTACTATGCAGAGTGATTTACAACTAGAGAGGAAAATACATGACAACATAATAAAACAACTTCTACACAAGTAAACTATGACCTGCAAACAAAATGTTAGGAGTCTAAATATCAAGAAGCAACCATGAACGTCCACACATACTCTGTGACACACACAATTTATAAAATGATCTTCAAATTAGAGATTATATACATGGAGATGAATTAAACAAGAAATCTGAAATTAAAAGATACACACAATGAACAAGCAATCTGAAATTAAAAGATATATGCAGTGAATGGAATTTAAAAAAGAAACTTCGAAATTGAAGAAGTATGCAAGGAAATTAGACAGGCACATATATATTGATATAAACAACTACCCAAACCACCGATGCCCCCCCCAGATGATTGTGGCAATACTTCAACAGGAAAACGAAGTCACTGAGTTAATCCATCATTGACATTGATCATTAAAACAGAGTATTCGGAAAAATGGAGATAATGTCTGAGTATAAAATAAAATCCATGTCTTCTTTATGGCATAGACAACAATATTTATAGATTATTATAGAGCTTGAGAGGTCGACCACTGGAAGGGTCGACACTCTCTAATTTTTTATTTTTTATTAAATTCATTTTAACAAAAGGCATCTTTGCTTAACAGTCTCATGTGCTCCACTTAGCAGTCGCTGCAACTACCCAATTCTAAAATCATCGAGATCCATAGTTGGAGGGCATGAGTGGGCATAAAACCCATTGTTACACATTATTTTAGTCATCCTTATGACTGTTAATGATGTAAACCTATCTTTTGGCTTCAGAGGGGTCAGTGGCCTAAGTTCCTGAAGAGAGAAGAGAGAAGAACTTTTCCTGAGAAAAGAAGTTGCATTTTCCTTTGTAAAAACCCTATAAAAAAGGAAGTTCGTAGGTTGCATTATAGCTAGGGTGAGAGAATTCCTGATTCTCATAGGCTGCATCATAGCTAGTTCATGAAGAGTTTGCAGTCTGCTCTACAGGCAGGGTGCGAGAATGCTTACACGTGGGAAAAATGAGTGTTTTCTTGAATCTTCTAGAAGGAGAAACTTCCATGGTGAGGCGGCATCCGAATGGTTTGGATATTACTCGCTTTCATGATTTAGTGGGATCATCCTAACCTCCTCACCTTATCCTCTTCAACTTATAAAAGGAGAGGAGCTCTCATGGAGAAGGGCTAAGTTGGATTTGGCTTGGAATTATTAGCTTGGTTGGAGTGTGTTTGAGTTTTTCCTTTGTCAAGATAGATTGTGAATATTATCAGATCTATGCTTTTAGAATTCTTGGAGTGGAAATGTGTGGGGAACGAAGGATAGTTGGAAGGGACCTTAGGACATCAAGGCCATGGTTGTAATCTCTCTTTCACATTTAATATGATACAGTAATATGATTCTTTCCTATAAAGCTTGTTGTGTTTTATTGTATGATTCCTTGATCACATACATAGGTTTATATTGAGTTTGTGCTATTACTATCACTTTGGTTGGTTGCATTCTTTTGCAGGATCATCATTGTATGAGTGTTGGAACAGAGATAGGATGGAGATAGCGAGAGGAAGCGATGTTTAAATGGTATGTCACCTATCCCTCTTTAGTTAGTAAATTCAATATTTAAAACATAAGAAAAGTGTCATGTTCTAGTGCGTTTTGTTCTAGATCTAGGTGGATCTAGGGAGATCAGTTAGTGTCTGCACCTAATGATTTATCCAATAACAAAATTGGCAACCATACTAGGGAACAGATTGTTTCCTAGTTAGTCTAGTTTCCCTTCCTTTGATTGCTTGTTTTCTGGTTTCTGAGTCTGTGGGACATCCATCCAGACTCTTTGGATCTAGAAGTTCACTTAGATTCCCTTTCCTTTTTCAAAATTTTCTTTGATTATAGACATTCTCGCACTGTACCTCTCTACAACTTGTGAAAACCATTGATTTTTGCACTCTTCTATTAGATCCAGTGCAAACGTCTCTCACCCTACCAGTGTCTAGCCTGCGAGAATACCTAATTCTCGCACTGTACTCTACTGCTAGGCTGCGAACTTGTTTGTAAACTTTTTTGGATTGGGTCTTGTCATCTTTTGATGACCCAGTTTTGCTTTGATCAACCGAATTGAGCTTTTGGAGCCTATATTGATCTTTTTACAGTCTGCTTGACATTATTTGAGTTACTTTTAGCCACATTGGCTTTGTTTGGTTTTGAAGGATTAGTCTCTCGCTTTGAGTATATTTCAATTACAAAGCGTGTGTTTTCTTTAGAATTGTTTAGGGAAAGATTAGATTTCTTCTGAATAGTTCACTTTAAAAAAAAACTTTTAGTTTGGGTTTCTTTGTTTTAAGAAAGTTCATTATTACTTTTAGTGAAATTTTTTAAACAAGAGGATTTAATTTCTTGATTTATATTAGATTGGGGGAATCCTTGCATTTGAAGTATCGAAATTGCATGATTCTTGGCATTTTTTAGTCTTAAATTCTGAAAAATTTTCCCCCTCATGGCCGGGGGGGGGGCATGAATCATGTATTTGTATACAGTTTCTTTGAATTATTTCTTGAAGATATTGATATCAATGAGTTTTAAAATTTTGGGACATTGTGCATAAGGGAATGATAAATGTTTTCTCCTTCTCGTAGCATAGCTTTCATCAAAATGAAAAGATTGCATCTTCATCTCTTTGCATAAATTTTGAGTCGGTCAAAACACCATATTGTCCACGTCATTTTCCTTTTGAGTAACAACAACCTTAAAAATAAAGCGCTTATAAAAAATTGATTAGACATTTTTATATTTTTTGGTAGCAAACCTACATTAGATTAGTTGTAGGGCTTTGGAATAGGTGTGAAAGATAACTTTCCAAAGATGCAAACAAACATAGAATCTTGAGTTAGGGAGTGGAAAAATACACTTATTACATTTTGTCCTGGGAAGCCCTTCTCACACAAGGGTCAATCACGAGGTCACATTGAGATTGGCAGAGTTACTCACCCTACTTTGTTGGTATTGGCGTAGAGATTGCACATATTATGGGGGTCGCTTGAAGGTATACCCACATTTATGAGTGGAAGCATTTCGAGTTGATTTCGGGCTAGATACTGTCACATACCCACTACCTAAATCGGATTTTTCTGGTCCTCTGCCGAATCAGAACCCCTAAATATCCATGGAGGACCAACGTAAGCTGGCTCCTTCTTTCTCTCTCCATTCCCAGGTGATCGCGGGTCACGATCACAGTTCAAATAAACGCATTGTATTTTTAATTTCGTGTCTCGGTGCTACGGTAATGTCAAACCATTCGGCTTTGCAACCACCAAACCCCGACAGGGATAGAGAACAGCCAATGAGAACAGGCCCCGTTGCAAGGTTAAGTGGAGTGCAGGTGGCAGAGGGGAAAGTGCGTCACGATAGTTGAAAGGACAGGAGGGGGCCCCACTTCATGCCACACTATTCCGGACCCCCCCCCATTAAAGGCAGAATGGAAAGGGGGATCCGGAATCCACCAGAGTGTCGTTTATCATGATGGATTAATCTTGACCATTCAAGAGTTGCACGTCCAATTCCGGACCCCCCCCATTAAAGGCAGAATGGCAAGGGGGCTCCAAAATGCATCCTCAGCTATAGATTTGGGTGGGTGGACTCTGGCCATCCAGATCTTCTTGCTACTTACCCTAATCTGCATTCGTGCTCCAGCATAAAACTGGAATCTCTTCCTCACATATAACGGTTTTTACAACCCCTGAGATCTCCCAAAGGAATCTCGTCCGTCCATCGGGACTTAGCCACCTACTATCATCTTGTCATTATGGGTCGGAATTTTTCAATGAAAGAGCCTGGGTTTTTTTCAACGGAATTCCTGAATCCCCGATCCCCAATTTCCTGAAATGGGTAATCTCTCGACACGTCACCTCCTTAAATCAAACGGTCCACAACTGCTCTGGGATTTCCACCTAGGAAAGTCCCGATCCCTTGTCACCAGGACTCCCGATATCGCGATTATTGATTTCCCAAAATGGGAGATCTCATGACACGTGGCCTCCGTCAATCGAATGGCTCAAATCTATCCCGGGTTTTCCACATTAGAAAATCCCGAACTCTTGTCAACAGGAATCCCGATTCTGCGATTCCCAATTTCCCAAAATGGGAGATCTCGCGACATGTGGCCTCCGTCAACCGGATGGCTCAAATCTATCCTGGGGTTTCCACATTGGAAAATCCTAAACTCTTGTCAACGGGAATCCCAATTCCGCGATTCCCAATTTCCCAAAATGGGAGATCTCGCGACACGTGGTCTCCATCAATCGTACGGCTCAAATCTATCCCAGGGTTTCCACATTGGAAAATCCCAATCCACTGGGGTGTTAACCCTCGGGTATCTTCTGACAGATCCAATGGCTGTCGGGTTTTTCTGCCGAAATCCGACGGCTCAGACATATTTCTAACTTGTGGCCTCTCCCACGACTTCCTAAACGTGGAAAGATCCACAGACCAGATACTCTCATGGACTTTGGGGATCCACGGTCTTAAACTCTTCGCTACCCATGAAGATACAGGAAAACAAAGTGGTAAGGCATTTAACGCCCTACTTTCTCCTACTAATCTAACGGTCGTGTGTGCCCGTAGATTTCCCAATGGATCCTCATCCATCGATTAATACCTATCAGGATTAAGGCACTTAACTTTCCAGCTTCCTCTTACCAAATCTAACAGTCATGAGTGACCACAGATTTCTTGATGAAATATCGTCCATCGATTCGTTACTATCAGGTATTTCTTAGGGCCTTGCGCCCTCATGTCCTCCTTCCAAGTTCTTGATGGGATTTTCAAGGAGGGTATCTCTATGGGGAGATTCACTCAGGATACTACCTGAGGTAGGTAAGGAGGTCATCCTCTCGAGAACCAGACGTGAAGTCTGAGTTAGATCAGTACGCATGTAAATAACAATTCATGAGGACATAAGCCATACATAGTCCTTCCATACAAATATACAACTACTAGTACTGATCAAAATACCATACAGACATTCTTATAATGAAATCATTCATAGTTTCACAGCTTATGGGCATAATCATCAGAATGAACATATACATATATTTCAAGATGCCAAAGGAAAAACACTTATCAGAAATAACACCAGGGGTTATGCAACTGTTGAGAGGGGTGCTCATTTCCACCCAACTGTAGGCTTAGAGACTCCCAGCGGATTTACCACTAGCCACCCCCGAGCTGAGACCATGATATTGTGAGACTATGTCTCTGTCCACCAGTGACCAGGAGTGAAGGTTACTCTCCTTCCTCTCTGCTATCACTCACTCTGCGTATTGCCAGAGTTCTCCCCTCATGTCTGCCCCCAATCGCTTCTACCCCATGCCTTATCCTCTTGCGAGGTTGCATGTGGCGCGATTACCCTCGCACTGATCAGGCCTGACGGCTCTACGGATGGGAGGTTCACCTCCCATATCTCATTAAACCATCTACCTACCAGCCTGCGAGACATTTAATTCAGGGCCAGCGAGCCGCTTTTGGTTCTCTGGGCCAGTGGAGTCCAAATACGGTATTAATTCTCGGTGGAAGTTAACGCCACCTTTCCAGGTGCCTTCCACT